>VWZV01006328.1:279184-370302 GCA_013397155.1 Irena cyanogastra | reverse complement strand
GAGAAGCGACGGAGCGCGCTGCAATGGCAGGAGCAGGTCTCGGCGGGATCCCGCTGAGGAGGAGGAGGAAGAAGAGCGGCGGCGGCGCTCCGCGGGGCGGGATGCGGTCAGCGCGGGTCGGTGGCTGCGCAGCCTCCGCAGGTGCGGCCGCGGCTCGGGGCAGCCTCGCTGACCCCCCCTCCCCGGGCCGGGCACGGGGCCGGGGCTGGGGGGCGCGACGGGGTCCGGCCGGACCGGGGGGCCGCCAGGCATGGCCCCGCTCCCGCCTCCCCCGTCCTTCCCCCAACTTGAACTTCACGTAGTTACCGGAGTTACGGCCGCGGCGCCGTCTGCTGCGAGGAGAAGCAAGCCGGGCAGGACAGCGCCGGGCGGCCCCTCGCCGGGCCCGGGGCCGCCGCTTCCATCTCCCCGTCCCCGCTCCGGGGTGCGAAGTATTGCAACCCCCGCGCTGGGCCGAGCAGTGGGGCTCAACTTCGGTGCCGGCCAGTGCCGGGGCCCCCGCTCCGGGCACTCCGCCCCCGGGGAGGAAGCGGGTCCTGGCGCCGCCGAGTTGCCAAAGCGGCCGGAGGGGACCGGGGGCTGGCGGCGAGCGGGGCGGGCAGGGCTGCTCGCCTGCCCGGCAGAGTTTCAGTCACTTGGTAGTTTCTCTGGGCGTCGCGGAGTTGGGGGCGGGGGTGTGGTGTGGTGCTGTTATTTGGGGTGTGTGTGATTGCTTGGGTGTTTGGGAGGGGGGAACCTGCAGGGGTGGCTCAGCTTTGAAAATGTCCCCGGCTTCCTTGCTCCTCCCTTGGAGAATTGCCCGGTTTGCACCGAGGAGGGAGGAAAACGGGGGCGGGGGTAAAGAGGGGAGAGGCAAAAAAAAAAATAGATCTCCTCTAGCCCTCCGAAGTTGTAGCCCCTCCGAGAGAGCCCGTCCGTGTCTCGGGCGGGGGGGCGGCTCGGCTCGGCGGGCAGAGGGGAGCCCGTCCCCCGGCTGCGCCCCTCGCCACCCTTGCGCACACAGCCGGGATGCGACCTCCGGGCCTCTAAAGCTTTGTGTTTATTGTTGTGTCGTCCCGTGTGTCCCCCCATCCCGCTCTCCTCCCCACCCCTCTGCCCAGGTTGGAGGAGGGTTTAAAAGGCAGGTGTGCCGGAGGCCGCTCGCCATGTCCAGATCCGGGGACAGGACCTCCACCTTCGACCCCAGCCACAGCGACAACCTGCTGCACGGCCTCAACCTGCTGTGGAGGAAGCAGCTCTTCTGCGACGTGACCCTGACGGCCCAGGGCCAGCAGTTCCACTGCCACAAGGCCGTGCTGGCCTCCTGCTCCCAGTACTTCCGATCCCTGTTCTCCAGCGGCGGCGGGAGCGGCGGGCACCCCCACGCCCTGGGGCTGGGGCCCGGCGCCCAGGACGGGCTGGGAGGTCCGCCGAAGGAGCCGCCGCCGCCGCAGACGCAGGAGGAGCCCGGCACCCCATCCTCCTCCCCGGAGGACAAGCTGCTGGCCAGCCCGCGGGCCATCAACAACCTGGTGCTGCAGGGCTGCTCGTCCATCGGGCTGCGGCTGGTGCTGGAGTACCTGTACACGGCCAACGTGACCCTCTCGCTGGACACGGTGGAGGAGGTGCTGTCGGTCAGCAAGATCCTGCACATCCCGCAGGTCACCAAGCTGTGCGTGCAGTTCCTCAACGACCAGATCTCGGTGCAGAACTACAAGCAGGTGTGCAAGATTGCCGCCCTGCACGGCCTGGAGGAGACCAAGAAGCTGGCCAACAAGTACCTGGTGGAGGACGTGCTGCTGCTCAACTTCGAGGAGATGCGCGCCCTCCTCGACTCGCTGCCCCCCCCCGTCGAGTCGGAGCTGGCGCTATTCCAGATGTCCGTGCTCTGGCTGGAGCACGACCGGGAGACCCGCATGCAGTACGCCCCGGACCTGATGAAGCGCCTCCGCTTCGCCCTCATCCCGGCGCCGGAGCTGGTGGAGCGGGTCCAGTCGGTGGATTTCATGCGCACCGACCCCGTCTGCCAGAAGCTGCTGCTGGACGCCATGAACTACCACCTGATGCCCTTCAGGCAGCACTGCCGGCAGAGCCTGGCCAGCAGGTGAGCGGCGGCGGGGAGGGGGGCTGCCCTGACGGACGCGCAGGCTGCTGCCCGCGGGGGCTGCGGGAGCGGGGAGTCCCGGCGGGCACGGACCCCGCGGGGCAGGGGGCGGCGCGGCGGCCGGAGCGGCTGGAGGGGGGTGGCGGCGGGGCCGAGCTGCCCGCCCCCTGCACCACCAAACTTTTCGTCCCCTCCCCTCGGCCCTCTGGCCACCCGCGCGTTGGGAATCTGGGTTTGGGGGCGTTTTTTGACCGTAATTGATTTTTTTTTATCCCACAATTTTGTTCCTTAACGAGGAGTTGCGTCTTTAAACTGTAATAGCAAAGTCCTACATCTGTTATTTTCATAAATAACTGCATCATCTATGCACACCCTGATATTGCTGATGGTGGGGTGATGTCCCTGTTTGTGCATGGAAACTTGTGACTTCATAGTCCTTACATCTACGACATGTCAGTTATTTTCATTTAATAATGAATCATGATGTCAAAGATTGATATGAGATTGGTGTTAAGAAGTGAACACACAGCACATAATTTAACAAGGACTAAACATATCCAAAATTTATTTATCTTCTTTTAAAATACGTTTGTACTTCATTCGCAGATGGAAAGATAATACCATCTTCTAGTGTTGGTATAATACAGTGGTGGTAGCACAGAAATCAAACCACACTTTGTGTTCAGCTTATTATAAGCTTTTTAACTAATGGGTGCATATTATTTTGACAGCAGCAAGAAAGAACCTAGTACATTAGTAAAAGTTTTAAACAATACACTCTATTAGCATTAATGCAGAGGATTCTCTATACTCTATGTAATGGGCAC
Organism: Irena cyanogastra; assembly: GCA_013397155.1. NCBI lineage: Eukaryota > Metazoa > Chordata > Aves > Passeriformes > Irenidae > Irena > Irena cyanogastra. The sequence goes on along the minus strand of VWZV01006328.1, from coordinate 367,392 downwards.
TACTCAGATGGGTTAACTTTGGAGATGGTGTGCCCTCATTATTTCTGGCTAGCTCACTATGTTAGTGTTCTGTCATGCTTACAACCTTGTTGTCTAACTGATTCTCACTCTGAAATCGAAAACATCAAATACAACTATTTTGCAGCGTAAAGTATTTCTGAGATGCCACTGTTGTGAGTTGGTGCCTACCCTTTGCATTTCAACACTCAAAAGTGATGACTTTCAAAAATGCAAACCCCACAAACTCCTCAGGCAAGATTCTGCACACCACCGGGGGCGAGCTGATGCTCGTGTCCTGGTGGGTTGCTGAGATACCAGCCGGCTTGGTTCAGCGGAGATACCTTTCCAGCTTCAGTGGTCCATGTCATTTGAAGGATATGTAGTGGTGTTCTGACCACTGAATGCTTACAAATGTCATGGATGCTGCAAGAATCTGATACTGCTGGTGCTGGGAGCTGGCTTTCCCTGTAAGCGGGAGCATACACAAAGGGATTGCACTTCAGGTAGTCCTTAGAGGACAGTCCAAGTTGCACTTAATGACTTACAGGAGACTCCAAATACCACAAATGCTACTTTTTTTATTTGTAATAGGTCTGCATGTCTGTGTAGACAGTGGTATTTCAGAGACCCTTAGCCACAGTGGGTGAAAACATACTGTCACCTTCCCAACTTTAGTGCATATCTTATAACAGTCTTGTAACTAGCTTCTCTTGATTGGGTTCTTTAGTGGCAGTGAAATGGGAGGAAAACCTTCCAGATATATTTATAAGCAGGCATTAGAATTTACTCCAAATGTTAAAGTGTTGGAGATGTTGAAATGCTTAGTAATGCAGAATGCAATTGTTATATTTTCATTTTTGGTCTTGGATGATATTCCTGGAAATTCATAAAGGTCACAAAGGCCCATCTTTGAATCTTAATCACTTTAAGATTTTGCTAGGCTGCCTAAGTGTACAAATGCTTTCTTAAACGTGAAGGAGGAAAAAAGACAAATATTCAAGACTACAGACATTTCCAGATTTGTCCTCTCTGTTACTCATAGTTTTTCTAAAGTAGCAATTTTAGCAGGTTGACATTCATTCAGTAAAATTTTAAGTAAGAAAATCTGTGAAGAGTTCCTTAAGTTACTAATTTGCAGAAGGAAATATTAAAAGTAACTAACAGTGAAGTACATGTGCAAATACATAAAAATTATTACACAGAAAAAGACTTCAAAACTCTGATTACTTTTTTCTGTGAGTAATGGTGACTTTGGTAATTTGGAATTTAATGAAAGGTCATTCGCTGAAGATCCACATGTCCTTAGAAAGAGATTAACTGTTCCTCTTGTGCAGTGTAATAGCTCCTGCACAGTACAGTAAGGTTTGGTGAGAAATGCAAGCAGCCCAGTGCCATAGCCACCTGCTTCCTGCATGTTCAAGAAGTGAGAATTGCATTCAGTGTTAGAATTTGCCAACAACTTTTCTGCATTTTTAAAAAGAACTTTTTTTTTTTTTAACAAGCTACTTAAAGAAAGCACCTATGTTACAAATCCGTATGCACACTTTTGGAGTACATTGGCATCATGGCTGCTTCTATTTCTTAATGGAAATAAAAGTAAGGGGAAGCACAAAATATGCTGATTCTCCTCTGAAATGTAACTATAAAGTTAATCCTGTGGTCAGGGCTGGAGGAAAGAGATTTGGGCTCACGAGCCAGTCTATGCTCTGTGAGCAAAGGTATTTATAAAGTTTGGGCTGCAAATGCAGATCTGGCAGTGCAAGTGATGCTGGGGCTAGGAAGTACCTGAGTTGTATTTTGTGCTGCAGTGAAAATCACTATTTACCTCAGAGAGACTAGGGATTTTTTTTCATGAAATTTCCTGAGAAGATAATGCTTCAATGTCCTGATGTATTTTTGTAAAATTAGTTATGAAGGTACAACAATTAAATTATCAGAATTTAAAAAGTTGAGGAATTATGTTCCTGACTTGTGAGCCGTGCTGTGCACTCTGAGGTTTAAGACTTCACCACAGAGTATGGGTGGTTTGGCTTTGATTTGACATTTAATCAGGGGCTCAACTCTAAGCAAAGTTAGTAATACTGTTGGCTCGGTGATCCTCACCTCACCTCACCAGGGCCTCAGCATACAAGCCCTTGTAAAAGCCTCTGGAGACATAGACAGTTTTGATGCTCTAGGAAAAATCATAGTTGATCTCAACTTGGAGTGGGGTGAGTGACCCTGAACATTAGGCTTAAATTGTGTTTGTCTGTCCCTGAAAGAGACACGTAGCTCTGTGCCGTATCATCTTCTGTAGTTCTGGGAAGAAAATGCATTTAGATAGAGGAAAGTTCATATTCCAGACATTTATTTCACTCTCGGATCATCACCAGACTATTAAATTGATTAAAATGTCTCTGTGCTTTATTGTGTAATATTTTATATAATATATTGTATGTATTTTCTTTTTTTTTTTTAAGTTTGGGGATAGAGCATTACCACCTGCAGCTCCTCTCACCAGCAAAGGGTGTTTGGGCTGGTCTGCCCCTCCCAGGATCTGCCGGCAGAGCAGCAAATACAGCTGCATACCTGAAGGCAGAGGGGACTGAGGGAAGTAAAACTGGAGAGAGGGGGAAATGCAGAAAAAGAAAGGAGTTGAGGTACCCCAGGGGAGAAATGGGATATAAGTAGCAGAAGCAGGAAAGTACAAATGAGGGAAGAGATGAGAGAAGGATAGTTATGAAGGGAGAAAAATGTAAGAATAGGATACCAGACAGGAAAGGAAACTGGCAAAACAGAAAAGATCCTGGCAGATAAAAAGAAGATAGGGAATGAAACAAAAGGGGGAACACTAATTCTTGACAGAAACAGCATCTGTTGTCAATGACAGCTGAGTATTGCAGTTTCTGGAAAAGCTGTTTCAGATTTGGGGGAGGAAATATGATGGGGATAAACCAACTGACATAAGATAGGAATAGTCCTAGGCAGAAAATAGAGGATTAAAGTGCACAAGAGAAAAGAGGGGAAATAAGGAGACAAAGAGATAAGAAGGCTAAGCCTGTCCGTGCTGTTTTATGGTTTCAGCAAAGTCCCAGCATGTACAGATCCAGCTGGTTTTTTATACTTTTGTTCCTTGGACTACTAGACCTTGGGAGATTAGAAGTGCAAATTCTGGTCCTGCTAAAGCTAGTTGTAGAGGTGGTTTGGTTTGCTGGGTTGGTTTTTTTTGGATTTTTTTTTTTGTTTGGTTTGGGTTTTTTTGGTTTGGTTTTTTTTTTTTTTATTTCATTTCAGTGGAGAGAAGGTGTCATCCAGACTGTTTGGTGGTAGGCAGTATTAGTGAAAGTGATAGCAAATTTAACAGTGACAGGTGATGAAGATGATATGAACAGTTTTCATTCAGTAGGAAGATGATAACTGTTGATGAAGAAGGAAAATGTAAGATGCTGAACAGCATAAGACAGTGGCATTTATGTGGAAGACATATATGCCTGGTCTGTTTTACTTTCTACAGAGGAGATTAAAAATTTGAAGAAATCAGTTGCATCCCTTGGCAATTAAATAATTTCCTTCTTGCATACACTATTTGTCTCCAAATCTCACAGACCATAGTTCAATTTGACTTCTTTTTCTACTGAGATTTTTGTAGAATCTTGGCAGGACATGTTTGGTGCTTGTAAAAAAAGTGTGTATTTTTCATTGAAATGCACTGTCTTCTGGTTACAGCCACCTGCCTGTCCCTTTTGTGATCATAATAGCAATATTTGGATTTTTAACTAATATTCTTATTCTTTATTAATTGCAAGTGAGAAATACTACAGATCCTGAATTTATATCCTGGTAAGAAAAACCCATCTTAAAATGTATGTGAATTATTAAGTTTTGTGTTACAGTATAGATGAAGTGGATGTGAGGCTCTGGTTTATTTTAGTGAGATTTGGATCAGTTTTTTAAGTGCCTGAATTAATATCAGGAAATTGTACATGTGCCAGGACTCTCTCAGCTGAGCTGCAGAAGGGAGGCTGACACATGAGAGGCTGTGGGGTAGTGAACCACAGACCTGTAGTCAGTTTAATCCTAGTTAGCCTCACCTACTTTCCTTACTTGCCTCATGTGCATTCATTTGCCATTGGAGACAAGCTCATGCTGAAGTGCAAGTGGAGAGATGTGGAGATTCCAAAAGGGTGGGAGGCCTGGAGCTCACATTATGGACAGAAGGAGCACCATTGTCCTAAAAGGACTGCTGTGGGTCAGGAAAGTCCTTGGGAGCCTTTTTAGAGACACATATATCCTGGCTGGTAAAATCCTTGAGAGCTGCAGAGGCATAGGTGATAGCCATTTTTTTGGCTCAGTTATAGTATTAGTAAGGAGAAACATAATTTATGAAGAGCATTTAATGGCCTTTTTTATGGACAACCATCTCTCCAGCAGCTGCAGGTGAGGAAGGGTTGCCAGGCACGTTGTGTGGGTACTTGCCCTGCCAGCCAGTTTCCCAGTCAGAGGCACTACTTGGAAAAGTGTCCTCTGTGAACTGGCAGTCCCTCCTCATTCATGTCCTTAGATGATAGGGCTCTTCCCCAGATCCCATCTACTGAACTTTATCTGTCCCCTCCTCTGTTACCCCAACTCCTGAGTGTCCCTCCCACCAGGCTCTCGACCTCACAGGCACCAATCCCTGCTGCTCCAGACCTCTGTGCTTGGATCTTTACGGGCTGTTGCAATTCACTGAACTGTACTCCTCCTTGGCTTTGTCACCCTGCCTTTTTAGCACTTGAAGCAGCTTCAAATACCTGCATCTGCATCTCTAGACTCTTCTTCTGAGGGGAAATCTTTCACTGTATTTCAGAACAGCTTGTTCTAGAGGGAAAATTAAACTAAGTTTAAAAACAAGTAATCTTAGCCACTCAAACTGATGACAAAGTGCCTTTGAAAATGGGAACTTCTTCCTCAAATGCTGGAGCAAAAATGCCTCTTTCCACCACTTGTGGCAGTCGATATAGCAGCTTTAAATGTCATGCAGGTCCCTAAAAGCAGAGCTGTCTGCCGTGAGTTCCTATGCTGCTCTTGCCCATCATTTGGCAACACAATCCATCTCTGTCCTGTTGGGAAGTACGTAGGTCACAAATGGTGCAGAGCCTTCTAGACAAGGAAGTCCCATTTCAGACAAAATCCTCCTGGAATGGTTTCTGCTTAGGGTGTAACTTTTTAGAAATGGAGTGCTGTAGGATCATGGTGAGCATCAGACATAAATGTCTTGGCTACTGGTCTGAGACTTTTCTGTTCACTCTTTGCCTGATGTGCATCCCCTTCATGTGGAGAGAAGAGATAGAAAGGAGAGGGTCTTAGAGGGCCTGTTGTGGCCTGGGGTCACTATAGTTTTTTCTTTATAGCAGAAGAATACAGAGGTTCTGAGTCTGTAACTGCTGAGCAGTAAATGGAACAGAGCTGTGATGGTGTAATTGTTTGGATTTGTACTTGAAGAGAAAGCACAGGGAGCCTTGGGGGCAAGGGGAGTGAGGAGAGCTATTGTAGAACACAAAATCAACAGAAAATAGTTTGCCAGGAAAAGCTTTGGTTCTGATAAACTCATGTTATGAAAAAATCCATATAATCTGTAAAAACACTGTTTCATCTTTTCAAACAACTCCTGTGTTTTAACAATCCAAGATGTTTTCTACATCAGAGCAAGGTTTGTTACTATCCTTTGCTCAGCATGGCCTGAAAAGATTGAGCCGGGAATAGGAATCCTAAAAGAAGGGTTTGAGCTGGACTCCCCTTCTCTGTAAACATCTCTCATGTTGGTTTTGTTGAAAGAGATTCTGTCTGGTATTACACATTTACCAAAGAGCCATCTAAAAAACTGAATACTATGGAAAATTGAAAACTATTGGTAGATACTTCCTGGCATCGTTTTTCATATTTGCTGCCTCCCTGAAATTTTCTTTAAAGACCGTCATGCCTAGTACTTAGTAGTCAACACTTGCTGTATTCTTGGAAAGCAGACAATAAACTGAGCAAATATTGTCAGCTGCCAAGTTCAATGGAAGCAGACGGTTTGCAGTGAAGCTGGAAGTAAATAGAAGTTGGTGCCACAGTTGGTTCTTCCTGTATTCCCCAACTGATGCCTTCTTTCAGTAAAACAAAACCAACCCAAACAAACCAGTGGAAAAGGTAACAAGTCATACCTTGAGTGAGCTGGCAGCAAAGTGTGTTTCTTTCCTTTGGCTTCCTAAGGAAAAGGAGCCTCAGCTGGAGAGAACACAGCCTCTGATGCAGAGACCTTCTGTTGACATGGACAGCAGACACAGAGTCAAATAAAAAAGGACTTCCTTGACATTACACAGTCTGAACATCAAAAAATAAGAGTTGGTTGAAATTTCCTGGGGGAAAAAAATTAAAAAGATGATTTGATGACTTTGAAGCATTCTATAAAGCATTTCCATTTTACAACCTCTGTCAGAAAAATATAAACAACAACAACAACAAAACAAAAAAAAGAAAACCCAAAACCAAACAAAAACCCAAAAATGGGAACCAGCCAACAAATCAAATCCAAAAAAAGGCCAGACAAAATGAGGTGAGGAAGGTAAGCAATTTGCAAAAGCACTTAGCTTTAACATTTTCTTTATTTTTTTTAATTCAGGGTAAAGGTAATTACTTAAAGGTTTTTTAGAACTTCCGTCAGTGAGGAAAATCTGTTGTTTTGAGTAGTTTTGCAGAGAAGATTCATGACACAGGAGGTTTTGTGTCTCATTCACCCATTTGCTTTGCAATTCCTTTGAATTCACCTCCCTTAAAATACTCCAGAAGCTCAGTGTGTGGCTAGTAAGGATATTTTTAGCATTCAGATCTGGTAGTGCAAGGAGGCAGAGATGAGAAGGACACTTCTCTGTGTTCTTCCCAAAGGAGAACTGGATAGGTGTCACTCTTCCAGGATAGTTGTCACTGCTAAGCTACCTATTACATCAGAGGCTTTTACCCCAAAAGGGAAGGGATATTGACTTCAAAAAGTCTTCCAGCTAAAATCTGGAAGCTAACTCTTAAATATTAATTTAGAGATCAACAGTAGTGGGATTGGTTTCATAAAGAAAAATGGAGTTTTCAGAGCTTCAAACAGATTCTAAGTTATTTTAATAAAGGGAATGGAAAATTGCCTGAGAACTTTGGAAATAAAGGAACCTTTAACTGGTAAGGTAACTTTGTAACACTTAAGTGCCGCCTGCCAGATAAAATATTCACTTACCCTTAGACTTCTTTAGAAGGAAAAGGAATGATTATTGTTAAAGCAAACATTAACTAAATCTTTTTTATGCTTTTGGTTTTTTTAAGTATTGGACAAAATTTAAAAAAATTGTAGTAGATTCAGATGAGAAGACCAACAATCAATGTCTGCAGAAAATCATTCTCAGCTTAGTATTTGTCTTCCTAAACTTCATTCTGTCAATGGGCAGCAATATGTATTAAAAGAGCATCCTCTTCACTGAGCATTACTGTGAGCTCTGCTGCAATGAAAACTGGTAACTGGGGCCTTCTGCCAAGTTTGCCTACATGGAGAATGAAAAGATGAAAACCAAAATCTTCATGATAAGACTGGTTTCCAGGTTTTTAGTATTTCTAGAAAGTTTTTTCACATTCTTTCTAAAAGTGTGCCTGGGGCAATAGGTGCAAATTAGAAGAGGCAAAAAAAATCCATTCATAAAGCAACTTCCGTACATTCAGCAAATTTTTGAATATTCTTTGAACTGAAGAACTAAAAAATTTATTGGTCATAATTTGCAAGAGACTTTATTGTGCTTTACGTTTTGACAAAATCAGGATATTTTTAATGTCTGTACTTTACCCTTAAGGAGAAAGACATTATGCAGGACTTGGTCAGTTGACTACAAGAACTCAGGTTCTTCCCCAAGCACTGCTGTAGGATTAGGAAGAGATTCTGGATGCCTGTTCACCTATAGGTTATGATGTTTATTAATTCATTTTATGTGATAACAAAGCCTCATAAAATTCCTTTGTCCAAAATAAAATTTACATTGTACCTTATGGCTTTCATTGAGTTCATCGTTAAACTCCCGGATAATTAGATTTCCTCTCTATTAAACATGTGTTACTAATCATGACTATCTTTGCAGTCAACTATGGTAGCCAAAATCTATTGAAATAAGCAGTTTTCATATGACACTTTTGTTGCACTGAAATGCCCATCCAGGAGCTGAGAAGATAATTGTTAAAGATCACATCCCATGTTCTCGATGGCAAAACATTTTTTTCAGTCATGGGCAAATGGATTCTTGCAACATTTGTTCAGTTTTGCAGGCTGCAACTAGATTGCAAACTACATTTTTGTTGAACACAGCACCCCTTCAGATGCCTTTTGAGAAGAAAAGGATTGCTAAAGACCATCCTGGTTTCTGAAGATAAAATTAAGTTTTCGTGCTAACAAATAAAAGGTCTGCAACTGAAATGTTGATTGAGATAGTTTTTCTTTTACCTTGGGGTTGGTATCTAAACCTCTCTGAAATAATTTGTTTCTGCTGCAGATTAATGCAGCCCCCTTTTCTGAGATTCTTGCTACTTATTTTGACAGTGTCGCTGTCAGACTCTGGTTTCTCAAATCCTTTGCTGTAATGAGATATGAGGGCGTAAATAAAACTCACCATGCATTCACCCACCCGTGCTGGGTCAGTGCTGGTCTTATGGCTGATTTTGTTTGTGCCTGAGTTCCGAGGGCAAACACCTGGATGGAGTTCAGTGTGGCTCTGCTATGTTTAAGGTCAGCACTGAAGCAGGAGCAAGGATGCTATCATATCTGTCAAGTCCCTTCTCTGAAGAGCTACCCAGCTCTGCATACTCAAAGCCATGGTGATTGCCTGTATGAAAAGATAATTAATGATCCAGACTTCTGGGTTTACTATAGCCCTGAGTTAGGAGAAAAGTATAGTTGAATACTCTTTTTCTTTCTTTTTTTTTCATTGGTGATCATGACCACTTGTATGTGTTAAGATGCATTTCTCTTTCTGATGTGTAACACTACACTGGATTCATTAAGAACCACAGGATTGCCACTTCATGGTTGTATTCTTTCCTTTTCTTTGCATTCTCTAATGGAGAGAGCAGAGCCTTAGTGCATTGTTTATAAAGCTGGAAGAGTCTGGAGCAAACCTGTTGTTGAGGCTTGTTTTCTTGCCAGCTTTTGTAGAATGAACTTCTATTAATTGCCCAGATAAGGAAAACCCACCAGTGCAAGATTGATGGGTATGTTAATAAAGAAAAACAATGTACAAGAAGAGTATTTCCCATTCATGCGTTTTCTATTAACATGAGGCCATCAAGGTTGCAAAAGAGTAGGAGTGGTTGTCAGGAGTGTTGAGGTCTCTTACAGACTTTTCTACTGATTTCTTGTGAGTCTATAAACTCTCTTGGGCCCTCTTGCCATGAATATTCATGGTTACTTTAGACCATGGACTGGCAGTCTGAGTTTTAGAGCTGATGGGCATCTGCTGCTACCTTTGAAGTGAGTAGGATTTAGTTATGTTGATGGGTATCTCTGAAAATGAAGCCACTTCTATGAGTACTCAGATTCCTGGGTTTGTGTGCCCGAGGGAAACTACACAAGTTTGAAAATGTTGACTTTGAAATAGACTTTGGTTTCCAGTCTTGTAAGTAGACAAAATAAATTTCACACCGCATGAGGTACCCAGGAACTTAATTAAGGTGAATTAAGTGTTTTAAAATCTTAGCTGAACAGAAACTGCAAAATGTGCGCAGAATAATAACAACACATGCATGTTCATCAGTGAGAACTAGAGTTTTGCAGTCTAAGTCTAAGTAATGCTTTCAAGATCACATGTGGATAAATTTATCTCAGCTTTTTTGCCATGACATCAGCCTGCCTGTCCACGGTTTAGCCTTCCCTGACCAAGACCCACTACTGTTGACGGAACACAAGGTGATCATAAAATCCTTGCTGGGGACACTGTGAACCACAGCATATAACTGAATAGTATATTAGACTAGTAAATTAGACTTTATTAGTAAAATAAGGACTGTGGAAAAAAAAGAGTGTGTCATATATTATGAAGAACATTTTACATTGTAATCTTGAGTTTTCCAAATACCAAACATGTATCCAAATACCAGTACATGAAAGGGGGAAGCTTTATCTTGCTCAATGTATTACATACATTTTTAAATCCTGTCTTCATCACAGAATTTCACTGAATAGCATTTTTATTAATATTTGGAAAAGTCTTCTGCATATAAGCAGTGGCCATTTACATGCTTTTCATATTTAAGAATGGATTGTAAGATTCTAACAGTACTGCTTAGTGCAATATGAAACATAATAAAGAAAATATTTTTTCAAAACCTAAATTGCAGCATTTCACATTAAAACTTTAAAACCAGATTTAGCTCCAAAGAAACATACCAGTTTAAAACCTGCATGTGTTTTAGCCAGTGTATTATCTTTACTTGGTTCATTGGAAGAGCTCTCAATGCAGACAAATTAGATATTTTGAGTATAAGTATCCATCTCTTCTTTGCCATGTGAAATTTCCCTGTGCTTTTGGTAGAGACTTTGCTGACCATTAAGTTCTTACTAAACTTTTACTGAAAGTTTCTGTTCTTGCTACTTCCCATTTTAAAGATATTTTAAAAATTAGTCTTTTTGAGCATACAATATAGCAGCACTGCTCCTTCTCAAGAAACAGTAGCTTCTCAGGCTGTTTAGCTGAAAAAGTAATGTTAAGGATAGTTGCAACTGCCAAAGTCTGGAAACTCAGAGTTATATCTGACATTTCATTCTTCACCTTAACTATTGAGCCTTGGCCATTCATTGGATTTTCACAGTGCTTTGGAGTTAGAAGGGAGTTTTACAGATGAAAGATGAAAATCAAAATAAACTCCTTTATCAAGTAAACCTTGCAAGGGCATTCTGAATTTTACAATGCACAGGGAGTTGATTGTGATATAACATACAACACAGGAGGGTTGGAATAAACAATTTATTCTCTATTGTTAGGAATGGCCATGCATAACTGACTTATGGCTCTGGTCTGCTCTGCCACTTGTTACGTGTTCAGTCATCCCTAACTCATACCAAAAACAGTTTATCATACTCCCATGTTGCGTAGTTTTTATCAAATGTTCTCTCATTAAAAACTTTACTGGGGAGACTGAACATTAAAAGACGCTGGCAGTGCTTTAGTAAGCTTTCCCCAGAGCTTGGTCTCACTATGGAATCTGTGCTGACAGTGATCATGAGACGGTTCCTGATATCCTACACAGCCACAGTCTGCTGGGCAGGTAACAGTCCTCACTGACAGCACATAGCAGGTGCAGTGCAGGCATCAAAGGCTGGCTTGTCAGAAAGACTGAGGGACTGCGGGGGCTCTCCCCAAGTTGAGAGAGAATCAAGGGGTCTGGGACAGTGTGGGACAGTGTCACTGCCCCCATCGTTTAACTCCTGTTGCTGCACTGAGGGTTTTGTTTCATCCACTGTCAATTCATGACCTTGTCTGAGTCCTAAATCTATTTAAAAAACAGATAAGGCCATATGCCAGATAGTTCCCTGGCCATCCTTGTCATAGGACTGTAGTCTGTTGTTCTATCTGTAGTCATAGATCTATCTGTAGTCTTTGGGACAGCCATATGACAAATTTTATTCTGGAGCATTGTGTGGATCAAGCCCTCAGCTGTGTGTTCCCTTCCTGAAGGATGTTCCTTGCCGTAGGCATGCACCAACAGCACAGTCTAGTTCATTTTCCCTTTCTTCTCAAGAGAAGATGCAGTCCTGCTACAAATGTAAATCATTGGGTCACCAACACACCTTCTAGGTAGCAGCTGGAGTGAAGCCATGAGTGTGCCTCAGTTGTAAAGCTCCCACTGCTGGAGTGCACTACTGAGGCTGGAGCTCCTGGGTGGTGCTTTGACCCTGTCAAGAGCATCTCTGGTGGTAGGCTTTGGTTCCTGGTGTTCTGTGCCTTTCTTGGCCAGGGTGCTTGCTGCAGTGCTACACAGGTGTTGTCGTGCCTGGAAAAATGGTGTTTGACAAGGGTGCTTTCCATCAAGTGCTTGGTCCCGCTGCTCAGTCATTCATATGGATGGATGTTTTCCAGGCTACGTCTACTTCCTACCTAACAGGAACATTTTGAGCCTAGACCTTTCGTTCAGTGTTATCTCACCCAAGCTAAGTACAAGTGGTGAAAGTTCAATTATATGCAAAGTGACTATTAAAGCATCAGGGCTCATCTGGGGGTCTGCGCCTCCCCTCCGGTTTTCACTTACAATTGTGCTAAATCCCTTAATGCTGCAGAGAAGTCGTACGTTCATCAGGTGGGGCATTGGAGGCCAGGGTGCAGATAACCACTTTTACTGCAGATGAGACATTGCAGTCCTGTTCTTAAGAACTGCCAGGCAGATTGGGAATCACGGTCACGGTTAATAGCAGCGAATTGCCAGCTCTTGATGGGTGGGTAGTCACTCCTTTCAGTGGTTGCCCCCTGGGGGAGAAGGTAGAAAAACAGAGGGAGGGAATTAGAGTGACTTTGCACAGTTGAGCAGGTTCATGCCGCTGGATCAGTGGCAAGCATTGGCAGGGCTCCACTCTGGGGAGGCTCACAACAACATCACAGTCTCATTTTTACCAATTGGTGTTGCTATAGCCAGTGGTGCACAGGGGGAGAGCAAAGATGAGGGGGAGAGCCGGGGAGCTGGGGGGAGAATGAAGGCAAGAGTCTGGACTAAATTAAACAAACAAAAGTGCTTGTAAGTAGCATTTAACCCATAACCATTAGCCCAGTGCTGCTAATTGTACTAAACTATATATCTGAAGTTCAGTGTGTGATTAAAGAGTTGGCTCACAAACTCTCTGCATAACCTTAATTTTTTCAAGGTTCTTTGAGTGTAGAATGGCTTATAATAATGATTTTGACTAATACGATTTTTGACATGCAACTTTAATGCTTAACCTTAGTACAACTCCAGAGCATTTCATGTGTATTCAGCTGTAAAGAGTGATGATTTAAAGGGATAATATAAGAAAAAGGTCGTTCTAGAATGAACCTCTAACAAATTGCATAAAGGAAGCTTATTATTCCACGAGTAGAGAGATACGCAGCTTTTCTGATCATTTTTCTGCTTGGTTCAAGAAATTGTTGAGACATGATTGGGAAAAGAAACACAAAAAAATGAAATAGAAAACTGCAAGCAGTGAACATTCTTTTGATGGTTATGATTTTGTTGCCACTAAAAATACTCCTCAGTAATGTGGTTGTTCATCTTTCCTCTTGTTTTGGGTGAAGAATTCGTTCCAATAAGAAAATGCTGTTACTGGTTGGAGGATTGCCCCCCGGACCTGACCGGCTACCCAGCAATTTGGTTCAGTATTATGATGATGAAAAGAAGACGTGGAAAATACTGACAAGTAAGTGGTTTATTTTTGTACAGTTGTCTTGATGAATTTAAAAACATGGTTAATCAAATTAGACACTTTATTGATTTGTTTCTCTTCAGAGATTTGTTTATGTATCACAAGGGGCTTCACAATGGAGCAATAAATTGAGATTGCAGAAGATGCTAATTTTATAATAGGATAGGCCTAAATTAACATTGGCTTAAAATCATTCCAGTAAGTTTTTTTTTTAAGTAAACTTGTAAGTCTTTCAAGCTGCAACATGAATCCATGCATATTTATGTATATATGAATAAAATCTGGTTTAGGAAAAAAAAAGGCCGTTTTTTCAAGACATTTTTCTCAAGAGTCAGATCCCTGGTAAGCCATAGTACTAGAGCACACCTTTGATTCTGTTTTGCATTTTCATTTCCTTCTTCCAGCTTTATCTGTTGTCCACAATCATTAAAGAAATGTTTCCTCTGTACTACCCTGCGTCCATTGCTGACAGAAGCATTGGTGGAATATATCAGCTACAATAAACAGTGCATGGAGGCTGCTATCACAAAATTCTTTCTCACCTTCTTTTAATAGTGGATTGGTTTTAGAGTAAGTATTTTGCCTCGAGCATCGAGATTTGGAACTTATTGTTATGTTGGTTGTGATTCCCAGTCTGACTTGGTCATGGAATCAAATCATAGCTTCTTGAGTGCAGCAGGCTGTGTGTGCATTAGTCCCCTTGTGGCTAAACTGGCTGCATTGGTCAATAAAACTAAATTTTAACTGTCAAAATTGCCCAAAGCAGTATAGATAAAATAATAAATGAGCAATTTTGATCCATAAATCAAAACCATACTTCTAAAACTGGACAACTGGTAAAACCTGGATTTCCTATTAGACCTGGTTTTTTTTTTTCTCCCAGTAAAATACATTTTACAGAATTTTTCTCTTCTCCCTTATCCAAAGCCCTATAATGGCATACATCCACATTAATATTACATGCACTGGTTAGGATGAAAAAAAATTTTTTAATTGCTATGATGCAGAATTTGAAATAATGCCCTTGCAAACTGATTTTTTCCCATGGTAGATTTAGGAGCCTTTCACAAAGTGGTGCCACATAAAGACTGTTTAGGCATAGATGACCTGGACTAATAGTTGAGGGTGTTTTGTAAGAATGACAATTACAAAAGGTTATATGAAGTGTACATTATAAAAGTTTATGGCATCTGTGCTAGGGAATATATTATGCTTCACATTTTTCAGAATAATGAGTTACAATACCCACCTCTGTACACTACTTCTAAGAAAATTCTGAAGATGGTAAGTCAGTGAAAAATCAATGATACTGCCTAAGGCAGAATTGTCCAGGTGTTTTTTTCATTTGCTGTGTCTAATCCAGTGGCTCAACAGGAGAGGCAGGAGGAATGGATCTCTTGCTTTAAGATCTGAACTCTGTACTGAATTAAAGTAAAAAGCTTTTTTCTGAATCTTAACTAGCTGTAGATTGTCAGATTTTGTAAGAATAGAATTTACTCAGCTCTTGGTTATTTACATTGTGTTGCAGTCTCCGAGAATGTGGTAAACTACCCAGAGGCAGGATACCTTAATGCTCTAGTTAAATGTCCATCTCTAGTGTTGGACCACCTGTCTGTGGTGGTGTTGAGAGATGTTTCAGAATAATTTTATGTAGAGGATTTAGTCTTTTATGTGTTACCTTTAGAAATAGGGAAGAAAAGTTCTCTTTCCATTACGGTAGTGCACGTAACATTCTACGCTGCGGTTAAAAACAAGGCGTCTGTGACAGTCCTGGGCAGCTCGGGTTCAGGCATTTGCTGCTCAGCACTGCAAGTCCTGAAGGTCCCAGGACCTGTCTCAGTGCTGGCTGAGACAACAGCTGTCAAATACACAGCCCTCTCTTGACATCAGTAATCCTGCTCTTGCAAATCCTGCCGGAAAAGGATGCTCTCTTGGCCTGGGCTAAAGTTTGAAGAACACAGAGGAGAATGACTGTCTTTTCGCACTGAAAAAGACAAAATGTTAACAAGCATTATTTCTTAGAAAATATTTTACTGCTTACATAACTATTAAAAAAAAACCAATCAGTTGAAATAAGAGTTTCGAGTATCCCCTTTTTTTTTCTGATTTATGAGAGCATGGGAGGTAAGTCCAAGTAAATCTTCTGTCCTTTCTGTGAAACAATGAAGAACTACAACATAGGAGTGCAGGGACTTGAAGAACTGTGTCTTAGGGAAGACAACAAACTGTAAAAGCTTAAAACATAGTGGTAGTTCAGTGCAGCCTTGGTGTAGTATCAACATACTGTGACATTTAGGGTGGTGTAAATTTAAGGACATAGTTCTGTCTTTATTTATCATGTATTTTTTTGCAATTTAGGAAGGCGTTTTCTTTCTTTACCTTTTTACCTCTCTCTCAGTCCACTGTTGTCTTATCAGAGATACACTGTCATCAGCAAAGGCAGATTTTTTTCTCTTTGTTGGGGTTTTTTTTCACTTATTTAGGTAGTACTTTCAGCCCCAACCTTGCAGTTCATTCTCAACTTGTCAGTGCAAATGAGGGATTTGCTCCTTAGTAAACAGGAACAGAGTAAAAGGTATGTCCTGCTCATGAGGTTCTGTGATGGGAAGAATTTCAGTTCCTGTAGTCTGGTATTTCAAGATGTTCTATTTTATTATCACCTTAGGTGTATTTGATTTCTTCCTGTTGCAAAGTTTTTTCTTTAACCTTCTGGCCGCCAATACACTCCCCCACACACCAACAAAATGCCACATTTTGCACTTAGAGGCTTACTGATCCAATGTAAGTGTTCACAGAAAGTTCCCCTCCCTTCCTCCAAACCCATTTACATTCCTTGTTTTCTGCTCTCTGTGCCAGTGGCATTTGAGGATAGGGATGGTGGGAAAGGAGCAAACACTAAATCCTGGGTGCAGTGGCAGGGTCATTGAGGAGGAGGTGGATGAAAGGAGCCTGAATCTCCTCTTGTCACTCTCCACTGAGAGGAGCCCCACCAGTTACTCTGAGGGCTTGCAGACCCATTTGAGAGGGAGCTGCTTACCTGTTTCCTTTTGCCTTCTCAGCATGGAGAGTGGCTCACTTCTCAGCACTCAGTTGCTTAGGGCTCTGTGTCCTGCCTTGTATGATGCATAAGGAACAGAAGAAGATCAGCCATCAGGAACTACTGACTCCATGGCACTGCAGTTGGAGCTGAGAGGACGGGTGCAGGTGGAATAGCACGAGCTATTGAGTATGACAGCTCAGCAGAGGAACAATCTCATTTTGTTCCCTAGACAAGACTAGATCTATTGGCAGGGGATCCTGCCCACCTCTCTCTGCCTGGATAGCCAAAGCACCAAATGCATCAGTACTAATGGGAGTAATTCGAAAGGTATCAGGAAAACAACTTGCCTTGTTCATAGACCCAGGAGAGGAGGGGAAGCATGCATCCATTTCCAATTTTTTAATGTCATCATGTATAGGCAAGAATGCTATGGCTCAGGGGATCGGTAGATTTTTCAGAGTCTAGTATTACTGTGTATTTTTCCTATCTGGTATTTCTCAGAGAGTTATTGTTTATATGTTGACAACATAGAGGCAGACTAAAGAGGAAAAAAAAGGAGTAAGTTACTGGCATTCTACAAACATTTTTTTACCACCTAATTTTGCTTGATAAGGGCGCAATCCTAATCTGAGATAATAAATAATAATATGCACATCATAATGTGCACATTGGGGTTTAATTTGAAACACTCATTGCACAGTTGTGCCTGAGCAAAGTCGAGGTTTTCATAGACTTTATGGCAAAGTATGGCAAATATCTTCACTGCATGGTTTCTTTTCAGGCTTGCCTACATGTGCACAAACACAGTACTACATAGGTCACGTAGCAGCAACAGGCTACCATTGCCCAGTGACAGAAATGGAACAGCTGATGGGTGTGTGACAGTCCTCAATAACAGCAAAAGTTCTGCTCTGTTAATGAGTTTTAATTATTCCATGATATTTTGTAGTCTTCATAACTACTTACTGTATGTGGGGCAATGGGGAGGGTCTTTGTGTCACCACCTCTTACCTCACTGCTCAGAACCAGCCACTGCTGCTTGGGTTTTAATTACCACTTATGGTCCTGCCAGGAGTCCATGTTTAATTCTAGAAGTCCTTTGGTTGTTTGTTTTAACGGCAACGTTTAAGATTAATTAAACTTTAAGGAAGTGAAACAATGTTTTGTTTGTTAGAATTATTCTGTAATAATTGCAAAAACCCGAGCCTGTAAAGATTTTTTGTGTTCAGAATTGAATAGCTTTCCCAAAAACCCTACTGCTAAGGCAATGATGTATTACTTTCACTTTCATTATATGTTTTTAATCAGAGCGTGACTTCACACTAGACAAAGCGATGCTTTATGCATGGTCTCCCTTGTTTTTTGCTAAAATCTTTTGACATGATTAATTTTACTTTAATGCTTTTGTCTTGTTGTAATGGTAAGGATGATGGGTATAAACCAGGGCAAAAAAATACATGCTTTTCTGTCATAATGCTTCTAAGCATTTAAAAATATATTAAATGGAAGAAAAAAATATCACAAGAGAATGATCTAACTGGAATTAAATTTCTTGCTATGTGAACAGAGAATGCAAGAAATAAATAAAAATGATGCAGTCATTGTTTTAGGTGAAGTTTTTTGTGTTTTTTTCTATAGCAATTTATCCATCTGTCTGATTGGAAGTGATGACTAGAAGAGAAATTGGGTCTTACAGGTTTCTAGATACGCTTCAATCTAAAATTCCTTTTTCTCTGAACTGTTACATGGCACCTTCCATCCACGTGAAGCTGTAGCTGCAGCAGGTACTGTTTTCATATCAGTACTTTGTTTTTCAAGAAGATGTTAATTGCAAAATTGCTTAACCTCCTTAGTTCATCACACCATCTGGGTGAACCTCGGAGAGAATTCAGTGAATGTCACAATGATGGCAAATATAAGTATGGGCCACAGTGCATTTATGCTTAGGGATTGCACTAGGTTTGGATTTTAATCCAGCTAAAAACCATCATCATTGTCCCATGAGAACTGTCTCATATTTTTTTGGGAAAGATAGGGAAATGTCCAGAAAGTTGACAGATTGGAGAGTTTAGTCAGGATGATCAGCATCTCTTTTCAGGTTTCTTCTTCTCCTGTTTATCCCTTAGTATTTTTTCTGTTTGTCTTGGCCTTCCTGCCCTTTGCTAGGTATGTTTAAGTCAGCTGTGTTTGGTCAATGTGTAAAGAAAAATGATCAAGCAGGCACTTTGATTTCCTTCCCAATCCTTTTCCTTCCTCCCAGCAGCAATCACACAGTGTTAAAGAGTTGTCATCTTCATCTGATTCCCTGACCATAATGAGCAGCCAGAAACCTTTCCATCCTTGATGCTCTGATAATGGCAGTACACCTTCTCCTTCCTTCTCCAGGTTGGCTGTGCTTTCATTTTTACATGAACCAGTCCTCTACAGGTAGTCTGGTCTGAATACAGCATATGTTATTTCTGTCATTTTGACTTTTTAAATTTCCCTTGAATATGTTCTGTGACAGTGCAGCAGTCCTCCATCTTCAGTAACAACATTTTTGCCTGTCAGGCAGCATTTAGGCATACTGATGGTTCTCGAAACCCTTTGAACATCATTATTTATCTACTTTATCCAAAGGGAAGTCAAGGGAAAGGAAGGCAGAATGGTTTACTTCAAAGTCAGCATCAGAAAACCTGGGTCACTCCAGTCCCCAGCCTGCATTGTTTCTGCTGCAAGAGGTTGTATTTCTTTCTTCCATGGTTTTTTTTGGCAGTCCTGTGGTGCTCAGTTGTATCAGCCTTTCCTATACTGAATGATATTTTGTCTTTCCTGAGCAAATTAATAACAAAACTCATGTTCCTCTTTTTCTGAAATGTCTTTGGAGTCTCTGAGAACTTCTCAATCCTTCATGTGTTGGAATGTGTTATCCAGTTTTCTATTTTCCAGGTTGGCCACTTATAAGACAAACAGTCTTATAAGTAGCCAAGTTCAGTGCTCACATCAGAGGCTCTTGGAAGAATTTTTCGAAGGCTTAAGGGTCAGCTTGAGTACTACTAAATGCCTAGCACACATTGTGCCTTTGGAAATGTGGTGTCTTTCAAGTATATACATTCATCCACTGTAAAGCTTTTACTTTTTTGAAGAATGATAGTGTATTAGAAATGAAGGTTTCCTCCTTCAATTTACCCAAAAACAATTGGTAACTGAATAAAAGAAGTGATATTTGCAAAAAATTTATGAAATCAGATGGACAGGCTGTCTTGATAAATGCTTGTTCTAATTTCTTCCTCCTCCTCCTTTTTTTTTTTTTTTGTAGTTGTGAGAATAGTGCACACCTACATTAGTCAAAAAATGGGTCTTGATGAGCACTTCTTGGCAGCCCTGATAAATTTCATCTCTCTTACTCCATTTATCCAGCAGTTGGGGATGCTGCAGCCTCTGCTTCAGTACTGTGTCAAGGATGGTTTCAGCACCGCATTGAAAAGCTTGAGCAAGCATTAGCATATTGCTAAGGCAGGAATCTTTATATTACCCACTAGACAGGTTTAATAAATGTGGTAGATACATGTAGAAGTTGTACATGTGCATGTATGCACATGCTTCTATGCATCTTCCTTAAAGAAACACATGGATTCCACTGAAAGCTAATTTTAAACATAAATTCCATCTATATTTTTCATCCTTAGACTCTTTTAAAAGGTTCAGAAGCAGGAAAATACAGTCACGAAGGAAGAAAGATTCACACCCAGAAAACTTGCCTGATTGGTATGACTATCCAGCTTTAAGCCTGGATTTAGGAGATTAATTCAAGGTGGTCATACACACTGCCAGTAAGCCACATGTTTTACACCTACAGGAAAGTAAGAATATAGAAGTGAGAAACAGGAATACAGTGAAGAGTATTTTTCTGCATGTGACATAGCAGAGGTTAACCACAACTCCCATTCCAAGGATGATGCGTGGGAGTTCAACTGTGCAAGTGCCATTAATGGCGCACGCCTGCGTATCTAAGAGCAAGACAGAAGTCTGAGAATGAGTAAAACATAGCGGGTGAAAACGTAGCTGGTTCTCCCAATGATTGCTTTATTTATGTGTTAACTATTATTTTCTTCTGCACTGCCATTTGAGATAACTTTCAAGAAATGTCAGCCCTCTTTGTGCACATTTTTGTTTTTGATTACAACGTTGTCAGCTTCTCTGTTTACACAAGTGTTACTTGATTGTTTCTTCTATTCCCTGTGCCTTACTTGTAAATGTGGTGTGCTGTAAATTCTGGATAGCTTTCTAGTCCTGTGTTTCCAGTACCTACACATCTTGCTGTGGTGTATCTTTGAAACAACTCTTTTCACTGCATTCAGTCCATTTGTGCTAAAGCTTTCAGCAGTCTTTCAGCTTCTCATGGCTACTCTCTGTCTTTTGTTACGAACTTGTGAACACCCGCCTCTGTGGAGACCTGGCTGTTCATTTCCTCTTGTATATACAAAGATGCCTGAAGCTACCTACTCATCTTCATCCTCAGAAATGCCATTGGCAAACAGTTGCTTCCAGGGAGAGTCCATAAGTGTTACCCGAATGTCCTGTTCCCTGCCTGTGCTCAGCCAGGACCCTTTGTGGTTGAAAACCTGAGTGGAATAAGAGAACAGGGCACAACCCCCTTCCAGAACACTGAGGAGTGCCCCTTCCTCAGGTAGGGCACTGAGGCAGTGGAGACTTGAGTAAGAAGGCAGCAGGTGTAAGAGAGATGAGGTACCCCATGATCAGTGCCATTTTCACAGCAGATGCTGGTGTCAGCTGCTGTGGGGACATCGTACAAAGAAAGGTGCTGGCTCCTGAAGATGCCACTCCTTGCTACATCTTTGCAAGGGCATCAGAACCTTTGACTCAAAGCCTTCCTCCTGGATCACAGAGCTTACCTTTTTCCAAGTCATCTTTCAACTTGAGTTACATATCTTTACAGATGGCTTGAGGATTATAAGTTCCGTTTTGCAGCAGCTTGCTACTGCTTAGTTCCAAAGCAAAACGAAAAAAATATTTCAAATGCTTTGGCAAAACCAGAGTCACATCAGAATGTCCCTTCTCAATATCTCCTGTGGAAGAGGGTTGCAGTTAGAGCACAATTTTTTAGCTTGTGAGTTATTCATATATGTCCCAAGGGGTATTTCACAGCTCCACCAAAGAAAGTTTTGCCAAGCTTTGCAAGGCTAACTGCAGACCAGAAACTGCCTAGCTACAAATGACAAGTTGCTGTTGTTCACCAGGTAATCAACAGAATGTAGATACGTGGGCTTCATGCTGCCTAGAGGCTCTACAATATTTTGAGTCCATCTCAGCCTATGGGCATTGTCTGTCTGCTGTGTACACACCTCTGGTCCGGTAGGAACTGGGAGCTGCCTTGTCCTGTCTTCTGTCCAAAGCAAGTGTCCCACCTGCCTAGATACAGATTTCAGTAAACTCACATTATTTCTACATCACCAAAATGTTCTCACCAGACCTGTTTGTGTAGGTCCCTCAATACTATATGGCCACTGTCTCTAAAGAAAATGAACCATCTGGAATAATTTCAACACTAAATTATATGTCACTGTGCAAATTCAGTTCTCCTTGTAAACATTGCTTTCTGGTTTTTAGATAATTTCAGGTAAAATTTGTGTGTTTATTCTTACCTACTTGCTCTGGTATTTATGTAGCATTAATGGGAGCTAGGCATATATGGAGATGAAAATTAAGTCAGGTGTGTTTCTGGATTCTTACTTTGGAAAGCATTCCCTTTTCCAGTGGCTAATGTGGCATTTATGTAAAATTGGTTGCAAACACGATGGCAGAACTCTGCTAGCTGGTAAAATGTAACAATAAAAAACTCTCATTTAAATCCTCAGATTTCTTCCAGAAACTGGTACATTTTATGAATTTTCTTCTCTCAGATGTTCTTAAAAGGCAGTTTCCTTCTCAGAAGTGTTTTGCACACAATTATTTGCAATAAAGATTTTTGAAGCCTGCCTTAGCTTTTGCCATTTTTCTAAGTGCTTTAGTGGTAAGAAGTGAACATCTTGCATCCTCGACTTTATTTGCTGTTGTATGTTCTTACTGTGTTGTAGAGGCTCATTGCTTATAGGAAATCATTCTCTTTTCAACTCTCCTCTATTTTTTCACAGCTTAAGTTCCTTTCTCCCTTCCCTTCCCCATCCCTTTCCCCTTCCCTACTGCCCCCCATACTCCCCTACCTTCCCTCTGTTTAAGACAGAAATAAAATTTATTACATACTTGAGAAGCGTTTTCTCTAAGCTTTCTGTCTCATACCAGGTGTTGTATGAGCTACTGCTTTGATTTAACTGGATGCTGAAGTATCTGCAGGAACAGACTAATATGTCTTTACAGGGACGGGTTTTGGTGTGTTGTTTTGTCATATTTATATATTGTGATTCTACTCCCAAGTGGAGATTGTGCTACTATACAGGGTATGCAACTGCAGAATGACTGTTCACACCGAGGAAAAAAGTGTTAACAAATTGAATAGTAATGAATTAACCTGCAGAAAAAGCATTTTGCCCTAGTACACAGAAACCCTGCATAACTAGAGCATATAATTTTAAATGAAGCAGGCTCAAGGAATGCCTCAATGGATGTGATGTCGACAGTAGCTCATAATTCATGGATATGAATTATGGCTGAATATCAGGAAAAAACTTCCTGACATTGAGATCTATTAGGTTGTGGAATAATCTCCCATGGGAAATGGTGGAAGTCCCATTGCTTACAATCAGACTGAGCACTGGGAAAAGGACAAATCCTGGCCTGGCCTCAATCTTTTAGGGCAAATTAATTAATTAATTGCTTTAACATATGCCTTCCCATCAGTCTAGACAAGTGGTCTCTTCTGGTATTTGCCAGGCAGGAGCAACAAAGGCAGCTGTAGTGTCAGCTGCCCTTCCTTGTCCCACAGCTGTGCTGCCTCTGCCTATGAATAGATCACCCCCAGGCTGAAAAAAAGGGGTGCCTTTGAGCCCCTCCAGAGCTGTCCTGGAGAATTATTCTGATGGCTTCTTGAGGGCTGAGCGTGAAATAGACTGGGATTTTGGCATGGAATGATGGCTGGTTTTCTGCTGCAGTGCCCTAGACTAACCTGCATGTGAGGGTTTAGGTGGGTGAGCAAGCCCAGCACCCCAGCTGTTTGGCATGAGAGATCCCACTTGGGATCCTTAAGACTGTGAAAGGGAATAGGAATCTTTTCCACCGTGCAAGCATCTGTTTTCCATGAAGTGAGTGCGCCTACCCGAGCGTTCCCTGGGCTCAGCAAACACTCAGAGTGGCCAGTGGCTGATGCGAGCCTGTCGTTTGCAGCAACAAATTATCTGTGACTGAATCATTTTAAAAATTCCCATTTTATTACAAGTAGATAATGTATTTAATGCACACAATTTGGCTTTAATTTGAGGGGGAGGAAGTCTTCAACTCTTGAGATGGCTGTGGCTAAAACTGTTAAATCAAGCTTGTTTCCTTGTGAGCAGAAACTGCAAGTAAATGCAAGTGATGGTTCTGCAGTGATGACATTAATGTATATGAATGGGCCAATGCTTTGAGTTCTGATTTTAAATATATATATATATGTATGGATTGAAAAAAAGGTTTGACTCCAAAACTGGAAGATGGTAAATGTTCCTCCTAGGCTAAGCAGCAAAGGAAAAATTGAGAGAGATGTGCTTGCATCACTTTGAGGTGGGGAGGCTTGGCAAATTATGTTGTTAGAAATCATTAAAATATATTTAAATAGAATTACCATGATGAGTGTTGTATGAGCCATGTTTCTTCTCTTCTCCTCCCTCTCCCCCCCAGTTTTACATGCAGAATAACAAAGTGTGTGGCTCCAATCTGTACTCAACAGCAGCTGCTTGCTTGCTGGTCAAGAATTGCAGCTGCTGTGTGTGTACGGCCTTAACAAACATACACACCATATGTAAAAGATACTTTTCTGATTGAAGTGACATGAAAGGAATGTCAAAGAGCTGCAGGATCAGAAAGAAAGAACCAGATTTGTGTTTTTTTTCTTGATTATAGACTAACAAAAAATAAGTCCAATTAAAAAGAAGTCTTCTGCCCTCATGCATATGAAAGACATTGTGCAGGCATAACTAAGGCAGAATTTGACTCTCAAATTAACTCATTTGCTGGATGCAAAACTGAAAGAAAATCCTTATGTCCAGTTTATAAGTGTATATAATGAAAAACTGCAACAGCAGAAAAATGTATTCATATTATATCTCTAATTCAGGAAACTATTAATCACACTGATGTTCAGCAGCCTGTTTAAATACATGCTTAAGTACTCTACTAAGTTCTGCCTGTAAACAACTCTATATGATGGTGCATTAACATAGGACAGAGTTTATCTATACACTCTCTCCAGAGGACTGCAATTATTTTAAGTACCGTGGCAGCCAGTAGCACAGAGCTGGATGATCTGTGGTGTCCAAATCCCAGCCTTCTGGCTAGTCCCCGTGCAGCCCTTGTCTCCCAGCTGCTTTACCACTAATGTCTGCACAAGCTTGTTTAAACTTTGTTTTATTCAGCAGAATCATGACTGCTGGAATCAGTGGGCATTTACTGGCTCCCATTAACTTCAGCTCCAGGAAAGAGACATGTTCAGGGCAGAGATGTCCCATGTAAGGGTTTATCCAATACTCAAGCCTCCAGCTTAAGTCCTGTTAATGTGCAGGGGCTTTCTGCACCAGGACATATTTCACCCAGCAAGATTGGAGCCTCTGTCCTTCTGTCAGCTCCCATGCTGTCTCTAGCACAGCTCCAAGAAATGATCACTTCAGCACTCAGAAATTTGATTGTTCTTAACTGCAAAGATTTACAACGTCAATAAAGCCCTGACATAGCATCCGTTTTCCTGAAGCCATGATTTGGCTTCACTCCAGCAGCTTTATTTTAGCAGCCTGGCTTTTCCCCAGAGAGGCAAGGCTGCCATGGAAAGGGGTTCCCCCCCAGGTAAAGCAGCGGTGCCCACCTGAAGTAGTTGCAGTCACTTCAGGGCTTTCATTTGAAACTTTCAGTATTGGAAAATAATTCATTGTCATCAGAGAAAATAACGGAGGGAAAAGTGTTCTGGCTTTACGTGGCACAAAGCAGTGCTGTTAAATGGGAATGAAGCTACATCTTGATACCATGTTTTTTTACCTCTTCCTCAGAAGTCCCTAATTACCTTTTAGCAGTATGCAAAAAATGTTCTTGAGGGCTCTGTGTTTCCCCTGAGGCTCAGAGGTTGTGCAGGGTGCTGCAGGGTTATGCCTCAGTGGCTGCTGGAGTGGCCCAGGGGTGCAAGGCCAGGGATGGGAATCCTCTTCCTCTTCACAAAAGCAAGGCTGCAGAAGTAGCACCAAAGTGGGAGATGAATGGTTACACACCAGCTTTTGGTGTCAGGAGCCCTACAGAGGGTGCAGCTGGCGTTGAGGAGTGACTAGTTTTGGTTGGTTGGCTTGGACAATGAGGGCAGACACCAGAGCTGCTCATGAGTCTACAGCTGGAATCCTTCTTGGGTGGCCTCCAGAGTCTGGTGCAAAAATGTCAGGCAGGTGTAGCAGGAAAAAAAAAACAACACACAAGCAAAGGAGAGTCTGGGCTATTAGAGGTAAGCAAAGAGAATGGTGTGGACCAAATTCATATCACTCTGTGAAATCTGTGGGTGAAATGTATTAAGAATTTAATGTCTGTTCTACTTATAAATGATCTGTGGTTATCCAGTAGAGCAACCCACAGACAGATACTAAAAACTGGGACGAAATATTCAATTTACCCATATTTGATCATTTATATGTGCCTTTTTAATGCATTTTTTTCTGCCACTGGTGGATACAGTACCTACTGAACTTGGGCCCTTGACCAACTGGCACCTTTAAAACAAAGGAGAACTTGAGAGCACACCAGTTGTGGCTAGGTCAGTAACATGAAGTCAGTTCAGTTATCACTACACCACACCATAACAATTTCAGCACTCACAGTTCTACCCTAGGACTGTCCCCTGAGAGCACAACAATAATGCTGCCCTTTGCCATGTGCCCAGATAAAGCTTAACTGAGTACCTAATTCTGATTACTTCAGGGAACTTGCTGCAGAGTTACATTAGCTGTGTTGCCAACAACTTTATCTCTGATCTTGCACATTTAGTATTTTAAGACAAAGCTGTGTGATTCAACTGATTGTTTTCAAATGGGAGGTTTTGATCTTATGGTTGAAAATTAAAAGTCAATTGAAAGCAAATTGAGGAAAGTAAATTGAAGGGGCATCAAGCATATGTACTGTCTTGGATATAGTGGTCTGGCTTGTAATTTTTGAAAATGTTTTGGGTTATCAGCACTTGTACTGTAGAGTAGAGAACAAATAACTAAGCCTTCAAGGTAATATGATTTGAAGACAAAAATTTTGTAAACTTGCTTAGTATTCATTTTTACCAAAACTATGTTAATGTACCCTGGTGCTGCAATAGGAATGAATTTATTTATGAACATCCAATGAAATGGATCTCAGCAAGTGTCCCAAACAAGTTTTTGCAGTTGTTCAGATGTTCCACATATTGCAGAACACCAAAAAGTACTTTATATCAGAAAACAAAATAAATCAGAGGACTTACCATTTGAAAGCTTACATATACCTGATCGTATGGAGCTGTCTTCACAGACTTAATGGCTAAAGTTTGACTTTCAGCACTTTGCAGATTTTTAATGAAGTTATTGCTAAAATAAATATTCCATACTGCTTCTTGGGATATGTACAGTCAGTGCAAAATTTCAGATTTTTAGTACTGTATAAATAGGGTACGCTGGCATAAAGAGTAGATTGCTTTCATCAGCTCATTTTGCAGGTGGTTGCTACTCTTGTTTGTTTATCACCTGTGGAAGTTTATTGAGTCGGGATCTTTTATAATTCTGTTGTGGCCAAAGGATTGCAAGAGATCCAGCTGATCTGCTTTTCCCCAAGGTGGCACCGAGTGGTTGAGCCACAATGCCTGCTAGTGCTGGTGTTCCTAAGCAGTTACAAATGTAAGGTAAAATGTGCTCATTTAAACAATGTAATCAGTGCTTAAGGTAGTTTGAGCTAGTGGCTCCTTCTAATTGTGAAAGGCTAGGAGCAACTACCACAGCCCAGCTGATAAGTGGTGACTTCCTCAAGCACAGTGCTACACCAAAGTAATACTGTTGATCATCTGTTCGTGCTCTGTAGTATGAACTAAAACTGTTTGTATCAGTGGTAACCTAATTTGTGTAAAAACACATTTATTTTAGCTAGATGTGGATCAGCAGTCTCCATATTAATATATATGATCAAATGCACTGCACTTGGGATTATATTCTGTCTATTAATTTATATAAAGACTGCAAACTCCTTAGGCAGGATCGGTTGGCATTAATGTGCAGGAGTGATGCACTGCACATTTTATCAGCATTTTTGCAATGAATTAAAAAAAAACCAACAGCCTCAAATGCACTTTCTTATTTTATTTCCTTTGTTTTTCTTTTTCTGCCACACTTTTTACATCTGCTTCTCTTTGTGAAAGTCCAAATTCATCAGGAATGAAAGTTAAATTGAGTTTTCACCTGCAGGGTATGTGACAGGACACAGTGTTGGGCAGGCACATATCTGTCTGCCTGTGCTCCTCTCCCAGTTCACAATGCAAGTGCAATCCTGCCAAATCCGAGTGCTGCACTGCCACTTGGCTATACCCCTGCATGTGGCTCTTTCAAGGTGGTTTTTGAGACACTTGCAGGGAAATCAGTCTGTGCAGTATTGTCTGTGACAGACTGCAAAATTCAGGTTGTTCCATTGTTGGGCTAAGGAGGAGAATGGAGGGTGTAGGTGAACCCCTGCCCGTACTGCTGCCCTGTCTTAGGAGCATCCCTAGCAGCTGCTCTCAGGTAGTCTTCCTCTGCTGAGCAGGAGGATTTTCCCCATTCGTACCATACAAGGAAAAGACTGACTTCAAAATCATCCTGGCTTTTTGGTCTCCTTCTCTTGGCCATGGAGAAGGAGTCTGTAGGAGCTTACAAGGCTGGGCCAGGTCACGAGAGGGTACTGTGTGGGGCATCTCAGATGTTGGTATTTTTGTGGGAACCTGAAAGAAGCTGGATGTTGGGGAGGAGTGTCTGGTTGTATTTTATATACAGGTTTAATATAAATATTGTTATTGGGATTGAGGGTGCCTTCACAGGGACAATTCTTCTTGTAAGCTGTTGGGGAAGAGTGAGAGAAGGCATAATTCAGCAGCGGTGGAAGTGCAGGTAAATACAAGTCCCTTCGCTCCTTCCTGGATGGACTAGAAATGCTTCAGCTTCATCATGCCTTCTCCAAAAGATCCTTCTTCAGGAAGATGAGAAGAGAGCTGTAGTCTGGCCACCATTACGCAGTTCAGCTGGGGACTGACTGAATGAAGCAGTCTTCCCATTGGAAAGGACTGACTCTTTTAGAAAGGATTTTTTTTCCTTTAATTCTGTAGTTATCTTTTTGTGTCACAATTTACTCACGTCTTCTTTCCTCTTCCTTACCCCTGTAATGAGGAAGCACGCTCTTTGCTAAAAGCAAACGTTGTTTTTGCCCAGCTTCCAGATCATTATTAAGAGAGAGGCAGAGATATTTGGCGGTGTGTTGGTGGGGACGGGAACTGTGCCTGCTATGTCTCACTGGGACTGGCGCGTGGAGTAGAAAAGCAGATGTGTGTGGACTGCCAGAGAAATCGCTGACTGATCCTTGCGCAGTCTGGGTTCGAGGAGCTGAGACAAGACGAGGCAAAGCAGGTATGACTGATACCCGTGCCAAAGCCTGAGCACCTGCCATGCCCATTGCAGGCAGCGGGAGCCGGCAGGGGCACATCATCCGCCAGGATTGATGCACCGAGCATTCCCGGGCGTTTGTGTACTCCGTTTGATTTCTTCCCTTTCACGCCGAACACGAGGAACAAGCAGAAGTTAACTGCTTGGGAGGAAGCTGGCTATGCCTTTTTTTTTGTGCTGCGTTTCACCTCTTTTGTTTTTTGTTTGGCTGCAAAACCTGAAGCCGAAAGATGATTGAAACGCCTCTCCCCGGGGAGGGGGGAGCCGAGCACAGCGCACCCCATCTAGTGGCTTAGCCTCGCACTGCCGGCGGGAAGGAAATGCGGCAGCAGCAGCAGGAGGAGGAGGAGGAGGAGGAGGAGGAGGAGGAGGAGGAGGAGGGCTCTTGCAACTCCGGCCGTGGGCTTCTAGACTTCGGACTCCGCGACACCTGCATGGGTGATCCGGAGATGCTGAAGCAGCAGCAAGGTGTTAGCTGTCTGTCAGAGCTGGGGTGAAGCACACACGAGGGACTCGCACCCAGCTTGGAAAGAGTGTTAGACAGACGGCGATGCTAAGCCCTCTGGAGTTAAGAAATGTGAGAATTAAGCTGCCTCTGCAACCTTAATTCGGCCTCTGTTTGCATAAGCACCAAGATAAAATCTCCAATGATATCACACACTATTCTTTGTCACACATCAGTGCACAGAAGGGACTGTGCTGAATTTCTGCTCACAGCATTTCTTCTCTGGTGTTCAGCAAGTAGATCCTGTCTGTCACATGCTGCTGAAATACTCCAGAAGAAGACTGAGTTTTTTCATAAGGTTTTCCTCACAGGCTTCACAACAACAGAGGTCAACTGCTTCATGGACATTCATTGTGGTATTTTTTACCATCCTCTTTGTGTGGAGCATGGTCTGTCGTTGTTCCCATTTTGCAGATGAGGAACGGAGGTGCAATGTCATTAAAGTAAAAGGTATCCTTTCTTTTGGGGTGCCTATTTCAAGNCTTCCAGATCATTATTAAGAGAGAGGCAGAGATATTTGGCGGTGTGTTGGTGGGGACGGGAACTGTGCCTGCTATGTCTCACTGGGACTGGCGCGTGGAGTAGAAAAGCAGATGTGTGTGGACTGCCAGAGAAATCGCTGACTGATCCTTGCGCAGTCTGGGTTCGAGGAGCTGAGACAAGACGAGGCAAAGCAGGTATGACTGATACCCGTGCCAAAGCCTGAGCACCTGCCATGCCCATTGCAGGCAGCGGGAGCCGGCAGGGGCACATCATCCGCCAGGATTGATGCACCGAGCATTCCCGGGCGTTTGTGTACTCCGTTTGATTTCTTCCCTTTCACGCCGAACACGAGGAACAAGCAGAAGTTAACTGCTTGGGAGGAAGCTGGCTATGCCTTTTTTTTTGTGCTGCGTTTCACCTCTTTTGTTTTTTGTTTGGCTGCAAAACCTGAAGCCGAAAGATGATTGAAACGCCTCTCCCCGGGGAGGGGGGAGCCGAGCACAGCGCACCCCATCTAGTGGCTTAGCCTCGCACTGCCGGCGGGAAGGAAATGCGGCAGCAGCAGCAGGAGGAAGAGGAGGAGGAGGAGGAGGAGGAGGAGGAGGAGGAGGAGGAGGAGGAGGAGGAGGAGGAGGAGGAGGAGGAGGAGGAGGAGGAGGAGGAGGGCTCTTGCAACTCCGGCCGTGGGCTTCTAGACTTCGGACTCCGCGACACCTGCATGGGTGATCCGGAGATGCTGAAGCAGCAGCAAGGTGTTAGCTGTCTGTCAGAGCTGGGGTGAAGCACACACGAGGGACTCGCACCCAGCTTGGAAAGAGTGTTAGACAGACGGCGATGCTAAGCCCTCTGGAGTTAAGAAATGTGAGAATTAAGCTGCCTCTGCAACCTTAATTCGGCCTCTGTTTGCATAAGCACCAAGATAAAATCTCCAATGATATCACACACTATTCTTTGTCACACATCAGTGCACAGAAGGGACTGTGCTGAATTTCTGCTCACAGCATTTCTTCTCTGGTGTTCAGCAAGTAGATCCTGTCTGTCACATGCTGCTGAAATACTCCAGAAGAAGACTGAGTTTTTTCATAAGGTTTTCCTCACAGGCTTCACAACAACAGAGGTCAACTGCTTCATGGACATTCATTGTGGTATTTTTTACCATCCTCTTTGTGTGGAGCATGGTCTGTCGTTGTTCCCATTTTGCAGATGAGGAACGGAGGTGCAATGTCATTAAAGTAAAAGGTATCCTTTCTTTTGGGGTGCCTATTTCAAGACCCCTCAGACCATGCTTTCCAGATGGCCTCTCCCACCTACTTCTGTTATAGCAGTGAGCACAGAGTGCTCCTGTGTATCAGGCACAGGGATCAAATCAGGCTCTGAAAATGAGGGACAGATAATTAGTGTTCTCAGAACAGGAGA
Organism: Irena cyanogastra; assembly: GCA_013397155.1. Classification (NCBI taxonomy): domain Eukaryota; kingdom Metazoa; phylum Chordata; class Aves; order Passeriformes; family Irenidae; genus Irena; species Irena cyanogastra. The sequence goes on along the minus strand of VWZV01006328.1, from coordinate 335,737 downwards.
AATGGGTAGCTGTAGAAAACAAACAGCTTAAACTAAAATGAAAATATACTTTATTCTTTTCAGGATCATTTTTTTCTGCCAGGTTCTTGTTTTCAAGGGACTCACTGGGGTGTTCTGGATTGCCTGGGCTGTAAGAGGGACAGGGCCACAGCAACCCTGGGTTAAACCCATTTCAGTGGCTTGGTATTATGTGCTGAGGTTGTAGCTCCACAACCATTACAAGCTGATCCAAACTGGTGCTGCTGTTAATACATCAGTGCTTCCCTTCTCATGGCCTCGCACTCCTGTTCACTCCAATTTGTGTGGCCTGGCAGGGAAGCCTAGTGGGGAACAGATCAGGGTTAAATTCAATGCACCTTAAAAAAATAATGTGGTTTCTTGATTGTTTATTTCTTGGCTTCATGCATGCATTGCCCATCACAAAGAACGATGGATCCTGAGACAAGAAGGAGCTGAAGTGTTTTATGCAGTGGCAGTTTCCACAGACCTCTGGTGTGCATGGAATGGGACCTTCAGGAAGAAGGTTCTCCTGGGAACCAGGGAGTGTAAACATGACTGGGTTCCACCCAGATGTGCTGACAGCAGAGGAATGTGAAGGCTGCAGAACTTAAGAGTTCTGGATCAGTATGTGCTGCCATGTTTGCAGATTTTACTGTCTCTTCCTTCAGACCCAGTACTTCTGCTGTGTCCCCTCTGACCTGTCCTTATCCATCCCTGCCCTTTTCAGTTTCATTCCCTTCTTCAATTCAGTCTCCATCAGAACCTGGTCCAAGCCATGTTTGCTAGCACAGCACGTCCCAATTTCGTTCATGCAGACTCTGTGTCTCAGTCCTCACCTTCCTTCACCTGACTAACTGAAAATTATACCTTCCTGAACAATTCTCTTTGCAAAATAAGTGTCTTCAACAAAAGATGCAAGCTGTTTGAGGATACTTATATTAAATATATTACTATATTATAAAATACACAGGTATATTTTAAGTCTTTGGGATTGATCACAACAGCTTTACTTTAGTCTACTGTCTGTATTGAATCCAGCAGTGCCAGCATGGCCAGTGATTTGAATTAACGTGACCTTTGATCTTGTTTGTCAGCAGCCCATGACCATGCACTAATGTGTGATTTGTGAATTATTTGTGATTCCATGTGAATGTGGTTCAGCCCATGAATTTTGACGCCTCTTGATTTAAATAGCAGCTACTTGTGCTATGATACTCAGCTTGGTATTCAGTTTTGAGAAACATTTCCGGTCTGTTTCTTGACTGGATGCTTTAAAAATCCACAAAAGGTTTTTGAGAACACAGAGGTATGAGTACTTAGATGAAGTGAATTTTTTGGATTGTTATGAGTAGGCATCACAACACATTTTTCACAGCTGTTTTTTTATGAAGATATTAAACAATACTGTTTTCATACAAAGCAGAAGAAAATTAACATTAATTTAGTCCACATTTATTAATGCATTTTTTTTGAGCTGTACATTCTGATTTTGTCTTCTGTGTATAGATTTACAAATTAAATCTGTGCAAATTTTACCTAAGTATGTGGTTTTGCTGCCTAGGTCATTTCCTGCCCTGAATTTGAAAATTTTTTTGCGTCTGTCTCTCCCTTCCTTAGGAGCTCAGCTGTGGAGAGAGGTCTGGGAGAGAAACATTTCTGCCTTGTCTCTGTTGGGGAAACCAGTCTTTGGTGTTATCTAATTTATGGGGTTCAATTCCTGTGCTTCCTTCTGTATTTGTATTTGTCTAGCTACTGTGTGCACAGTCCTGCTTCTGCATGCTGTGATTGGGCATGCTGGAAGTTAGGCATGTTGGTGTTTCAGGCTTTTCTTCAGATACCTATATGAAGTATATATCTTCTGGGAAAGGAAGATTTTTTCCCCAGGTGGTAGGCGTTGGACAGATCCTCCCACCATCTTCTGCTTTAGGTCTAGTGGTTTAGGTATAGGACTTTCTTGTAAACAAAACCTTTCATTTGCAAATACTGAAGTATTTAAAATGAAAAATTGAATAATCTGTAGCAGTGAATTTTAGCAGTGAATTTCATCTATTATGAATGAACTTAGGTGTATCAAAACTGCTTTTTTAATAGGGTGAAATATGGGTATATCCTTCCTCCATGTAGAGTTTTCCAATTGGAAAATCACATTTTTCTTTCCCTGGAATGACTTTGAAAGTTGGTGGGAAGAAACAAAACCCTAAATAACTCTAAAATAGTATGTCAGTCAAGAGCTGAGAGCAGAGTAGGAAGTAGTGAGACTGAGAGAGGAGATTGTGGAATACTTGAGTTTTGGGGTGTTAGGGGCCAAGTAAGATTTTGCTGCGTGTGATGAATGCCTTTAAAGACATGGAGGCATCAACAGAATCCAGCCAGGGAAACACAAAGGGGAGCTGTGATTGTTCTGAGCTTGGAAGGTTGCCTTCAGAGGAGACCAGGAGAGTGTGTGCGTCTCAAGGCCAGGTAGAAATTGGGCCATAAATGAATACAACCAGTCACAAGCAGTTGGGAGTTAACATCCCATTCCTGGTTACAGTTTTCTGCCCCGTGGCACTGTTGGAGAAGGGAATGCATGTCCTTGAGCTGACATCTTGGAGAATCTGAAAGCCCCCAGTGGGACAAAATAGTATTTTTGTCCAGAGCTTTCTAGCAGCTCTGCAGTGGTTTTCTCCCATCAGGGACTATTCATCATTTCGTCCATGAGAAGCTTTTGTTGTGCAAAATGTCACATCATGAGACTGTTATGATGTGACGAGATGTCATTTCCCAGGAATACATGTTGGGCTTCACTTCAGTGATTGTAAACCCAGGCCTGAGTAGGTACACAAGATATTCTACTGAGGAGCAGCCGTCACTGAGGTAGCACTGCATAACTCATGGTGGTGGACAAGTGCCTCTTGGTAAATGGTCTGTGGAAATCCGTGGGGCATCTGGATGGTGAGGGGCAACCTTCAGCAGGTAGGTGGGTAAGCAGGGAGTAATAAAACAAGAAATTGTCACTTTGAACCTTTCCACAGGACCGGGCATTACGTCCTCTGCTCCAAGTTGTGCCAGGATTTTTGGTGTATTCACTTACCTGAGCTTCTCAGACCTGCATCAGCAGCTCAGCTGCACAGAGTCATTCCCGTGGGGAAGGCTGCAGGGGAGCACAGCAGAGTCTGTATAGGTTTTCTGTGCACTTTGTGGGGAAGATCGTGTCAGGTTTTTTATACAGGAACATCAGTTTTTAAGGTAGGAGTGCACAGTATTGATCTATGTTATTTAAACGTTGATCCAAGTAGACAGCTTTATTCAAATGAAATCCAAATGAGTGCTTGCAGCTTTGAAAGTGTGTGGATAAAATTTGTTCATGCAAGCAGCCAAATGTATATATTGCTGAAGACCCAATAGAACATTCTCCCATAGGATGAATTTCACCTGTGGAAACAGACAGGGCTGTACTCAGAACTTGCATCCAAGTAACTTTAAAGCAATTTGTCTCAGGAGGGACTTGAGCATGCCAGCTATTCCTGATGTTATTGCCTGGTCTGGTGTGCCAGCTTGAATTTAGGTGTCTTATTTTAGATAGTCACATATGAAAATTTTGCTCACTAAAACAACTAAACCAAGGAACTCCCTGATGTCTGGAAGAACCTGGCTGGTGTTACTCCAGAGAACGTATAAAAGGTTGACATTTGACTTGACATTTGAATGAAAAAAAAATCATTTTCCTTAAGAAGTGTCTTCACAAAGAGAAATACCATAATTAACATGAAATATCATTCACTATGTTGTGAATGGACTTTGATCTGCTCAGTAGCCTTGGTGGAAGTATGGACTGTATCCAAGATGAGCTCAGCAGCTCTGTGCCCATCCTACTTGTGATGGCTTGAATGACGTTGCCACAAAGCTGGCATGGGAAGGAAGAGGTGGTGAGGTTTCCAGCTGAACTGATGATGTTCTCAGTGGTGCAGCTGGACCAGAACTGTGTCAGTTATATTCCCTCAGAGGTGACTTGGAGGCACAGTGCTTCATCATAAGACTTTCGGCTTATGCTAACTGCTGTTGGGTGGTCCCAGGCTTCCCCCAATGAGTTGAGCTCAGACTCAAGGCTGGCATTGGTATGTTACTAGGAAAGACATTTTGCATGTATTTCCTTGAATTTGAGGTGATAGAATGCAGTTTGGCTAGGAATAGTAACAGGGGTATTTTCCATCTATGTTGATCATTCTCTTAACTTCCTTTCATTACCTTTTGAGCAGAAAATACCAGTGGATGAATATCTGATGCCTTTAAAAACCAGTGCAGAACTACCACCACGTTCACCTAGGTTAGAATTTCATACTTGCTGTGGTCAGTCTTTCCCCACAGTTATTAAATAACAAACAATTGAAGAGAACAATTCACAGAGGAATCGTAGTGTTTATTTATATAACCTCCTTGGTGAGAAATAACAAGTAACATTCTGTAATAAATGCGTAGTCTTTCTGCAAATGATGTATGAAACACAGAAAGGTGAACAGTATCTGATATTTTGTTCTCAGGAAATAATTGGACCATCTGTGGTCTGCCCAGCGTTTTGCTGATAGGGTTGGGAATGAAATGAATGTTGTGTTTCTGCATGAATATTGCATCTCTGCCATGGGCAAATCATGGTCTCCTAAAGTGAGTCTGTAGGTGCCTTCTGTACTGGAAAAAGACATCTCTCATTGCACTGCCCTCTTCAGAGCTGTAGAAATAACCAGTTTTCAAGAAGCAGTAGTTGAATATTATGTAATCAACAGGATAGGCTGTTAATATTGTGGAAGGTCATTATTGAATCCATATGTCCTCTGATAATGACATCTTTGTTCTGGAAACACACTCTTCTCTTGCATCATCTGCACAGGTCATTAGAGATGCTGAGCATGACTTCTTGGTGTGTACTGAGTCTTGAAGGGGCTATGCTCAAGCTGTGCAGCAGTTGAGGAAGAAATCTTGGCTTTCCTTACAGTACCTCCTGTATCTCAAGCAGCTGACTTCTTCAGGGCAGTGAAAAATCTATGGGGTTGGATTTTTTTGTTGTGGTTTGGTTTTGGGCTTTTTTTTTGTTGGTTTGGGGTTGGGTTTTTTGGGTTTTTTTGTTGGGTTGTTTTTTGGGTTTTTTTTGAGTAGAGGAATTGAGTAGAATTTCTGAAAGGAGTTTTTAGCAGAGCAGGGGAATGGGTATAGCCTGTATCACAGATTTCAGATCTCCTGGGACCAGAGCTCATTCTCCTTCTGTCTTGAGAAGTGCTATTCCAGTTTTCCTTTCTTCTCTGGTAGTTAGTGTTGAAGCGACAATAGACAGGGGAAGGTGTAAGGAGGAGGAGGAACTGATGACCCTTTGATTAATTTATGGAGAACAACCAGATGCTGTTTCCTAAATGTGCAATAATTGGCAGAAACTAAGCAAAACTGAATAAGACAAGGGCACACGTTGCTTGTTTGGTGCATGAGGTGTATCATGGAGGTGCCTTTGAAGGATCATTGCATCTGGTTGACCTCACAAGCATCATATTTGAGAGCGTTTGATTTCAGGAGCATTTGCCTATTACCTGTAGTCTTTGATTTTGAAAGTAGGTCCCAGAACATTGTCGGATACTTTTTATTAGCTGAGCTTTGACATATGTGAGGAATTTCTTCTTGGGATGTCTATCCTGATATGCAGTGCTGCTGTGTCTTCCACCTGCATCTGTATCTGAAGAACAACTGAGTGTCACCTCCTGAACAATGTCACTGATGTTTGTGTAGTGAAGTATTTCTTAGCAAACGCCACTACAGTCTTGGATCCACTGCCTTCCAGATCATTCTCAAGTATAAATCTTCCATTTGGTTTTGACCTAGACAGCTTTGCTTGTTACATATCTGTACCTGAGAAATTTCCTCCCACCTTACCAAGCGTCTCCTACCAATCATACATCAAATGCTTGGGAAGGAGGCTGGTGGGAGTGCTGTCTTCAGCAGGGCTGTTTGCACTTGTTTGTGCTCTTGGTGCAGGAAAGCATGGGCATCCTGAGCTTTGGGAAATGGGTGTGAGGGACAGGGACTTACAAGAGGTGGTTTCTGCCCACTCCAACTACTCTATTTATATCTGTCTGTCTCACTTATTTCCCTGGCACCTATCACCTTGGCGTGTTTCTCAGATGACCATGGCTTTTTTATTTTCTCCTCTTTTTAATAGTGTTTTTGCTTTCTTTTAAAATTAGTCTTTAATAAAGTTGAGAATTTTTGCACAAGGTTTTATAAACATGTGTTATTAAATTTTAAATCTGTTTTGAAAGTGCCTCTATCCTACTCCCTCCTAGTAAAGTGACCTTTTTAAATGGAGGGAAGTGGGTTTAGATGACAGTCATGATAAATGCGGTCATGTTCACTCAATAAAATAAGGCCCAGTGCATTTGAGGATAAATCAGTGAAATGTACAGCCCCACCTGTCTGTCTCCATCATTCATTTCCACTGTCACTTTCACAGTGGCTGATGGATCACAGTTGCTGTAAAATTAGACAGCCTTTAATCTCATTTCATCCTGATTAGCTTCTCCTTACCCTTTCCCTCTAACTCACTGACTGACACGCTAAAAACTCATGCCGGGCTGTGTTTGAGCATGGCGTACAAACTTCTCTTCAAATACCCTTTTTGTGGGGCAGGCAGGTGTTCCAATGAGTTGAGATAAAAAAATGAGAAGATGGGATTTTCACACTATTAAAGCCAAACAGCAGACAAAAACTCATATAAAATTAATGAAAGCAGCAGCCTGGCCAGACTTCGTGATGGGCCAAATTCTTCCTGTTACACCCTGACAAGCCCAGTGAGTTTGAGAAGATTGCTTCTACCAGATACTGAATTTAGCGTGCTCATTGCCATGTTATTTTGACTGTTTTCTATGAAAAGTTAGGTCCTATCTGGGTGTATATTCACAAGAATCATGGTTTTTAGTGCAAGTTTTCTGTGCTCTCAAGGGATATTTTATAATGGAAAAAAAATTTGTTCATTCACGTAGTTTTGATTTCTGTGTCTAACTCTCAGTTCTGAGGGGTCAAGGAGAAAGACTGTGAGGTGGTTGATTTCAGTTGAAGTCCCTTCCCTCTTAGATGTCCAGAATGTTGCTCCATCCTCCTTGTTTTGTCCAGCTCCCTTCAGTCCCCTGGGTAGATTCATGAGACTAAGAACAGTTTTCCCCAAAGCTCTGAGAGAAACAAAGGTCACAGTAAAGGTCTGCAGTGTTTTATTGCAGTCACCTTTCTTTCTGAAGGCCAAATACTACCCTCCTTTCTAAGGCAAGCTTCCTGTTAGCTTTCCCGTGAGTTATGGACGGTAGTTTGGGTCATTTGGGCCCCATCCTGTATCAGTGGGAATGTTGCCATCAATTTCAGTAGAAGCCAGGATTAAGCCATTAGTTTTCAAGGTTTAATTATCATAATAATTATGGGAGTCTTACTGCATACTTTATATGCATGGTAACAGCAGAAAAGCTTAAAGCAGAATTTCCTCCTCTACTGACCCTGTTTGTGTCAATATGGTGGATAAATAAACACAAATTTTTCCCGTTGAAAACATAATGGGAAAAATATGCATTTGTGCTGCCTGCAGACAGTTTTTTTCTATAAATGCTGGAGCTCTCCAGACTGACCAATAGAAGTGGCTGAGGGTGCAACCAGCAGCTTGGACCTAACTGGAAACCGTAATAGAGCACTGTATTACTTAAAACTTAAATCCCTTACAGACTGATTCTGGAGAGTCTCTTCTTCAGAGGAAGGGTCCCAAAAACCATCTAAGGAAGGCAGCAAATTTCTCATGAGAGACCAAATTCTTTATTTACTACAAGCATCCATAAAATCAAGAAAAGTTCTGTGGTTTTGAGAGAGAAGCTTTTAAAATAGTAAAATGTCTAAGACTTAAGAGTGAGGTAATGATGATATGGTGTCTCGAAAGATAGCAAAACCAGACTTCATTCTTTCATCCTACTGTAGGAATCTCTAGGTAGTATAAAATCTTTTGCAGTGTCTGGTATAAGATTAGTTCCGAGTTAATATAAATTGAATCAGTAACAAATAACCTTAATTAATGAACTTCCACTGTACCTGGCTGCCTAATTTGAGAACTGCTTCACTTACATGACTTGTAAGTGCACAGACTATGAAAAAGATATTCGACCTTTACTAGAAACTAAAAACATACCTTATTTATTCATCATTGCCTAGGCAAAAACTTCAGTAAGAAGCTTAAATGAGCCCACTTGATCTTTAAGGAAATGTGTTCTAAATAGCAAAGCTGTGCGTATTTCTTCGTATTATTATTTGCATATGCTATACTGCACAACTGCATTCTGAGAAAAATAAAAGATAATAAAACAAATGAAATGAGAGATATATCACCCAAAATAATCCAAGTGTGAGATAGGCTGCCTCTTTTTTTTCCTTTTTTTTTTTTTTGGCATTGGCAAAAGAGCACAAAGTAAGAGCTGGCCCTGAGTCATATTGATTTCCCACTGCACTGGTTTCCTAAGTGCTCTGTTGATCCGTGTCAAGCAATAAGTTCCCTGCCTGTACATGCACATCACCTCCCCATTTGTCCTCACCTAGATTTAAGGTGCCCATATGATGAGCTGAACAAGGACATCATTTTTCCTATGGGTGTCACTGGGCCAAAACTACTCTATGTGGTATAGTAACTAATGCTATGTAAGTTTACATTTTCCATATAATATCATTATAGTGGGTATGGAACACTGCAATAATATGTGTGTATTGTGTACGTGTAATCCTTGTTTTTGCATTTTAGCATTTGCAGTGGAAAAAGTAAATTTTAAGAAACAGATGTTTGCATCTGTAGCTGGTCCACAGTAATCATGATACCTCCCCTCCTAAAAAAGGGATATTGCAAACCTAATGCCACAGTTTTGATCTTTGTTAACAAAGGGCTTCCTGATTAGATGAATAGAAGATGTGTGATTGTGCTGCTAATGACATTGTACAGGAAATTAAGCGTATACATTTGGAAAAGGCATTAAATCAGCAGGACCTTAATTTAAAAACTTAAAACTGTATGGAAATGCAGCTTGTTCATTGCTGTGTAATAGAAATCTACTGAACATACTGACTCTTCTTGTGGAAACATTACCAGCAGAACAAAGCATGGCTGAGGTTTTTTTAATGTTTTCTAGCATACTAGGATTCCCAGCATCTGCTTATTTTCAAGGAAATATCATGCAACTTCACCCCTTTTTACAAGTTCTTTTTAGATCAGCATGTGCGGTACTTGGGTAGGTGAGGGGGGCACCAAGGGACCAGAATTCCTCATTTTTTCCTTAATTATTTGCAAAATTGGATTGCATAAGTTTACTAATAAGTGGCTTTGTCTGCTGCTAAGTCAGTGTTTATACATCCCTGGGGTGACTCATTCTCATATTATTTTATACAGATGGTAAAGAGGAAATATTTGATAAAATCAGTGTCGTGAGCTGACAAAGAATTCTTGCTTTGTTTGCAGTTATGCCATACAACAGTGCCCATCACTGTGTCGTGGAAGTGGAAAACTTCTTGTTCGTGCTGGGAGGAGAAGACCAGTGGAACCCTAATGGTATGTATAGAATACTAAAAGGCAAAGGGAGCATCTGCCTTCCTGTGCCTTCCTGTCTGTCAGGTCAGCTGATGCAGTGATTAGCAAGGGATTTTGAGGACCTTCAGCCTAATTGTTGAACCTAGTAAAGGCTACTCTTCGGTATTGATGTAATAAATATCTGCTATTTTAGCATTAGCATCTCTGTCATTCATCAGCTCCCACATCCCTTGAGAAATGCCACAGGCAGCAGAACAGACTCTTTCAAGTGCATGCACCAGGCAGCAGCTGTTAAGAATTTTAACCTTCATTTCCAGGCTCCTTCCAGTCATAATATAATAATGCAATTGCAGTAGATGAATGCTTCTTTTCTATTGTCAAACAAGATACTCGCAGCTCAAGTTGTTAATGTGTTAATTATCTAGACTTTGAGATTCTTAAACTGATCCTTTTTTCAGTCTTGTGCGAGAGCTTCTCATATAGATTATCTGCTGCTACCTTCTTTGATTTGATTACTTCATAAATTTACCGCAAAGAGAAATTAAACAATTTAACAGGCTTCTGAGCAAAGCAAAAGGAGAATACCATGCCTTGCAAAATTCACAGAATTGTCAAGACATTGTTAAAAAGCTTGCACATGAAGAAAGAGTTGTAGTTGTAGCAGTCTGTGTAACAGAGATAATTATGACTGAGAAACCATAAAACAGCTTGCAGGTACACATTTTTACTTTAAAACACCAGAGGATCCAGCTGAAATCACATATACTGCATATATTTTATTGTGAATGCCCCATTTCAGCATCTGCACTAAACCAAATTATAGAAAATTGTTACATCTGTTCACTCCCTAAAACCTGAGACAAACAATCCAGGCCACCCTATAAGCATGTTTCTGGTGTAGTTAAGAATATCACTATATGTCTTAAGAGAAGGGGCCCTTGGTTCTATTGTTGAATGTCCTTTATTTAAAGCAGGAGACAGCACAGTATCACTAATGACAATTTCTTTTAGGATTGTTGGCCACATCCATCCAGTGAGGGCCCCTGTTGTATTTGGTGGTAGGCATATGGATAGGCAGACCTTGTTCCAAACAGTTTATAATTAAATGGCCATGTCACATGAAGGGTAAAAGAAAAGAAGCATAATTACCCACATTTTAAAGATGTGGAAACTGACTGGCAAGGTGATGGAGAGATGATAGAAGGGGTACATATCTTGCATTTGAGATAGGAGTCAAACACAGCTGTTTGTGAGATGAATAGTACCTAAGGCATGAGATTGCCTAGATCTGGATCAACTCCTGGGCTGAAAATGTTGCTGAAGACATCTACCAATTTCTCTGACTTGTGAATACCAGTGCAGGGATTTTATCCGTAGAGAAGATAGCAATAAAAAATGTATGAGCATTGCTATACTGATCTCTTTATCAAATGGATCTTACTTGTCACTAAAAGTGGACCTGAAATCATAAACTACATCCTGTGCTGGCATATTCTTTCTTGAAACCACTTTGCTCTGAATGTGCAGCTGCATGGAGGCAGCTCACAGCTGCCCACTTGAATTTATGTAAAAGCCCTTGTCTGCTATCCTCAGAGCACAGCAGGGATTTCAGATGGACCTACCTGGAATCATCTTACCAAGGCTTTATGAAGCTTCTGCTTCAAATGAGAATGTTCCAGGTGTTTTTTCCAGTGTAAAGAGTTACCTTAGAGATGGTGGCAATGGTAAGATGTTGCTTCAGCCATCAGATTGTCTGGTTCTTGAGAAACTGCGTGGACCCCGAGGAGTGCTCACACCTCCTTCGTGCTCCACTGGCTTCCTGACAACCCAGAAAGTATGGGAGACATTTTTTCTCATTTTTTTACGTTCTTTCCAGTCACAAGGGTTCTTGCATGAGTAAACACTGATGAAAGCAGGGTGCACAACATGGGCATGGGTTTAAGACCAGCCTTCATAACCTTCGGAGCCCATCACCTTCTAGCATTGGCTGCAAAGCAGAGAACAGTATCTGCCTCCTTTTGTCCCATCATCCTGATTTGCTAATCCGGATTTTTGTTTGCTTGTCCCAAGTTCTGTGTTCTGACAGAACAGGTGCATCCTAACATGTGCAATCTCCTGACTGATGAGCAAGGCAAAACATAGATAAGAGTTCTCTTTCCAGACTTAAACTGCAGTCAGACCAGTTACACCAGGCAGATTAAGTAGGTCATCAAGTCCTTTTCCTGCAGTCACAGGCATTATATAGTCCCATTTTGTAAGTTTTCTAAGCTACATTTGAAAAGCAGTTGGATGTCCAGCCCCCACTACTCCTATTGGAAAGCTGTTACAGAATCCAATTGCTCTAAATGACTAGAAGCCTTATTCTGATATCCAGTAAAATATATTCTTTGTCTATCTAAATCACTTTGTTCTCATGCCAAGGCTGGCCATTAGTTTAACAGTTTTCCCCTCCTGGAGATTTGTTCCTCTAGAGTATTACAGACAGTACTCCTATCCCCTTTCAGCTTTTGTATTTCTAGGTGCCAAGTTCTTTGTTTCCTGCTGTAAGGTAAACTTTCTGTTCTTCCTGTTGCCATAGTAGCTCTTCTTTGTGACTGTTGTAGTTTGATTTCATCTCCCTTCCTGTGAAGGACCCAGATTTGTATCCTGCACTCCCACTCTAGGCTTACTAAACCCTTCTTCTGCCCTGCACTTTACAGTCTTCTACATACATGGTATTTGTATTGAGTGTGTGTATGACATGGGTTAAGCAGCCAAATTATAGATTTGTATGACAACAGTGAACAAGCTGCTGTATAACTAATGAGCACTGAAGTCCCAGTGACTCTGAAAGATGTAGTGAATACAGCAGCATTAAAACCTAGAAAAAAAAATAGAAGTTTAAACTTAGGATCAATATTTATATTATTTTGAATTACTGCCTTTTGTAATACAAATAGATTAGTAAATGTCTTAGACAGTGAAACCTAGAGCCTGTTCAAGCTTGCTCTTACTGTTCTGCTGCTTATTGAATCTGTAGCTCTGAATGCCTTTTTTTCTAAATGGTCTGTGTAGACTAAAGGAATCCAGAATAAGGACCAAAAGCAAAGCCTCACTTCACTAAGCCCAGTGGCAGAATGACCAGTTGCCCTTACAGTATGCGAATCTCGCCCTATGTCTTGAGATGGTGCTGAGATGGTCATGTCTTTGAGTGGCACTCAGCGTGCTCCTCGTTAGGCACCATGCTGGATTTGAAGGGAAATGCTGCATTATTCATCAGTCTTCTCTCTTACCCTCCTCATATAGAACATGCTTATAACATGGCGAGGAAATCAGTTTACTTCCAAAGCGGTCAGTGTGGTTTCTTTCTCTGTTTTCTTGTAGAACATGAACCTAAATTATTACGAATATAAATTCTAGCTGTATTGTTATTCTTCTCTACTGTCTTGATGGTCTATTTACACATGCTGAAGTAAGTGTGGAATGAAGCAGGCAAAGCGAGCCAATCCTGCAGAGGCTTGTCTGATGCAAAAATATTCACCTTGTAGAATGCCCAGTGACCATTTATAGAACTGTGACATACGCAGTTAGGTTATTCTGCTGGCCTGTGAAGCTTCTAATTCAATTTTTTAGTCACACATACATAAACAAAGGTTTCTGTTTTCAAAATGCTCATCTATTGAAGTCTCAGGTGTTACAGGAAATTGCCATGCACTCTCTTGCTTCAGTTTTCTTGCTTTGGTGTCAATCTGCATGTAAAATAAGGTGAAATCTTAATATCGTGAAGACATGAACACAGTTCCTGGGCTTGACAGCAGGGAGAAGCTAGTTAGCTGGTGTATGTTGCTCATGCTTCATATTTTAGCTAACAGAGTTGGAATAAAACCCTTAAGAGTGTATTCCCCCTTCGATGCACATCTGTAATTCCTTCTAACTTACACTGAAAGTACATGGTAGAATAAACTATCTAGTGCAAACACTGCATACCCCATGCTGATGGCTTATGCAGCTCCTGGTTATTTGCACAATGGGTTTTTGCCATGTTCCACACAAAGATGATGTAAGGAGAAAGAAAAGAACGTGTTCTCCCTTTATTTTTTTTACCTGACAAAATTCTAGTCATAAAAATACTGTGGGGATGCCCTCTTGGGGCAGTAATTTTGTTTAGTGCTGTGATTTATTGTGGCTGTGAAAATACCACAGCATGTATAAGTAAATTTAAATACACATTTTCAAGATCTTATTACAAAGACCAAGAATAATCGCTATCTGCTTTTACTGCTAGTGACTGCTAATTCAAGCCTTGCAGTGCCCCATTTGTTGAATTATTACTGTACACATAGTGTAATCATACATTGTTGTAAAAGGGGGAACTCTTCATAAAAGGTGTCAACTTGTGAAGTATATGTAATATATATTACAATCATGATGTTAAATACATGAAACAAAGAGCTGAGTGTCAAAATAATCTATCTTTACAGGGAAACACAGTACAAACTTTGTTAGCCGATACGATCCCAGGTTTAACAGCTGGATACAACTTCCACCCATGCAAGAGAGGTAAAAACCTGCTATGTGTTTTTCAATTTCTGTTTTCTCATCCTAGAAGCAGCTGAGGTTTGGCTTAGTTCTGGGAGTAAGGAGGCCTATAGAAGCATTGAAAACACAGATAGAACTGCAGCATGCAGTTGTGTCCCATTTGCCTCCTAATTTTTAAAACTTTCCAAATTTGGAACTCCAGATGCCAAGTCCTGCCGTGCTAACTCATGCAAAATAGCCATGGACTTTATGCAATTACTGGTTGCCTGAGTACGGTCTGAAGGATTTTCCTGAAGTCTCCTGTCATGTTTCCTGACTGAAGTGTCATGATGAGTTTGCAGTAAACAAGCAGTAATTATAGTCAGATATCTTAGAGGGAACCGAACCCTTCACATGTTGACTCCATCCTGTTTCACCACACCAGCTATGAAAAGCTTTTGTGAACATGTCTCCACTTGTCAGAGGACTCTTAATCCTGGGTGGTCTTTGAGTGAAGTTGCTGTCAGTAAATGCATATTAGAGTAGCTCGTGTTTTAATCTTGCTCTGTACCAAAGAGCAAGGGTGGATCTGGACTTGAGCAATGACTCGTAAAGATGATGTAAACTTAACTGTGCTTCCCAAATCCTACCCTCACAGGAAAAAATCCCATAAACCCAAGAAGAATTGTGCATGTTTCGCAAGAAGAATCTCAAAGGCAGAAGATCCAAAGTTATTTGAGGAAAATATTGTGTCCTTCCTTTAGCTAAACACCCATCTTCTCATGGATCCCACGTACAAGCTCATGGAGACTCAGTGTCTCTCTCAAATGCTTTCTTTATTCCATGCCAGTATTACAGTTATTTTTTTTGTTGACTGTCTACACTATTCAGGCGTCTGGCAGTCATAAATATATTTAATTCAGTGCAGCCTTGTGATTCAAGGTGTATCTTATGAGATGCTTGGCAACATGGCTGTTATTTTCAAATTTCCAGGGGTAAAATGTCAGTCTGCAGAAGTTTTGAAGGACATTTGTTCAAGATTCAGTTTGATTTACCTAAGTCCCTGCTTTGGCAGCACCTAGCCTTCTCCCTCACTCCCACCAATGCTGTGGGATAACCTCCACAGCTGTGATTGTTTACTTATAAAACAGAGGGACACCTTCCCCTCTGGTTCAGCTTCCTTGAGTGAGTCACCACCAGTTTAGGTGTTGGCATGGGGGAGACAGGAGGTGAGCATCAGTGTGGGCATCACCATGCAAGTCATCCTTGCTGAGCTGGGAGACTGACTAGGAGACCAACTGGTGTTTGTATGGAGTCTGGACCTCTTCCGTGGAGCCTAATCTGAGTTCTAATTAGGTCCTCTGGGTGTCTCCAAGCCAAATTCCTGAAGGGCCTTGGCAGCTGGCTGAGCAGTTGGGTTTATTTGGCTGACAAACTACAGAAAGCAGAAGTAGGCAGCTGAGGGTTGGAGAAAGGAGGCAGTAGGAATTTTCCCACCTCCACCTTGGCCAGTTGTGTTTCCCTGGAAAACCATGTGGCCTTGTGCTCTGGTGGAAGCTGCTGCCTTCAGCCAAGAGGCCAAAACTCAGCTGTGCCCCACGCTCCTGCCCGTAAAAAGCTGTGATGTATGAAAACCACAGCTCCTTACAGAGGGACTGAAATACAATGGTCCACTCATACGTAGTTTCTTCTGCAAGGGGCTCTGCTATGACAACATTAATTGTCACCTCATTTGTTCAGGATACATAGCTCATAGGCTTGCCCGTTGTTTTTCTTTAAAGGCTCTTAAGCATTAGGGCTGTTGTTGGAAAAAAGATTTTACACTCACATTCTGAAATGTTTTTGATGATTTCTTTGCTCAGTCCTCAAGAGTTGTTGCAGCTTTCAGAGGTATGGAATGGCCCAGTTTGTATAAGATCATACAAATAAGAGAGAGTTTTTATGCAGTTTTCTTTCCCAGCTCCTTTAGTGAGATAAAGTTCTCATTAAAGTCAACAGGCTATTTTCCCCCTGCTAGGAGTACAGGGTCATGCCCTGTCTCTGCTGGCATAATTCAGGCACCATTGACAAGACAGACTGTTAAATGGGTTTTTCTGAGTCATTATGGTCTATCAAGTCAAAATCTATTTAGGAATTTTAGTCTAAGAATAATTGGCTGGATAGACTATAATAGCTCCTTTGAAATGACTTCCAGGTAAATGTGGGACTCGTTCACAGGCAGTATATTTTCAAGTCAAAAATCTGTATGAAATATTTGATAAGTAAACTTTTATCTCACATGCCAAAATCCATATCTGATTGATTTTACTGTGTGAGCTATAAAGAAAAGACTAATCCCATTATAGATTCAATGTCACCAGTGTATTTTCTTTAAAGCTAAGTTTGGTTGCTTTTCATTTGAAGAACATCTCAAATATAGATGCTTTTGAAAAATATGTACTATTTTCAGAAGTTTGTTGTTCAGAGAACCAGCAAGTGACTCATAAGCTTTGGAAATGCACATCTGCCTGATGATGCCATAACAACAGGGAGGTTTTTGGGGAACAGTTCAGTTAGACTATGATGGCTACTGAAGGAGCAGTCTTTGTAGCATTTTAAACAACTTGCTTTTTCTTATATTCTGAGTTTAAAATTTTTGTTTGAAGACCAGCAAAAAGCATGGCATTGTACCAGGTTTTGAAGAAGTACAAGTGGAAATGGGAAGTGAGAAGGTCAGTGTATTCGCTGAGGCTGATTGATCTGAGAAAAGGCACAGAAAAAGAGATTAAAAAATTCACATTTTACTTTCGTCTTTGATTTTAATAATAGTAATCTCAACCCCTATTAAGATTATTTATTTTTTAAAAAGCAAAGCATGCGCTCTATAAGTGACTCTGAAATCAGGTCCAGATATTGGGACAATCAGTAATAGCATTGGTAAATTTAAATCTCAGACTGGTAGCTCTATTTGGTGTTTCAGGGCATAAATTCATCATGTGTGAAAATCATGAGGAAAATCTTACCTTTTATATGTATATACTTGAAAGAAGAAGTTGGTTGGGTTGATGCTTGGGTGAAGGGGTGTGAAGGAAAAGCATTTAGGAGACCAGTGAACATTGAGTACTTCCAGGTCCTGAAGAAAATCACAAAATAATTGTCTTACTGTCAATATTGAGATCCTGAGGTACATTCTAGTTACCTGCTTAGAACGGATAGTGTCTTCTCAATATTGAGGGGAAAGTTGTCACGCCAAGATTGCTGTATTATAGTTTAATCTGAATCATATTTTACAGCAGTTTAAAAGTCATCACTTGACAGCATGCCTTTGCATGCTGTAACAGCATGCCCTTACACACTGTATCATTGAAAACTAAAAAAAACTAAAAAGCTTAAAATATTTGTGACAGAAGCTACCGAGTGAATGTTCACATCCAAGCAGAAGAGTGAAGTATGCTGATGCTTTCATTTTTGCTCCTTATAGTGACACTGTGTGGATGAAACCAGGAGTACATGTACAGAATCATCAGTGAAATCCTAGTTAAGAGAATAATGCATGCAAGTTGTGTCTACCTCTGTTTATTAAACCTGAACTAGAAAAAAACAAAAGAAAGAAAAGGCAAACCATGGCGAGAGCAGTTTGTTAATGGGTTCACCAGAGAAGGTGCACAAGAAGGTGCACAAGGGTTTTGTGCCTTGTGGTTGCTGGACACAGGAGGGTTGAAAAATGTGTACCTGCCTATGCAGGCTCTCTTATATCTAATAGGAGGTGACCTCTGCAGCTTTTCCTATTTTTGGGGCAACTGTGGGTGTGTTGTCTCAGGCCCATCACATATTCTCAGAAAGATTATACACACTTGATTGCCTGTAACACCTATAGCCTCTGTCAAATTAGAGTGAAATCAGTCAGCAGGGTTTTTTTTAAGAGACAACAGTAGGCAGACATGGGTACATGTACAGTGTAATCAAATTAGCTTGTTTCCATAGAATATCAGGCTAAAAACATAGATGCACAATTTGCTGCCCAACCACGCAGAGCAAAATATGCCATCATCTTCTATCTGCCCACTGACAGATAAATTAAATGGTCTTTTTTAATTCATCGGTTGATCTGGAGACACTTGCCAGTATTGCTGTCCTCCTATTTCCATGGTTTTTTTCGGAAGTCTTCCCTGTGGTGGAGTTCCCAGCCCTACTCAGAAAGAGGTTCTGTCCCACACCATCCAGGTTGCCCATGTGCAGGCAGGGTGAAAGCAAAGAAGTGAACAGGAGGTGTTCAGTGACCCTGGCTGGTGAGGAGCCCTGTCAGGTGTGCACCAAATCCAAAAAGTAAGGTCAGAATCTGGCAGTGATGCATCAAATCTGTTCCCTGGATGCCCAGCCAGCCCTGCTGTTTCCATAGCTGTATCCATTGATGTCTGCCTGACTTCTCTTCCAACTTATAAACCACCAGCCAGTCTCAGACACTTTTAACTAAGAGGGAGATTTCTCCAAAATGTTAAAGGATACTAGAAATTTTGTGAAAATAGGTAGCTGGGCAAAAGAGCAAGATCTTATTCCTGCCTGCACTGAAGGAAATGCTCCTGAACATGCCTGGCTAAATGTCAGGTTAGGGACAGAGCACACCAAGCTTTGCTAGCTCACCTGGTTACGAGATGGCTCTCAGGAAGCCCAAGAAGGAGTTGGAAGTACCGAAGCTGTTCACTGAGGATGCTGTGCTCTGTGTGTACCACTGCTTATCCAAATGCTTTGCAGTGATCTGCGGGTTCAAGCTCTTGATGGTGCAGCTGACCATCAAGGCCCCAAGATTTAGTACATGATTCAGGAGTGAAATATGCAGCTGGTCCCAAATTCAAATTAAGGCATCTGGGCAGGAACCAGAGTGCATTGAATCAGCCAGAGAGCAGGGTTTGGCAAGCTACAGCCACATTCCAGATGCCTGCTTTGCAGGAGCTGTCAGAGCTACACTTTGCTGTGCCTGGCCTGCCTACTCATTTCTGGGCTCCCATGTCATTCTGCTTTCACCCAGGAGAAAATTTTATGTTGGGGACTGACTGACGACTCTTGTCATTCAATATTTTGTACAGCTCTTCATCCTACCCCAGCTGTGCTGTTGCAATTTTCTTTCTCATGTTATTGCAGCTTGAAATTAAAGGTGTCTACTCAAGCAAACCTTCCTGTTGCTGAATGATCTCGGGAGCTTTCCTTGGAGTAGATTGCACCTACCAAGGTCTCTCAAAATCATCTACTTCTCAATTTTTACTTCAGCAACAAACACTTAACATTGATTTTGGAGGCATGAGGAAGAGAAACTAATATATGCCTGACAGTCCTGGCCAGAAAACTTAATTATTTTCCTACACACCTGAGTTGCATGTAAAAGCAGACAGGTGGCGAAAACTTTTCTCAGGGTTAGTTGGGTGGAAATAGACCTCATTTGAGTTAAAGGGTGGAAATGTAGTGTTGTGGCTAGCATAAGGAAAGTTGTTCTATTTGCAGTACTGCAGAAGGAAGAAAAAAATGATAATTGAAGAAAAATTTTGATGATGTGGTTCTCTTAGTAAATTGGGAACAATGACCCTTGAAGGACCATAAAGAAAGTGAATGTCAAGATAATTTATTATTGTTACATTATCTACCTCATTTTTCACTTTGTCTTACTGAGTTGTTATATCCCTTACAAGGTAATGCCCCATACATTAATGAGCACCTTTTTGTCTTTCACGGGTGTGACAAAGAAACAAACAGCTTTGAAAAGGGGTATTTTCTGGCAGTTCTATGTGTGCCTAATTGTTTTGACACAAAAAACGAAGTATTTTTTGATGTGGAGTATTGTGTATTTGATTAGCAAAGCTGCCACAGTCCTTAGGATAACCTAAGCATGTGAAGCTTCCTGGAAGCTACTTCCCTCTGATGTAGCATTTGAAGGAGCAGCTGTCTTAGTTCAGGGAGTCAGCTGGAGAGGGGAAAGAAATGTTTGACATGGCTAATTGGCTTGTTGTTGGCTTGTTTGTTCTGTTCTGCCCTGTCCTCCAGGAGAGCCAGTTTCTATGCCTGCCGCCTTGACAAGAACTTGTATGTCATCGGTGGAAGAAACGAAACTGGCTACTTGTCCAGCGTCGAGTGCTACAACCTGGAGACAAACGAGTGGCGTTACGTGTCTTCGCTCCCACAACCCCTGGCAGCCCATGCAGGAGCTGTTCACAATGGCAAGATATATATTTCAGGCCAGTGTCTTGAATAATGCCTGCTGTATGACAAGAAAACCAACCCAAAACCACCATTAAAAAAAAAAAATCAAACCGCAGAACCCCAAAACCAGAGAGCTACATTCCTGCTGCAGCACAATGTCTTTGTTTATATTAATGAACTGATGTGTATTTGCTTTGCAGGAGGTGTTCACAATGGAGAATACGTCCCCTGGCTGTACTGCTATGACCCTGTGATGGACGTCTGGGCCCGAAAACAGGACATGAACACAAAACGAGCAATCCACACTCTGGCTGTAATGAATGATCGACTGTATGCAATCGGAGGAAACCATTTGAAAGGTCACATTTTTAACACCGAAAAAGTATCTCAGTGTCCCACATCTCTGATAAAGAATATTTTTGTTACACAGTCACTGTTAAATGCATTAAAAGCCAAGCAACACCATTTAACAGGACACTTGAGCCAGCAATTTTAAAAACATTTTATGCAAATTATTTTAAAATTATAACAGTACATTAAATATATGAGTAATGAATGCTTTAGATAATAAAAATGGGAGCTTCCATTACTCAAAGGCATGGACAATTTGTCATTACCAAGAATTCAATGAAACAAACAGATTATTCTTTGACCCGAAAGTACCAGCAATATTTTCCTCTGTAAATCATTTTCCAAAATGTGCAGTTACAGAGAGCTTTATTCAGAGCAACACACAAAAACAAGCTCCTGATTTAATGAAGAGAAAAAAAAAGCAAACTTCCAGCCATTAAATATTAAGACTAGGCTCTTTAAATCCCTTTTTAGTATTAAATGCAGCTTTTTTATTATAATTCTTTTTAGAGGTCTCTTGTTTTTCATCTTTTGAAAAGGTCTCATATTAAAATAACTATTGCTTAGGCATCTGGTATTTTTATCTTAATACCTGTATGTCATTGCTGTTAAAGATGCTTCTTAATCCAGCCACTTAGACAAAAAGCACACCTCCTGCTCCTTTGTCTTGGGTACATATATTTGATAGTTTATATTCACTTTTTTCTTTTTTCTCCTTTAATGTTTAAAACCAAAAAAAATAAAAGACTCCCAGCAACAAAAGATAAAATCATAATAGAGAAGAAAAAGTAAAAAAACATGTTAACTGCGAGTAAGACCAGGTCATGTCTGACTCCAGTCCCCGGGTCCTCATGACACTGTAAAGCCACATGTTGCTTTTGGAGATCTGAGTGTCTGTGGAGCATGCAAGGGACAAAGTCCTAGATGTAAATTTTCCCTGATAAATAGTACTGGTGCATCAACCCCTGCAGGAAGGTTCAGTGCTGCTGTGCCTCCGCTCCCCACCCCCACCTGGGATGGTGTTTATGGACTGCACCTTATAAGCTGAAGAGGGCAAAAAGCTGCTTGCACATGAACAGCTGCCAAGTTTCAGTGCTTCTCAGTGTTGGCTTTTCCTTCTACAAAAATAAAACCTGTCACAGCTCTCCTCAAGCTAAAGCACACACTTTGGTTTGCAGAGGCTTGAATTGCTTCTATTCCGCCACCTTCTTTTTTTTTTCCACATAGTTTCACCTACTTCTTATAAGCCTTGCATTTTTGTCTCTACAACTGTTGTCCTGGGTGTCTTTTGTGAGAGGTATTTAACATCCAGGCTTCTGGAAAGATGTGGCTGTCTGGTAAGAGGACTTTTTGGAAAAAAATGGTTTCTGCTATACGGTGAAACAAAAGGAAGAACTGCAAGGACAGGGAGGAGGGAAGGGACTGAAGTGTGGATGAAATGTTACAAATTCTCCACCGGCAGGGAATAGCAGGGCTCCATGGCAAAACTGTCCTTTGTGAAGCTGGACTGTGTAGTAGTGCATTTACCACATCACAGCTAGTCGTGCATACTGCAGTTTATTACAGAGCTTTTGACAGATTCTGGGTGCACAGCAGTTGCCTTTTTATGGCCCCTTGAAAACCTTAAACAGCAAATAATTATTTCATATTATTATGAATTATTTCATATTATTTCATACTCATTCCAGACATAAATAATATTCGAGCAAACAGCTCCCTTGTGAAGTGCCAATATCACCAAATACCCTTTTTACAGAAAATCTTACTTCTCTTTGCTGTCATATCTTGAAGAGAAGACAGAAGAGTTAAGAAAAGCACTTCAGCATATTAAGAAAGCCATACTTCTAGCGCAGTGCTCTGATAAAGAAGGTAGTTTGAAATAGAGAACTGCCTAAATATTAGAGCAGGAACCAGGACTCCTGTGTTCAATGCCCGTGTTCGGCTCACTTCATTGATATTAACTGATACAGCCTGAAAATCTTGAGCTGAGACCCCCTGCCCTTTGGTGGTCAAACAGCAGCAGTTGCTTGGAGCGTTTTTTTGGCCTACCAGGCAAAGATGGGACCACCATTTTTGTGGTTACATTTTTTTGTTGCCTTAAAGACTTTACCCCAGCTGTGTGCTTTAGTGTACACCTTAAATCAGCTGGAAAATTGAAACTGGTCCTGCACATCTTGTCCGTCATGCTAAACACTTTGTCCCTCTAGAACCAAATGGCATCAATTGTTTAAGCTCTTCCTGGACTTGTTAGACATTGATTTCTGAGCAAAATTCAATCTGTTCAATTTTGAATAGATTTGATCTGCTGAATTTTGAGAAAGACTGCCAGGACAATCTTTTCCTACATGTTCAAACTTGTATTAGCACTGATGGACAAGGAAGAATTTTGTTTGAATCTGCTTGTGTCACTGATAAGTTATTACTGAATGTTTCCTCCTGATGTGGTCAGGTTTTACATGGACTCATGATTTGTAGAAGATTGTAGAACTAATGGTAAAAACCTTCAACAGCTTTATTTGAACTGAAAGAATGAAGCATTAATGTTACAGAAGTTGGCTTAAATGTATATGAAAGTATTTTCTAGAAAAATGTTTCACAATTGTTATATTTGTAATAGTATAATTGTAACTATAATTTAATAAATTTAACAGTAAAAATAAGTAATACAACAATATGTCATAACATGTTCTCTTTTCTTAATGCCCTCATCCAGGTTTCTCCCATCTCGACGTAATGCTTGTGGAATGCTACGATCCAAAAGGTGACCAGTGGAATATCCTCCAGACTCCTATTCTGGAGGGTCGCAGTGGCCCTGGCTGTGCAGTCCTCGATGACAGTATTTACCTTGTAGGAGGCTACAGCTGGAGTATGGTGTGTACCTGCTTTCTACAATCATCTTTCTAGTCCTTCTGAGTTCTTGTTGCCAGTCCATATAGTGTGCAGATGGGATGGAGAGGAGAGGGGAATTAGCTACAGAGGCAGGTTCGGGTTGGTTTTCAGCTTGTGGAGAACATGGAGTGTTTTTTCACCATTGTCTTTCTCTATTTAGATAGGTTATTATTACACTCTATTCACTGATATGGAGTAATTTAAAAATCAGAAGGAATTTTGAAAGAGTGGTTGATGGGACTATATGCTTACAGCTCTGCTTATGAGGTGCTTGTAAAGGAGACTGATTTTCAGAGGCTGGGTGCTGAAAAAACTAAAACCTCTTGAAGAGCTTCTAATTTAGAGAGACCCTGAGTCACTTTCAAACATCGTTAGAGCTGATGTGTGACTTGGATTTTACCAAAGCCACATTTAATAGGACATTTTGTTTTACTACCAGGGAGCCTACAAATCTTCTACTATTTGCTACAGTCCTGAGAAAGGGACTTGGACAGAACTGGAAGGTGACGTTGCGGAGCCCCTAGCAGGACCTGCGTGTTCGACTGTGGTATTGCCGGCCTGCGTCCCGTACAACAAGTGATGGGCCAGGAGCACTGACACGAACACTGAGTGCATTTGGGAAAATAATGACGGGTGACGTAAATATTTTATTAGAACAGAATTCCTGTTAAAACAAAGCTACCATAATTGACCCCTCATTCCATGTTTATGCTTTAGGAGAAAACTAAAAGAAAAGAAAAACCAAGCATTGTCCCATCTCAGATAGGTGCCGGTGTCTTATGAAGCAAGAAGCTAAAACACACCGAACATTACATGCTGACAGACTGCCATTTCAGACTGATTTAAACTTTTCCTGCTGCAGAGACACTCCTCACATCAAATCTAACTTTAAAAAAAATAAATGATGGCTAACTGTTCAAATAGAGCCTGAAGAGACAAGATCAGTATTGTGCATTGTATCTACCTGCATGTGATCTGTGTTGAAGTCATGAGGATGTTGTTTTCATGAATGTTTCAGAATTCAGATAGTGAAAAGCTCACACTGCATTGCAGAATTGTCTCCTCCTCTGTAATCCTAACCTACAACTACTTCATATGCTCTGCAAGCAACACAGCATCAGAAGATTATAAAAGGTAAAGAAATATCATTCAGTTTTTGCACAGCTTGGCAACTAATACACTCTGCCTTCAAAGTCCCCATGTGCAAGTGCAGCAGAAAGCAGACTACAATGAAAGCTATGCTTTACAGAGCACTTCTTGCAATAGCAGCTTAGGGATTAGGATCAAATTCTTCTAATCACACTTGTGTAAAGTCAGAACCATTTCTCTGAAATCACATGGAATGACTGGTTCCACATTAGTATAACAGAATTTGGATCCTACAGCTTAAAATCTGGCTTTGTAAAGTAAGTTATTTCTATGACGACTTAACAAAGCACCAGAAACCTTACTTCCTTTTCACTAACCTGTTAGATATCAGCATCTGTGCAACTTCTTTCCAAAGACAAGAAGACTGCATTTAAACATAAATTTATTGCTTTGGACTCTGAAATGCTTATGCACATTTTTGGAGAGACATTGGTAAGTAGTTAAAGTAGTCCTGTGTGGTTGATCTTAAGATGCACTCTGAGAGAGTTTTACTATTGATCCAAAGTAATACAAGGCTAGACATTCCACTGCCTTATAGCCTGTGTAATTATTTACACATTGCAAAGCAAGTTCAGAATGCTCTCACACAGGACCAGTAGCATTTAGGACTTGCTTCATGAAGTCATAGTTGCTTGCACAAATCAGACTGTCTATGTGTTAAGCTTACGTCTTTCTGTCCTGGCTTTGCAAAAGCAGAGACGAAATCTGAGCCCGATTATTCACCACTTGCAGTTAACAGACATAATCATCTGCACCTCATTAAAGTGTGTGCATAATTCTTCCACCGTGGTTTACTAGTGCTGCATCCATTACTCTCAGGACCATCCTCTTTACTGGTGTAAACTGACATTGCTCCATCAAAGCCAATGGAGGTACTTTATGTCAGCTAAATATCTGGCCTTCAATTTGCCTAGCTGTAGCTGGCTGCACCAGATAAAAGGCAAAGGACACTCTGATCCTGCATTTTCAGCCCTGCATATACCTTTCACGACAGGACTTAATGCTAGTGCATTAAGCAAGGAGCAGGCAGCTACTGGAGGTTGGTTTCAGCTGCAGAGGTAATTGATGGGAGAAAGACTTCATTATTTGCTTTGCAAAATAGAAAAAGGGTGAATGTACACAGAAATTACACTATTATGTTGATGCTTGAGAGCAATAGAAATAACAGAGAGCAAATATCATGGGACTGTTTCTCTCTGGCATCAGTCCAGTTTTATTGCAACTCCCTTGCTTGCAGCAGAATTACACAACTTGTAAAATTGGAGTAATGCAGTAAAGACTGGTACTGCACAAATGCAATAATCCAATTGATGAGGTAACTGCACGCCTGGAAAAAAATGCTTAAACAAAATAATTATCTGAAGATGCTAATATTTGAATGTGCCCTTGGGGAGTTTTCCAGTGAGCATCACTAAGGAACTCATAAAGGTGGAGTGTATATCCTGAAATCTCAATCCATTTCTCCCTACATAGTGCAATCTTAGTTGGTTTTGTATTTATTTATATTGTTCAGATCCAAGGGATCCCTTGTAAAATATATTTGGTGCAATCATGACTTTTTTTCCTTTCCTGTTGAAAGTATATAAATATAAATATATATGAAAAAGGAAACTGTTAAGATACTAAATGAGGAAACCTTGTATGACATTTAAAAGGTCTGCCACTGAACATTGACTGTCACCTGTCTCTACTAAAATGTACCATTTATAAAGGATACTTCTTGTCCTTTGAAATGGTTCCTTTTTTTTACCAAGATAATTAAAAGATTTACGAGGACTGTATCTAAATCTTTCTATCTGTCAGGAAGGCATGACCAAGGAAAAAATGCTAACTAAATAAGTCACACAAAGAATGTAAATTTTGTACAGTACTAGACTGTGTAAATGAAGCTTGCTTGTAGGGGGGAATCTTTAAATAAAACTTTATGTACTAATTCAGCTGTCTGCCATATTCCTACTTATAAAGTGTATGTATAAATAATATCTACATTAAATTCTTTGGAACTTTTTTTATCCTGTAGATGTGTGAACTTCCTTTATTTTCTGGTTTTACGTAAGGGCCTCATTGTTTTCCAAGTGTCATTACTCAGTGCATGTCAGCGCAGTGACCGCAGTAAAATGTGGGTCCGGAGTGAGCCTAGGTCCACAGTGCCTAGCCTGGGAAAGCAGCACCTTTTTCCATCAGGGAAAGCTCCAGCTCTGTGCCTGCTCTCACTGGAGAAGCACTGCATGCCTTTGAAATGCTTCTGCCTTGCTCTGCTCCCTCTGTTCCTCTGTCCCAGAGTCAGTGAAAAGGACTCTGCTTTGTTAAGCCCAGTCTTGCTTTGGGGAATTTAGTGCTTGATGTGGCAACTTCATACCTCTTCAAAATGTTCCTCCCATGGAAACTGACCCTTCTAACTATGAGCATTTCAGTTCTTGGAGGGGAAGTGCTGTAGAGGGGTTGGGACAAAAGGTATTGCCAGGCTGAGAAGACAAGGTAAAAGCAGGAGGTTCTACGAGGAAGCAGAAGCATCATCAATGCCAGTTACTCTTCATGCATTGTTTATTCGTGCCTACAAACCTTTGTCAGGGACCAGAACCTGCCTATGCAAACCAGGGGGGTGCACTGAGCAAACTGGCCCCTGTTTAAAGCAGGTGTGGGCTGTACTGGATAGCACTAAGACAACATAATGAATAGAATTGTTTCATTAATTAGTTTATTTCAGCAGAGGAAGGAAGGGAGATTTATGCATTTTTTTAAGTAATGTAGGAGAAGGATGAAGAGGAGAAACTGGAAGCAATGGGCGGAGATACGATTTAGAAAGGGAGGGAACAAAGCAAATGAAAGGAAAAAATAGGAAACAAGACTGTGAAAGGAGAAGGTGGGAAGTTTTTGAGGATCAAGAGCACAGAAAAAATCAGGATTAATGAGGAAAGCAAAAATGGTTTTTGAGAAGCACTTATCAGAGCAAGGCTGGAAAAAAATTAGAGGAAATGCAATACAAAGGGCAGAAGAGAAACATAAGAAAATTCAATAGAGGACAACATGAGATAAACATGAAACTAACTAAATAAGCCCTTGGGTGATGGTATTCAGCTAATCATTTTCAGTGGTCTAGCCATCAAGCAAAAGGATAAATCAGCAGAGTAGGTGTTGCAGTGTTCAAGCTTTAATGCACAAACTTCAGCACAACAAAACCTATCAGAGATGCCCAGTGACACCTCTCTGCAAGGCCTGGGCTGTGGCAAACCTCCAAGCACAGCCAGCCCCTGTGACAAGGGAGGAGAGCTGGTGCCGGTGGTGACAAGCACAAGAAGAGCCGATGAGCCACAATTCCTGGTCCCAGTATTGGAGGGAAGAGCCCTTTCCATTTCTGATTCTCTGGCGAGAGTCGTCTTTGGGAGCTGGACACATGGACTGTTCTTTCTCTGCTGTCTTTCCTGCCAAACTTTAATCTTCTCCATTTCATCCTCAGCATGACAAACTTGCCTAGGCACTTTTGCAGAGCATGACCTGGCAAGTAACAGATTGGTGACTGAAGGTATTTTCCTGATCTTGAGCTATGGTCCCATCCACTGGCTGAGCAGTGTGAGAAGGCTGATTTGCTGGTGACTCGGAACCTGTACCCATGCCCTTAAGAATGACATAGAGGGCGTTTGAAAAATAATTACAGAGCTGTCTTCAAAGGTACTCTGCACCCACCTCCCAAAAGCTGGCATTGCTTTCCCTCATGTATTTGTCCCCCTTTCTGCCTTTAATACAATTATTTCCTCTGCTAGCTGCATCTGTGAGCCAATTTCTAAGACAAATCCATGCCAAACCTCATTATAGATACTGGTTTCTATTGTATTATAATCACTCATCAATAAAGTACTCTACCTCCCTTGCTTTTAAGGGAGAGACCATATTTCAATTTAAATAGAGCTTTCTGCTACAGATACAGGAGAAAGAAATCCCAAGCAGTGCTAAAAGGCCCAAGGTAAGTGTGAATGCACACACTCCGGGCAGTTTTAAGATTTACATTTAATTTCTGTTATTAGTGCAGCAGTGGAAAGGAGTCAGTGTTTCAGCCTCTCGGGTCCAGTCCAAGGAAGCAGTGACGGCAGCACTGGAGGTCAGAGTGGTTTGCAGGAAGGGAAAGCACGCTAATGAATTCTGGAGGGCTTGTAATGCCATAAAAGATTCAGTTAATCTGCAGCATAGATGTTGATCAGCAAAACTGAACCTAACTCTCTGGACCTTGTCAGATGTATTCTGTGCATGTCAGTGTTCCACACCAATTACAGATTTTAGAAGATGCTCTCATGCAAAACTATGCGCCCTAATATATAAGCCAGCTCAGATGTAACTAAAATTAAAATCTGACTGTGGCAAATCTCTGTGATCCTGATATATGAAAATCCAAATAAATGATTTGTTCCCAGAAATGAAAAATAACTTCAGCAGGAAATTTCAAAATTACTTATGCAGGATTAATCCAGTTCAATGAATGCATCTTGCGTTGATTAATAAAGCAATCCTGAATTGCAAACTAAAACGAGAGGAGACTTCTGGTGCTGATATATTTGTGTATTTCTGAACCTGGAGAGAAATGCGCACTTGCGAGAGATGTGGTCAACCAGTGTAAACAGAGATTGAATACAAATAGTGATTTTCTAATTGTCTGTCTTCTCCCTGCAGCAGAAAACTACCTTTTTGTCATTGATCTTTTCTTGAAGAACATAGGTACTATGTTACCTGCCACATATTGAATGAGAACAGGGCATCTAACATGATTGTACAATGGCTACAATTAGTATCCAAATGACATCTGCCGTTTTATATAGCAAAGAAAAAAAAAAAAAACACTTGAGCTACTTTCTGCTGATATTCTTGCCACACAGAATAGAAATTTTGGTCTAGTAGCATTAGCTTTTGTGATCTGCTGCCCTTGAATTTAATTGGGCTTAGAGGTGAACAAATACAGGGAACCTATTTGGAAAGTGAAAACAAGGGAAGGATATTTAAATGAATTTAACTTTTTCATCAGCATCTACACAGACAAAAAGGATTGTTTTATTTATTTAAAGGGGTCTCATATTAAATCTAAAACTCTGTTCTTCAGGAGAATTACCTTCAATCATTGCAGTATTTTAAAAATGAGTAGTTATGAATGGTTGAGGTATCTTGCAAAATGTCATTAAAATCCTTATGGTTTTATCTTTAAAAATAGTTTCTCATGTCACCCTTAAACATCTTCCAGAAAATCACACTTGCAGGATCAGATTTGTAAAGTTTCCTTAATATCTTGATATGTTGTGTGATATTCAGTTCCTGATCTTTGAACTGATTTCCATTTTTGTTTTCATTTGTGCAAAGTAATTCAGTTTTCAAAAAACTTTGGCTGACCAAGACTGTTTTGTATGAATGGAGGCCGAACTTAAAAGGTACTTCACTGTGAATAGTGAATATCAAGACTGATGATCCTTTTCATAAAAAATAACAGAAAAAAAAATGTTGCTTCCTGTGTATGTAGGCATTTTGCAAAAAGTATACAAATATACGTGAACACATTTGCACCCAAAAAATGACAAGTTCATAGGCCGTAGCAAGGACTGCTGTGACATTGTTTTTGCTAAAACTGTTAACTCAGTAACAGCACTGAAACTTGGATGTTTTTCTTTAAAAACCACCTCTTTAACTGCAAAGATGCCATTAGTCACAGCAGGGAGCATAACCAGAAGGAGGATGTCTGTAACTATAGCAAGAGAGCACATTAAACTGTAGGTCAAAATCACGACTGGCTGATTACCTTCAGGGTGAGAGTAAATCTTCAGACTTGCTGGAGTGAGAGGGAACAGGACTGGCTGGGGCTTGCCAAGGTCATCCTCTGCCTCCCCCACAGCACGGCGGGGCCGGCGGTGTCCGGCGTGCTCCCAGCAGACATTTGCTGACTCGCCTAACCTTCGTAGCCATGTGTGACGGGATGGAGTCACCATCATCATCAGAAAATGCTTCCTAATGTCTAGCTTAAATGTCTCATTAGTTTAAAGAGGTGATTCCTGGAAAAATATAAAATAGAAAACAAATATTTTCCAAAAAATCTAAGTCCATAATCAAATAATCTAAAACTTTCACAACAGACAGAATCTTTAAAGCTGCTTTTTCTTCTCCTGCTTTCAGTGGAATAAACAGAAGAACTGTTTATTCCCACTCTGCAACAGCTTTTTTTTGCAACCCCAAAGACTACCAGTCTTCACTTTTCTCTAAGCTTGTGACTCAATCTCTCCCTGACTATGGAATTTATATCCACCAGCAGCTCTGCTTTTCCCATTTTAGCTGATCTCCACCTGGCCCACATCTTCACCTGTGCAGTGACCAGGAGGTTTCTGTCTAACTTACAGTAATGCAGCCCAGGATTGCAATGGACTGAAGCTTTGCAATGAGGTCTTTCCATCCCTTGGAAACCTCCCTATAACTTGCCCAGGCCACAACTGATCAGACTGATACTTTGGCACAAGACAAAACATCCCCCTCTTACCAGTGCTTCCACTGAAGGTGAGGATGAAAGCTGTCATTTGGCTGTGCGAGATTCAGGTAGGGAATCCAATAAACTTCAGTGAATGGAGTTTACTTACAGGACTGTGATTAATTAACCTGCTGTAAGAAAGTGTGGCAATTTTAATCAGTGGGCACTCAGAAAAAAATTACTGATGTCTTTTAAGCACTTTTGCTTCTTCTAGTGGAATAAAATGAAAGATATTGGTGAAGAGTTATGTCTGGCACATCATCGCCTCTTGTGAATTATTCTCCAAGCATTCACTTTTGCCATGATATATTCCAGTGGTTTCAAGAGCTGCTGAGCACTTCCAGTACCTGAACTGAAAAGATGTATTTCTCCAACAATGGTCTGTTTTGACTAGCACCAGGGTCTCGTGCTCTGGATCGCCTGCTCTTGTTTTTATGCAGTTGCTCAGGGCAATTATTTTCATAGACAGATGAAAATGCTTCTGAAAAACACCAGCTCTCCTGCTTATCCTGTAATTGGACATCAACTTCAATTGATTCCAATGTAAATACTTACTCCATCCTGGCCCTGTAGTTCAAAGTTTAATCAGAAAACCTTTTGTTGCAATCCTTAGTGATACTGGATCTAGTAACTAAGTCTTTGCATTCAGGGTTGCAGTAACACTGACCATTCTTCTTAGAGTGGAGGAAAAAACCCCAAAGAGCTGTAGCCTTGGTCTGCAAAGTGAACTGTGTATTAGACACCATGGCTAGTCCAACCCAAAACATCAATGAATGAAGCCTTGGAGTAGCCCACATCCCGTTCACTGCAAACATCACATTTCCATGCAAGCCCATCAGGCACGCCACAGGCTGTGTGGCTTCACTCCCTCTTCTCTCCTCCATTCCCTGGAGATAAGCAACAGCTCTTCCAAATGCCCCCTCCCTGGTTGGTATCACTCCTGGTATTCCCCAGGCTGTGTCCAGCCCTGGCTTTCCCCAGGGCCCGCTGTCACTCACAGATGGGCAGCAGAGCTGGCCTTGGCCATGTGTCAGGATCTGCCACTGTACCCTGACGGCGTCCCTGGTTCAGATGAAGTAATTAAACGACATTGCTTTGGGGAATTAACTGTGTGAACATTTTAGGACCCATCTGCAGAACAGAACTGACACCCTCATACTTTACCAGAGGGCATTTATTGGTAGCTGTGGAGAGGACTCACAAAATCATTTTTGAGACCTGAACAACACTTAACACTTTCTCATCTTAACATGAGAAAAAGAGTTGTCATTCTGTGCTTATTGGTTCCAATTAGAGGATGAACTGTCCTCTATTTTCCAAAGCATGTTTAATTTTGAATGGCTTTCTCATGAACAGTGGGCTACCATAGGCAAATCTCATTTTGACAAGTACTAATTATGGACAACGCAGTGGCAGACTGTAATCTCTGTCATGAGAGCTATCAACAGGGATGCAGCGAAGGCTTTAACAGTGGGTGGCAGTACTCTGGGTCAAATTAATCACCACCATAATGACAATGAAATCAGTAGAGCTTTGGGATGTTAAGTTTGATAAAAGAAGCCATTCTGTTCTCTGTCTGGCTATTTACATTAAAGCCTGGCCTCAGCTTGAGCTAATCCTTTGTCACAGTGTTCAGGGCTGGATTTTTTTGGCATGGGGGAGAGAGAACAAAGAGCAGTTCTCCTTGCAGAAGAAATGTTTTCATGTCCAGGTCTGAGTGGCTGAAAATGGATTACCTAAGTGTGAAGGAGACAGCCCCACAGGCTGCTGTTTTGAGGCACGTGAAAGGACTCAAAAATGTAAGTGGGATTTTTGGAGGCACAGCATTGGAAGTGCTGATGTGCTTGAAGTCAGTGCCGTTTGGCTTTGGATTCTGTGAAAGAGCTTTAGGAAGGTCTGTTTTCCTCCTTTGCCTCCCTTTGCCACGGGCACAGGTTGAGGTCTGAACAAGTACCCCCTGGAGCACGATGTAAACAAATGCCAGACAAAGAGAGATGCAGTGAGTGCAGACACAGCTGAAAAAAAAAAAAAAAATCTAGGTATAACCAGGTAAGACAATTCTGCATGTAATGATGCTACACTAAACTGTGTCAAATCTGAACCCAAGTCAGCCTTGCCCTACAGCTATGGACTTGCTCACCATGAGTGTTTCATAGTGCTTAATTCTGCTTTAGATACATGTTTCATGCTCTGCCGCTGATGGCAGTTTCTGTAACACCGAGCCTTGGAACATTCCCTAGCAATGTTCCATGCACCAATGTGTACCAATGCACAGGCTCCCGCCAGACCCACAGGAAGGGCACGTGCAGAGGTTGGACAGGAGCTGCTGCCTTCCCTGACAGCTCTTAAGGCTTCACATCCCAGGCAGTGGGGCCCAAGGTGCTGTTCAGTGCATTCCAACGGCTCCATGTGGACACAGACGCAGCAATGGGCCGTGCTGCTTGTGTTCTGCTGTGGCACAAACATGGAACACCACCTTGTTTAGCCACACAGGCCTCCCACATCCCCTGTCCTGCCCCCCTCAGGGTTATTGCTCCATGTTCTCTGCATCTTCCAGCAAAGCAACAAATACTGGTTTGATGAGGGTGGTGTAGCCCAGCGTTTTGTCTGGGGCTACAATAGAGAATTTTCATTATGACATCCACAGTCCCATATAAATGGAACAATCAAATGTAAACCAGTGTCTTTCCATTCATCTATTTAGTACCAGACTGGTTACAAAAATATTTAAGTACCCTAAAACCCAAATAAACTGCCAACCATCCGTTTTGGATCCATTTTGTAACTGTGCAGAATAATCTGTTCTTTTATTAGAGTGGTTAAAGGAGATTTAGAGGAAGGAAAGAGCATGGTGACTTCCAAGGGGAGAGTGATTCAGTGCAAAAAGGGT
The DNA here is from genome assembly GCA_013397155.1 of Irena cyanogastra. NCBI lineage: Eukaryota > Metazoa > Chordata > Aves > Passeriformes > Irenidae > Irena > Irena cyanogastra. The sequence continues at coordinate 301,747 of VWZV01006328.1, read as the reverse complement.
AAATTTCATCTGCACATTCTTAACTGTGAGGACATTCTGCACATCTCAGGAGTGCACTAAGTGGTGCAGTAAACCAGTAAATTAGAAGAATGTAAATTCTTTAGTAGGAATTGCACGCAAGGGAAAAATGCTTCCTCATGCTCATATTTGTTTTCATGAAAATAATGTACACTCTTCCTAAAATCATACTGGTACAGAGCTGAGTAAGACATCAAAACCAGTAATAGATATTACACTGGACTAAGAAATGGCAATGACACAATTATCTTCTGTGTTTCTGATGATCACTGTGATAAAGCCAGGAGCTGGAGTACTTAGAGCCAGATTGTAGCATTGTAGCTCCCTTTCCCTCTCACTCTGTCTGTCTTATTTATCTCTCATTAAACTAAATTGTATTCTTATTGGCTGACTGACCTCTGATACTGTTATTAATTGATTTATATGGTGCCTTTGGCAAGCCTCAAGGCACTTCAGAGAATTGAAAATATATGTAAGGATCACTTCACCAATCACCTCAGTGTAGCCACCTCTGGGCTGGGAACTGGTGGCAACTGCAGTGGCACTGGGAAGAGTTTGGGTTAGAAAAGAAGGCAGGGTTGTGGAACCAGCACTTCTAGCAGTTCTACTGCCAAGCTGCTGCCTTACTATCAGACTGGAAGAGTCAAAAAAATTTCAGAAAAAAAACTATTTCTGGCAAATGAGTCAACAGAATGTGTTCAAAAGCAAGCTTGAGGCAAAATATTTTCCTGGTGAATTCAGTGCCCAAGGGCTGTGGCAAGGCCTGTGTTTTTTCAGGAGCTCCTGAAGACCACAGAGCCCCCCTGGGCATCATCATTCTCTCAGAACTTCTGCCCAGCATCAGCCTCCTTGCAGCACTGACCGACTTCCCCACTGGCTCCCATGTGCACGTGCAGCATGTCCCCAAAAGCCCCACGGTGCCCACAGGTGCCCAATCTCCTCATTCATGCAGGTGCTGCCATGAATAAATGCCATGGACAGGCTTGATCACTGAACAGCTACTGGGAGCCAGCTCTGGTGCTTCCTCCTCTCAGCATGTCAGGCACTTGGGAAGCTGATAGGGATTTCATAGCAGATATTGGGGCTTCCTGGCTGCCTGAGCCCTGTTTAGCTCAGGACCTGAAGCATCCCACGCAGTGTGGGACGGCTGCTAGCACTGCTGCTACACTTCCTGGATGCCTGCAGTGTTATGAGTAATGAAGAAAAAAATGTAAAAATAGGCGAACACACATAGTGGATGTGTTCCCCCTGACAGGAAACACACCAAAAAAAGGCTGCAGATCTTCTCCACAGAAGGGCACCCAGCCCTCCTTCCTTACCCTCAGTGATGACTCCCAACACCACAGCAGAGCCACACCTGTGGTCCCTGTCAGCACGGATGCTGACTTCTTAAATGTGGCAAGGCTGTAGTTTTTCTGTATAATAGCTTCAGCATTCACAATAAACATTTTTAATACTTTCCCATCAATCACAGATGAGAGGGCTTTGTGTTTTTTCACAATATTATAGTTCTGTCTTCATTTGAAACATCTGAATGCCTCTAATTAAAAAAATAAAAAAAAAAAAAGAAATCTTTCCGAAGGTGCAAACATCACAGAGAATATCAGAAATCTCCTTGATTATGTTAGGTCGTTAAAGCTACTTAGCAAAATGCTTTATATAGATCTGAAGGTTTTGAACCCTTCCCCATTAAAATGAACCCTGAACATGAAAATGTGCACCCCTTTCCAGAGCAGAATTAATTTCACTAACTCCATTAACAAGCAGGTCTGCTCTCAAGTCTTATCTTTCAAGAATTCTCTACCTGATTGCATTTATGTTCTCATTTAGCATCTCAAAATGGGCACTTTCTCTCAAGAAGGGTTAGTGCATGACTCACCCGCTTAGTTAATCTGACTAATTAGCATACAGTCACCCATTAACAGCATTAGAACAACAACTGTAGCTCTCACTACCTCACTGTCTGGAAAACAGACCTCTTTTAGCTTGCAAGGACATTGGTTGCTCCCTGTCTTTTGGCAAGTGTGGGGTTATTTATCACACCAGCACGGGATTTGCAGATAGCTCAGGCAGGGGTGATATAATTCTTAATATCCTGCAAAAACCCTCAGCTCATAATCTTTCCTAGCAATTTATTGAAAAATATTCTAAAATTAAGTCTTTAAGTCTGCAAAAAACCTCTCTGACATCCAAGCTGCTCCCATGAACTTCTTCCAACTTCGTTGAAAGAAACCATTGGTGGAAATTAAATAAGTTTTTCTGATGTGCAATAAGTCACAATAAATGTATCAATATTAAAATCTTTCATACTTCAACCATTCACAGTGGTCTTGGACTTATTTCCCACAGCTATTCTAGATGTATCAAGACAGAAGTAAGATTTGTGGGTGCTTAGAAGAGTAATTTTCTGGGAAGCATGCCTTGCAAACCAGGAACATTTTTATTCATGGAGGTGCTGCTGAGAACAGCAGGTTAAAAGACTGAACAAGGGAGGCAAAGCCAACAACTGCCAGAGCTCTTTAAGATAACCACAGTGCCCAAGGTACTCAAGGAGATTTACACACCTAATTTCAGCCTGCCCCAAATAGTCTGAAAAGCTGTAGGACCCAGATAGGTGTGAATTTCTATTATTTATTTTAAAAGGTTGTTCACGGGAAGCCTAATTTTGGTCACTTAAATGCCAGGACAGTTAATCTTTCCACTGCTGCTCACCACACCAGAAATCCCTATCATTTTACAGACTTCCCCTGTGCCACCAGCACACAGGTGAAACCCACCAATGCCTTCACACACCTTACACCCAAGGAATAAACCTGCAGCCTGCTGTGCTGCTGCACAGTCCTTGGATGGTCCCCAAAGCACGAGGGGAAGTATTTAAAGCCCCTTGCTGTTAGCATGAAGCTGTTGGATGCTGGTGTTTGCCTGGGTTTTTAAAGTGAGGCTGGGGCTTTTTTGGGTGCCTTAGAGCCAGCTCTGGTCTGGCTCAAAGCCTGCAAGACCTTGAGGTTTTGTAACCCCTGTACCTTGCCTCCTCCTCAGCCAGCAGTGAGAAGCAGCAGATATAATAGTTGAAAACACGGGTATTCATCACAGCACCACAAACTTTAAAAATCTGAAATGCTTAGTGGGCCTGCAGGCTTTACCTGATGGCAGTGTCACTGTTCACTGTCAACAGCAAATGCAGGCTTTGGGGAGGCTCAGGCTGGACAGTGCCAGAAGTCATGCTGAGTGAGGTTTCCATCTGCTTGGAGCAAAAGCTGAGGCACAGACCCGCTGACCAAAGATGCCTCACAGGAGGTGATGCTGCTTGTACCCCCCTCCTGCTGCGCAGCCATGCCATGCCACTCGTAATGACTGTACCTCCACAGCTGGGACTGAAAAGCAAAAGCTCCTTGCACAGATGGGACAACACCAATGCCCCAGGAATCTGAGTCAAATTCTGATTTCAAAGTGCCCCTGATGGTACCAACAAAGATTTTGTCCAACTCACATTAGCAGTTAAACTAGTTTCAGGACCAGTGGAGGGCAATATTGCTTTGGCTTCCTTGAATAAAGGGATTGAGGCACTAGGTAGGGCACAGAGCTGCTGTTTGCAAGGCAAAGCCCTTACTCTGGGCACAAGATGACACTTTTTGCTCCACGAGAAGCAGCCCCCAGTGTGCATGGCCTCTGGAGTACCAGCACTGCCTTGTGGAACGCCTCACTCACTGAACACCAGCTTGCTGTAGAAATTTATGCTTTTGACACCATTTCCCCAGACTCACACACAGGGAAAGACAGAGGTGGAAGCAGCTCCAGGGTGAAACAGATTCTCTGTATGTACCAGTCCTCTTATGACTTCTGTTGTTTTCCTCATTAGGAGCTTGCCGCAGCATTCAAAAATTTCCCAGTTCTGCACTTACCACAAGTTCATGTCTAAGTAAATATATGAAGGAGGTCAAAAAACAGTACTTGGGCTGTATTTTGTGGAAATACAGTCTAGTCAATGCAGGACATTAAGTACTTCTGGATTTAAGCAAAGCATTCAGAAGTTGAAGTCAGCAAGTCTGCAAAAGTAGCATGTGATTTAAAATATTTGCCCTTTGAAAAGTCATTCCTTAGACCCCTTTCATAATTTCAGATTGCTTATTTTAACTTTAAGACGGAACATTCATATTTTGTGTTGCGTCTCTTAGCACTTTTGAATCAATCTTGCAGTTGTATGGCTTATTCTGCTATAATTTCTCTCCCTGAAAAGCAATGCTTTGCATTTGAAGAGCTGTGGCATTCCTCCTTTTTCATCTTTGCTGTCTGTGGCAAGTGATGGCTGCTTGTTGGCAATGATGGAGCAGGTGGCTGCTGGATGACCACTGCTGCTGGGGTGGTGAGTGGGCTTTCTGGAAAGATGGCACAAGAGCAAGAGGGCTGAAGTCTGGTTGGATTGAGATGGCTGGACATTGTCCAAATGAGGGACAAAGCTGGAGCACCTGAGGGGAAACTAAAGCCTGATGGGTTGCAGGATAGATACAGGGTTTGTGGAGGCAAAGACAAGCTTTTTCCTTCTATCTCCTCACTCCTGGTTGCTGCCACATCCCTGCCTTGTCCTGCTTCTGCTGTGTCTGGGAGGACCCCAGTCCCCATGAAGGGTCCCACAGCAGCTGCCAGCACAGTCCCAGCACAGACAACCAGCAAGCACTGGCAAGTCCTGCTGCCCACGATGCAGTGGGGCAAATCTGTCAGGAGAAATGATATTTTTGGTTAAACCTGTTACTAGGTTGTAAAACCACAGAAAAGCTTCCTAGTTTTTTTGATCTGCAGAGAAATTTGTGCCTGAAAACATGAGTATTGTTTCCCAGCTGTATCAGTTGCTCCAAGAATAAAAAATGTAATTTCTTAATGCAGTCTGTGTCTGTCATATCTGTAGATACGTATCACAGCTACATCATGATTTGGAATTTAGCACGTGCCTTTCAGTGTGAGCTGCAGATCTGTGCCTGCTGAAGTGCTGTCCAAGAACCACAAGTGCATGTCAAACCGTTTTTTAATTGCAAAATTATGTATATGTTCAACCTGACCTTTACAGACACCAGAATTTATTTACACAGTATAGAAAGTGGTAGAAGATTGGAACTGAAGCCTGGAGAGTCTTAATGTGCTATTGGAATTCCTTTTTGCAGACAGAAGCACCCATATTTTTATATATAACTATTACATATGATGTATAACTAATGAGAGGATAGCAGGATAAGTGATTTAGTGGAGGCTAGGTACTTTCTCAAAAGCCATGGATTGACAAAATATCTGCATTTCACGTTTAACATGTGACTGCAAAGAACAGGTTGGCAATGCAAAAATTATTCTTCTTGTTGATGTTATCATCCATGTTTCTGAGAGAGTTTTGATGTCAAAACTATTCTCAAAAGCTTTAGTGAAGACCTAAAATCACCAAACAGATTCTTCAAAAACCTGAAATCAATTTGGGGTTTGAACTTTTTGTCTTGTGATTCCACCAGGGACACAGTGGAACCAAGAATGTTCAGCTGCTTTTTTCTTCCTTGTTGTGGTACTTCTGCCCCAGGGAGTTCCATATTATTGTATTATATGTAGAATATGTAGAATATGTAGAATGTCTGGCTCCAAAGGAAGCCAGTTGAAAAGCCTCTACTTTTAATGACAAGAGTGCTGGCACATCACATGGCACAAGAATGTATTGGTTTTACCCTTCTGATACCACTTAGCGCCTCTTGTAAATCCATGCTTGTCCATCCCTTTAATTTGCATACTTCCAACAGCCTTGCTGATGTCAAGCTAAGCATGCAGGCAGGATTAGTCCAACTCACCTGTGAAAACTTGAGAAAGAAAATGTTCTTTTATTCTATTTTATTTAGTGTTCCATTACCAAAAATATTGAATTAGACCTTTATTTATTTAGAATTAGTAATTGTCACACGGGTCTTTAGCTCATTTGTGCATACAATTATTTTCAATTCACAGTCCTGTTGGCTTATAACACACGATCACAGGGAAAGATGCCATACATCCTCAGGTTGTCCTCTGACATGTCTGTGTTCCTCAGACAAAGGTGACTCTAACAAAAGAATCACTAAACTTTTGGCAGCTGAGGAAGTCGCAGAGAGAAAATAATTTATCATTTATCAGGAATGGCATCTCACTCTTCTGCAAAACTGGCAACATCTCAAAGAAGTGAGCTTTAGATCAAAAAAGCCTTGTTCCTTTAATCTTGTTTTGAGGAAAATAAAAAAAATTTTCAGATCCACCTTACTTCCACCACCTTTATCTTTCTTTAAGTGCTGAAAGTGTTCAAAACTGAACACCATTGTCCAACTGAACACCGCACCCGCACTGAGCAGAGGACGAAAACATCATCTACATTGCAGACAAAGGGCATTTTTTAAAATACATTTCAGTACAATATTTGCCTTTTTGCCATATTATTAACTTATATTCACTGTAACTTCCAGACCTCCTCCATGGCTTTTATGGCATTGCAGCTACTTCCAGGTTTGTGGAGTTTGAAATGCAGGTTCTCATTTCCAAGTGTAGGGTTTTTCCTTATGAACTCCCCCAGTGTTTTTTTCTTATCTCCAAGACACCAAGAACAGTCTAGATTCTAGCTCTGTCCTGAAAACTGTTTGCAGCTCTCTTAGCTTGGTGTTTTCTGCAAAGTTAATAAATATGCTATTTAGTTATCAGCCATGTTTCACTGAAATTTACTCTGAATGAATATTCAACAGTAATACCAGGTCGATGACAGATCTCTGGGACATTCTCTCTTGAAATATGCTTCAGTGTGACAGTGATCTACTAATTATTCCCTTTAGTTTTTGAAGTGGCTTAGGACTGATGTACCCAGAGTGTATTTTCCTTGTGCGCTTATGGGAATTCCATGTGTAACCATGACAAAAATCTCCCTGAAGTTGTGATTTACAGACCCTTATTCATTCTTCCCTAATCCACAAGGCCTGTTATCCTGTCACAGAAAGAAATTAGGCTGGTTTAATACAATTTGTACTTGACAAATCCCATTTGTCCTTGAAGCTTGTTTGATTATTTGTTCCTGTAGTCTCTGGCTCTTCCTTTCCCTGCTTTCTAAAGATAAGCTTTACGTTTATCATTTTCCAGGCTTATCCTGTGTAACTTATCTGGCACACATTTCATTACTTGTTTTCATCTCCAGCTTCCTCTGAAGGTGAGATTTGGTCAACTTCACCGGTCATCAAGCAGCACTCTTTTAAGCTGACACACTCCTGTGCACTTTGTAATGTGCATGATCAATGGCTCCAGAAGAGCTTTGGAGCACTCCCTCAGAGCTAACTATCCTTATTTCACAGAAGATACCAGTGCTCACACCTGTGGATAAACCACAGCAGCCTTAGTCTCCACAACCACAGCACCACTTGTCTGCTCTGCTTTGCTTAGCCACAGCCTGCAGTAGCCCACAGTAATTTTGTTCCTCCGCCTTAACAACTACAAACTCCAAATTTCAATGTCATCTTTGAGGCAGGTCACTTCTTGGATTTTGATTTAATTTAAGAAACACCATGCCACCAGTATAGCACAAACAACTGTGGTTTGTAAAGGATGGAAGGGTCAAGTTTCACAGTCTGCTCCAATCTTCTAACAACTCACCAGACCCTGTGCCTCCCATCCTGGCTCCTCTCACCTACCTTGTGAAGCACAATGTTGGAGAAATACGCAAGTTTGAAAACCCAGGAGGGTGTGGAAGATGATGAATGAGGCAGCTGTGGAAAGAGAAGAGTATGGAACATTTGTGGTAGTGCATTCCACTTCCACCTGCCCCTCATACCCCCTACTCAATTTCTGTTGCAGCATGAAGCAGAATTTAGGAAGTCGCAGTTGATTTGAAAATTATAGACTTGGTTTCATAGAATATAATTGGTTTCATCAGTTCTAAAACAAGACAGGAGATGATGACTTACTACGGATTATTGGTGCTTAAATGCCAACACGGCCCCACTACAAGCTGCAGTACCCAATGCTGCAAACCCAGCAGCCACACTACAAGTAGCCACACATCCATGGATGGCAGCACTAGATAGAAAAGATGTGACCTTTATGGTCTCCTTAGAGGAAGACAATAAAGAGAAATTCGCTTTTACTTGGGAAGGTGTCAAATGTACCTTTAGCAGACTCCCATGGGGATATAAACATTCACCCATGATTGCTCATCCTGTGCTTGCTGAACTTGCTGAACTTTTACAGATAGTCTCACTTCCTCAAGATGTGAAATTATGTTAATATAGATTATATTGTAATTGCAGGAGATTCACCTGAAAAGATGGAGAAGCATCAGTAGCAGTGCAAGCACTGCATAAAGAAGGTGAGATCACACCAGAAAAATATGTCAAAGGCCAAATGAAGAAGCAAAGATTCTGGGTACTTAGTGGATAGCAGGCAGTGTGGTAAATTTTCCAGACATCTTAAGAAAAACAGAACAGCTGCAGTCATTCCAATCTAGGAAAGAGTTACAAAAGATAATGAGAACTCAAGGATATGGATGAAAACAAGTATCTGGATTTTCTACCACTGCTTGCACATTATATTCTCTTTTATGAATGGGAAAATTGTGGAGGTGGAATTTGGAACATGAAGAGGCAGGAATTAATACAGGGATTGAAATCATCAATCACTGGAACCAGTATATCCCCATGACCCTGTCATAACAGAATGGGAATTTGCTGAACGGGGTACTTCCAAGTAACCTATTTCAAAGTGTTTCACTGATGCTTCAGCAAAAAAGATAAATGGTAAATGGCAAGGTAAGGCTGCTGCACTAAACACTAACACTGGCAAACAAATAATAGAAGAAGGTGAAGGTAGTGCACAAGTAGGAAAATTAAGGGCAGCTATTTTGGCAGCAGAAAATAGAGGAAAAATGATATATGTGGAGTCCTATGCTGTGTAGATAGGCATCACACAATGGTTCAGTCTGTGGAAATATCTGAACTGGGAAGTAGGCAGATCTTGAGTGTAGAGAACTCAAGACTGGAAATTACTTCTTGATATAGAGAGGAAAACATCATTCAAAATGGGATGGGTGAAAGCTCATGCCAAAGGTAATAAAACAACCACAAACTATTATCAAAAGGTGGATGAATTGACTAAAATTAGGGAGATAAGAATAGATAAATTCTTGTCTCCCTAATTTTATCCTAGATGCCACTCTTTAAATCCTGAGTGGCATCAATTGGGAGAATAGTCACGTCAGAAATTAGGTCAAACTAGCAAATCAGCATGTTATTTTGCTGCACAGAGCAAAGGCTGGAAAACTTGTGGAGCTACTCTTACAGAATGTCATCATTGCAGCTTAAAAATATAATCAGATCACTCTGCTAAAGCATCACCCTACACATCAATCAAGGGAAAACTTTATGGTCTACATGACAAATTGATTGTATCAGGCCATTCAAACCCTCTATAGGATACCAACCTATCCTCACAGAGTGCAGCAGTAGTCTTCCAGCTTACCTACAGTGACTAAGTACTGAAAGGCTGATGGATGAAAGTGCAGGGGTTATGATCTTGGTTCTTGAGTCTGATTACTCTCCATAATGTGATACTGGCTTACACTTCTCATGTACAGAGGTGAAAGGATGGGCCAAGCAAGAAGAAATTCAATGGGTGTTGCACACTCCAAGTTACCCCAAATGAAATGGGAAAGTCCTAAGAGATTACTGTAAAGGAACCTTAAGACACACAATGTTCAGTGGGTTACTTGACTTGCTTCATCAATTGAATAATCAGCAATCTGTGAGTCAAGCATTCTCTGCAAAAGCCTGACTTGATGCTTTACCTTCCAATGAAAGAAAATACCAGATCACATTACAACCAGGACAACCTATTATGGTAAATTTACCACAAATGGGAACTGTGCCTATGACTACGACTAAACCCTATGGCTTACTTGCTTGGGAAGCTGCTGATAGGAGTGTTGAAAAATACAGAAGCAATGCACAGTGGATTTATCCTGCAACAAAAAGGGATAGCCCATTCCACTTTCCCCATCAAAACCTTTTATGTCTTCTGTTTTAAAGCAGAAAAAAAAGAATCTATATTGATAGCAATGAAAACAGATGTATAGTCCCAACACAGTCTTGGTTTTCCTCTTGATTGAGAAAATATAATCCCTCCAGATCAAACACAAAAGCCTTGGGATCATGCACTACATTATACTGGAACATGGGGGGATCCTGCCAAAAGATAAGGCAAGCTTAAACCTTGCTACTTTGTTTATACATTGAAATGAGGTATATGTAGAAGATAAGTTAAGATGCAAGACATTACATGAAAAAAGAATTAGAAAAATAATAATTGTAATATTAGGAGAGGAGATAAAAAATAAAAATAGGGTACTGGGCAATCAATGGATCTACCCCAGAAAGTCCCATCAAGATTAATAAATATTGATTTTTTCAAGCCAAGAAATAATGAGAAATCTTTCTATAAATTCTCAGAATCAGAACGTTGTTCCATTTTACTTTTACACAACCCATACTCACATTTTGCCTCTGGGTAAACATGGTGTAGAACTATCATTTGATTTCATTACTGTTAAGCACAAAATGTGGAATTTGTGTACAACAGGGTGTCTTTGATGCTTATGTAATTCTAAATGTAGCTATGCCTGATCTAAATGTATCAGCAGTAGCACTACACAATGACATGTCCATTTGTAGGCAGGAATGGATTTGTACAGATGAAAAGGACAGCCAGCAAATTCCATCTTTAAATGGACCTAAAGGAGACATCATTTTGACAATACTTTGGGATACACCATAAAGCCAAACATTGTGGTGGGATTAAATCAGCATGAAACTATACTCTATCTGATACAACATAGACTATGGGGCCAAGAAAATGGGCACAAAGCTGTTATGTTGGTGCACGTGTTGTTCAGAAACAACAGGGATTTATTTGTGAAAGTAATACCCTTACGACCCAAGACATTTGTTTGACACTGAACAAATTGTTTGCCATTTTGAAATGTATTCTGATGAAACCTCAAAATTGTACTTGTATATGTTGGAATTGGATTTCGGGTATTTTGAGAACTCTTTGTGATTCTATACTTACAGATAACACCACTGTAGAGACAAGCAATCAGTCAAATATCTGTATCTGTAATTTTACCAAACTGAGATGCAAATTTAACCATTCAGCTCCTGTCACAACCCATCAGTTGTTGCAAATTAACTGCATCTCACATCAAGATTTGCCACTGGCATGAATTTTACCTTGGTAAATAAACTACCAGAAAACAATGACCTGAGTCAAAAGTTCTATTTAGACATACATGTCTACAGTTTAGACATACATGTCTAAAACCATGGACATAGAACTCTAAGCACTGTTCATTAAGCCACAGAAGATAAACACCCTGTCCTAGAAAGAGCAAAGAAGGACAGAGAACATCACTAGTGGGATAATTTGTTTGGGTGGTTCTCATCACCAACAGGAGCTGTAAATTGAATCCCATTGTAATTTTAGTTATTTATGTCATATTATACTTTTTATTTAAGAGAGTGTGGAAAAGAGCTAGATGAGTGGCATAGTTGCAAAGTCCTCCTTACATATGTAATACTACTCAATCATGTTTAATAAAACCTAAATAATTATGTAACAACCAAAAATTTTCCTCAAATTATGACTGGAATATGGCATTAATCTGTTTATGGGCCCAGAGGCAAGAGGTGACCCCATCACCACTCTGTGGAGCAAGATGAATTGACTTTAAGTCATGGGGTGGGTTCTGCTGGTGCATTTCCCTCATCCTCACGGCCCCCTTGGACCTGCTCTGTGACATCAGCAATTCCCATTAAGCCTTGACCATACCGGCTGGGCAGTGAAGCATCCCTTGACTGTACAAGTTGGGAAATAAAGGATTCTTTGACCATACCAGGAACTCTTGAATTGCACAGCTGGGAGCGGCACTGTTCATACACAGGACATCCATTTCCTGACCAAGGTGGAGAACAAGGGGTAATCAATTATCTCCTGACAGCATTGGAACATTACTTAGCTGAATTGTAGCCCAAGTGGAATGGCACCATTGTTATCAGACTTTTGAAAGACTTCATTAGTTACCGACTTGGGCTGTGGCCAGGATTATGGCCATATTGATTAAAGTCAGTCATTTTGTGACCCTATAAACAGGGGACCTAAGTGAGGCCCTTTGAACTCTGATGGACTATAGTGGACTGTGACAGTACCTCTGTCTGAGGGGGATGCCTCTCAGCGCCCACAAATTCTCAAGTTTGTGATACTTGAAGGACCATCACCAAGAGCTGATGGGGCATGGGCTGATACCCTCCATTCTTTTGATGCTCAGCTCTCACCCTTTGAGAAATGCATAGACATTCAACAGGAGTATTTCACTGAACTCAAGGGGAATTTTTAACAGGTGTATTTATATACATATACCTCTGCATCTGTGTGTATGCATTGGTGAATTGATCTTAATGCCCTCTAACATGTACAGTATGAATGTTGCCACTCTCAATATATAATTAGTTGTGAGTGTAGGAAATCCTGTTGGATCACTTTATAGATACTAATCAATAATTATGTGCTGCTAAGTCCTTTAGACATAAATGTTCGGTCAAATATGGGACTTGGCAACATCTAGGATCTCTCAGGAGTTTAGAAAGCAAGGGGATCCTGTTTGAACTTTGTGACCTAACAGAAGGGTCTCCCTTATCCTTTTGCACTCTCACCCTTTTGCATCCTCAGTCTCAGTGTAAATCATTCTAAACGAATTCTAAACTGACTTCCCCTTGTATTCTTCTTTTCTGTAGTGAGTAATAGAGTGAATCTGCCATTGAACTCTGTTAAGCCACATTTTAACAAATTAATATTAAAACCTGCTTTTGCAGGTTTTAATATTAAAAACTACTTTTACCTTTGGTGATGATTTTTTTTAGTGGCCTAAACTACTCATTTTCTAGAGTAGCATATGGGGAAAATGCTCTCTGTGTGGCACACTGGGCAGCACAACATCAGCTTCCTCAGCCATGCCCCTTTAAAAAGTCCTAGCAGTGACTTCAAAATTTTTGGTGTACAAATAACCAGAGAAGGTTAGCAATAATAATATTGAGCAGAATGGCGCTGCCTGCCCAAGAAAGCACCAATTTCATATGGTTGGATTGTTCTGCAGCAATATTAAAGGTTTCCAGGCAAACTGTGAACATGAAATAGTACAGAAGTGCAAAACTGATAATGTACTTTCTGTTGGAATGGAAGAGAGCTTGTCATGCAGGTGTACAACTTGCGTGTCCCACTGCAAGAGTCTCTTTTGCTAAACAACGCACACACAGCCTTTCTCAACATTTTTTTACTCTGTCTCCAAATAACTTTCAACTGCTTGATCAATATTTCAAATGATGTGCACAATCACTCCTTCACCTTTGTGTGTATGTGGGGACCTGGATGAAAGTCTGGGGTTTTTTGTAACTTTAAATCAAAGAAAATGTTCTTGATTTAAACATCGCTTTTACTTACGGGAGGCATGCCTTTTAAAAGGTTAGTCTGATTTAGAAGTGAGCATTGATTATTTCATACCTTTGTGGCAAAACCGCACCTTCTGTTTTTTTCTCTCTTCAATGGGTATTAAGCATTCATGTTTCATATAGCTTCCCTCCCTTGCATACCACCCTCAAGGAATTTTTAATTTTTTTAGACAGGAAGGGGAAGATACCATCCCTGTTGCTTAGGAAGCTGTAGAGACCAAAAGGCAATTTATTTATTCTTTCTTGTTTTACAGTTATTGTTCTAATAATTCATCAGAGGGTGTGATTACATTAATTACATTTTACTTTCACCAAGTGTTTTATCTCAAAGAACAGCACAAGAATGCTAATCCTCAAAGTAAGGCTTGTGCACCAATGATGTCACCAAAAAATAAAACATGAGATAAACCATCAAATTTTCTCAGGTATCTTCTACCCTAAAGGTGCATTTCAAGCACTCTGCTTCCAGATTCCCAAGGAGCAGTGCCAGTCACAAACTGATGCTGGGTATCAGTGGTCAGGCTGTCAGTGCTGCTGGATAGACTTCTTGTGCAAAGTCCTCTAGGCTCACACTAAACATTTTTAACTGTATCCAAATTTTCTTGGAAAACCAACCAAAATGTAAATGTTTTATGTGGCTTCATGTGGGCAAAACTACTTTTTTTCACCAGGGCAACCTGGAAGAGGAGAATGGCCTTCATGGAAGGGATCTACCCCAGCAAGAAGCAACTGCATCTGCATAAGTGGCAGCAAGCAGAAAAGGTGGTGTGGCCACAGCGACCCTCTCAGCCTTTACAGGAGCACCATAGGGCTCATCCATCTGTGACCAGATCTGGGCCCCAAAGCCTTGGATCCTGACAAAAATTCCAAGGATAACTACACTTGTGTTGCTTACTTGAGACAATACATCACTATGCAAGATACAGAAAGCTACACTGAATATTTTAAACTCTCAACGTATTTAAGATACTGTTAAGAATTTGTAACCTTAAGTTACATCATAAATTAAAAAAAAAATCTAAGGCAATAGCTTAATATTTTGAAGTTATCATTAAGCACTTTACAATTTTCAAACATTGTAATTTACTGAATAGTTTTATCTGCTTTCAAAAGTAGCCTTAAACAAAAGCTGCATAAGAACTGAAAAATCAGTAATGTTTCCCTGACAAATACTTATGACTCTAAGTTGTTTCAGTCAAAATGTTTTTATATAAGAAATAAATAGACTGCATTTGTTGATACTAAGAAAACACTGTATCAGAAACACTATTTGTCCAAATTGTGCAGGCAGTGATACCAGGGAAAAGGAGTCTTCCAACAGTCAGACTACAAGGGAAACTAGGGAGAAAGGCAGACAATAGTGAAACAAGTTAAGAAAGAGATAAGGAATGAAATATGCCCCACAAAAATCCTGTGTTTCAAGGGCTGAGGTTCTTGCATTTAGAATCACTGCTTCAAACCTGTGAGGAACAAGTGAGGCATATAAGAGGGGACTGCAGCAGTTAGTTTCTGTCTGTCTGGCATATTATAATTTTATTTTTACAGAACTGCCAGGTTCCTCGGCTTCTTCAGTGTTGACCAAATATACTTCCCTCCAGCTGAATCATGCAGTACAATTCCAATATGTCTTCTTTCCAAGGCTGTTTTCTGCAGCCAGTGCTTTTATGGGAATTAGATGAGGTTTTGGTGATTCATAGTACTTAAACTACTCAAGAGCACTTTTTCAATTGGAAAATCCACTTGAAGTAAATGCATCATCAGCGTGATTGTTCATGCATGAAAGAACTACAAGCAAAACAATGAGCACCATTTTTTAAAACCTACACTTAAGCCAAGAAAAACAGTTATCATGAATGATATTAAAAGACCTTATTTTTCAGTTTCCATGAATCTCTCATGGAAAACATGGGTTATCCTTGTCTCTGCATCTCCTATTCTGAGAATCCCAAATTGTAAATGAAAAAAATATATAATGTGCACATTGGTTTAGAGTCGTTAATGTGATACATAGCAACATAAATTAGATTATCTACAACAGATTAGGGCACTACTGATTTAGCCTTATTCTTCCACCAGATTTTTCCAGGAAAAAAAAGCCTATAGGACCTGGGAATCAAATAATCTTATTATTCCCTACTTTGCTTTCAGAAGGCTAAATATAAATAAAACACAATTTAAATCTTTTTATGATTAGTGGAAGATGATCTGGTATCTGCCAAGCACTGTGGATTTGAAGAGTATGTCAGATACTTAAATGAAATGGACGCCTGAATTTTTGACATTTATCCCAAGGAAAAGATACTCTCTGGGGGTTATGTATGTGCATGTGCCTATGTGGCATTTTCACAGATGATTTGATAGTGGTACTTCCAAAATATTTCTACTCCTAATAGCATCAACGCAATCTTTCACTCTTACTCCATTCTGGAAATGTTTATTTATTTATTCACTTAAATAGATTTATATGATACATAAAAAGGTCTATCTGCAACTCTGCATGCTTTTGATATATAGAAAGATATAGACAGTGTACTGACAACAAGTACAAACCCAGCAACCTCCATTAACTCTGAAAACAGTCACTGAAAAATAAATTAAAAACCATTGCCTGCTCCAGACAGTCATTCAGGTAACCTCCATTCACCAAAACCATGAGGCCAATTGGAGAAGGTGGCTTCAAATCTTAAGAGCATTTAAAAAATGTCCAACTCTGAGTGCACCCAACCCAGTCCCGGTTTTTTGCTCCATAGCTAGTGGGGACTGGAGATGGGGCCATCAGAAAGAAGGTCAAAGGAATTAGGCTATTTCACAGGGGAGTGGCACAGTCCAGATGACAGAGCTCCTCACCAGGATGAAAAGGAGAGGATAGAAGTTCATGTTGCTCTTTGTATACAGTTTTGGAGTAGCTGGGTGCTTTTGGACATGTATGAAGACTCCTGCCATGGAAAGATGAATTCTCTGGAGAGCTGCCAGCTACCTTAATTTGCTAATCAAGGTTTAGAGAATTAAACACCACCATCAGCAACTACCAGCACCTCTTCTCCAAAAACACTGCTCCACCAAAGGCAGCAGGGCTGTGGCCTCAACTGTCTGTGACGGGCTGACAGCCACCTCATAGCTGGAATAGCAAGTCTGGACATAGAAGAGGAGCATGTGGCATGGGACTTAGCAGGACCAGCTGTGGCCCAACACATGGAGACAAGAGCAAGCCAGTGAGTGACAGCCAGGGGAAACGAGCTAAAGCCTACGGGACAGATGGAGCATTTTCACTGGTTTACTCCTCCAGCAACTTCGCTTGGTGAACTTGAACTGAAATATGGATATTTCTACTGAAGGTGATACAGATGTAGCCTGTGTATTCTCAGGCTCATCTATAAGCAGTCTGCTTGCATGGTTTCCTATTTGTTTCCATCACTGGGTAAAAAAGTAATCAGAAGAGTACGTCGAAGCTTACCTTCAAAGATGACGGTCACAGCTGCTTGGCCTTTAGTTTGTGACCTCTCTAAGCCACATACTCCATTTAGATCCTCTAAAACTGCTGTAGGAAATGATTCCCATAAATTGTACCTAAAGGCCCCTGCGAGGATGTATTCAGTCCTTCACCTCTACATCTGCTCTAATTTTCTACTCTCCATCCCCCTGATTTGAAGATCAATCATCTACCTCAGTCCACACTACTCCTGACATTACAGGTGCTAAGAAAAATCAGAATAAGCACGTGTACTTAGTGTCTTCCTCCTGCTCCTAATATTTTGATGATAACATTTCATGTCACTCCTCTTCCTATTACAGGGCTCTTTTTATGATGTTAGGATGCTTCCCAAGTGGGTTTTTTTTTTCAAATAATAGAGATTTCTGTGGCAATTCTTGTGGATGCTGTTTACCAAGATATCTTCTGTATTGTTTTTGCACAGCCAGATTTTTGTAGGTGGAGCAGGCCACACAGGTGGCTTCTATAAGAAGCTGCTAAAAGCTTCCTCCATGTCCAGCAGAGTCAATGCCAGCTTGCTCCAAAATGGAGCTGGCAAAGGCTGAGCCCATCAGCAATGGTGGTAGCACACCTGGGACACCAGCGTTAATCACAGAACCACAGAATGGTTTGGGATGGAAGCGACCTTAAGGATCATCTTGTTCCAAGCCCTGCCCTGGCAGGGCTGCCATTCACTAGACCAGGTTGCTCCTGGCAATAATCCAACCTGGCCCTGAACTCTTTCAGACATGGGCCATCCACAACTTCTCTGGACAACCTGTTTCAGGGCTTCGCTATCCTTATTTCTTTCTAACATCTAAACTAAACCAGCCTTCTATCAGTTTAAAACCATTTCTTCCTTGTCCTGTCACTATCTGCCCATATATTTTTATATGTGTCCCTGTCTCTCCTTTTTATGAATCCTCTTAAGGTATTGGACAGTCTCCATGAAGCTTTCTTTTCTCCAGGATGAACAACCACAGTTCTCCCAAGTTTGTCCTAGTCAAGAAGGTGGGGAATTGAGGAGGGAACCCCTGGGCAACTGCAGCCAGAGAGAGGAGTGAGAATATGTGAGAGCAACAACTCTGCAGACACTAAGATCAGTGCAGAAGGGACAGGAGGTGCTCCAGGCACCAGAGAGAGATTGCTCTGCAGCCCGTGGTGCAGATCATGGTGAGGCAGCTGTGCCTCTGCAGCCCATGGAGATCCATGCTGTAGCAGAAATCCACCTACAGTCTGTGGAGGAACCCACGTTGGAGCAAGTGGATGCCTGAAGGAGGACGTGATCCTGTGGGAAGCCCATGCTGGAGCAAGCTTCTGGCAGCACTTGTGACCCTACTTCTTCCTCTGTAATGTATCAGAATCCTTCTTACTTGTCTTTGTAACTAAAATATTTCTCTTAGCCTCAATTACCTCTCCCTCTGATTACAGAAATCCTCACATCTTTCATTTATTCTCCTTGCTGCTCTTGAATCAGCTGAAATTGCCTGTTACTGTGACCACTGCACTGCCTCTTTCAAACATATTAAGAAACATGGCTTTGAATCCAGAGATATCAAGGGATACACGAACTGGGGATAATAAGCCAAGGAAGAACGTAGGGACGACTTCTACTGTTGAAGAAAGTAAAATTAAAACCTATTGCAAATCCAAAGTGGATCATGACCTGCTACAAACAATTAGTAACTCATTGCAATCACTTTTCAGAAGTTTTTATCCATAGCAACATATTTGAGTCATTCTGATGCAGAGAGAGATGTCCTATTCTCTGATGAAATCTTAGAAATTATATTCTGGCTTGACAGAGAATCCTGTCTCTTAAATAACTAAAATATTTACAGTTGGCCCAGAAATTTCATTTAAGGATTAGTGAACCCTGTTTTGCCTATCATGAGTAATTTACCTCAATCTTGTCCACTCAGAAGTGGTTTTATCTTAATAGGAATGAAAGCAAAAAGTCCCACTTTGGTCACTTAAGAGAATCTATTCAGTGAGTAACCTTGACATGAGCAGTGACTTAGTACTGAGCATTTTAAATCCAAATTAAGCTTCGCTCTTTCTTCTCATTATCATTTTTAGCTTATATCACCAGCTCAGGAAAACTTTCATGAATATGCTGCTAATATTTGTAATTGCATT
The DNA here is from genome assembly GCA_013397155.1 of Irena cyanogastra. Lineage (NCBI taxonomy): Eukaryota > Metazoa > Chordata > Aves > Passeriformes > Irenidae > Irena > Irena cyanogastra. Next base: position 282,595 of record VWZV01006328.1, on the reverse strand, counting down.
AGTATTCTAATATTCCATCAAAATAATTTCAGATGGAATACATTGAACCACTTTGCAATATTTTGTAAGCTTTACTTCATTAAGGAGGAAGCTTCATTTATTAAGGAGGCTGTGACATCTGTAACAATACCATTATGTTTCAAAAGAATGTTTCTTCATCTTTGCTTCATATTTATGTTCTTCTCCTTAACGTTTTTTTTTTTTTTATGATGGTTGCTTGCAAGTATGTGTAAAGCAGGCTTAGTGACAAGATTATGCTGCATGGTTTGCATTAAATATTTTGCTAAAGAATCTCTCTGGTTCCTTCCTGCGTTCAGAGCACTTTACAGTATTTTCTGTAACTGCAGTGAGAAGTTGGCCCACTTTTGTGGGGGTTTGGCTCTATGAAAAATCAGCTGCTTTATCAACTTATCAGGAGAAATTGGGGCCATATGTCACACTAGTGCAAACTAGGAGGTGTGAGTAGTGTGTAAATTTAAAAATATGGCACTATCTGCTTTGCCCAGAATATTCTGTACTCAGAGTAAATTAAGCAGTTATTTCTAAACTGAATGTTTTGGGTAAGAAGCAAAAATCTAAGAATCATATCTATGAGAGCAACTGCAACAATTTAAAAATATTGAAGAAAAATGAACGTGATGTTTTCATAATCTAACATTTTATAAAATTAAATTATTATAAATCTAGTCATTTTCTATATGAAAATTCAAATATCTCCCACTAAAATTCTTTTCAAAATTGTCTTTATTACTAGTACTATTCACATTTTTGAATAAAGTCAAGAAATGTAAGTGAAAAATAAAAAAAGCTGAATGAGAAGAAAATACATTTTTTTCCAAAGATCTCTCAATAAACATAATGGGAACTTCATTTTGTGCTTTGCACTGATTATTTTGTAGCCGCAGTCATTATTTTCAAGTCATTAGTTTCATTAAACTAACTTTTCTTATGATTAGACTGTAAGTACAGTAATATCATATATACAAAGTTCTGGAACTTTTTTCCTAAAGCGTGAAACATGTATTTTAAAAAAATGAATTTCATTCATTGAAAGGTAGTTTTTCAAGGAGATAACTTTTAAATGGCTTTAGTCGGTGGTAAGAGATGGAAAGACTGTCCCCTTGTGGATAGGAAAATGAGGAAAAGTGATACTGTAACTCACTGAGAGCAGCGGTAACCCCGGGTATTTGGAGTCTCATTAGGAATTTGGCATGAATCCTGCCTTGCGTAAGGCTCACAAATCAACACTCGAATGTACAAAATGCTATGGAGAGCCTTTTTATTTAAATTGGTTGACCTGACAGACAGCAGAGGGTAAAGACTGAGCTAACGTAGCATCCTTGTTAACACCATCAGTCCAGACTAGCACGCAAATCCAACTGCTGCAACAGCTGCAGTATTGCCTGCGTTTGAAGAAAGCTATTTTGAGAAGGAAAACCTCAGAGCAGACAGTCGAGAAGGCTCCACGGTACAGACAAAGCCTTAAGGTGTATCTGTAAAGCTGTGTGCTGCCCACATGCATGCCTCTGTCCAACCCTTGCTACAGCACCCATCACCGGACACAGCACCATTGTCCCTGCTCCAGCAGGGACAATGACAGAGGGACCAGAGCAGGACTGACGCACAGCTGGCTGCAGACACTCGTCTGTGCCTGCTGATGTTACATTACCTGTGTTGGAGTTCCCCCATACACGTCATCACCTCTGAGCCATGAGAAATACCAGGAGATGCCAGCACCCCATCTTCCCTCAGATTCGGGATCAACAATGGTAACTTCAAATTTCTGCATGGGGAAGCAGAACTTCGTGGGACTGCTGAGATAGCAGGGGATCTTTCTCATAGGAAGTGTTCTGCTTTATGAAATCCAGTCCTTCCCTGTTGCAGACTTCCTAACATGTTCTTCTCGTTTTGCCTTTATGAAGAATTTTCTCACTATTACCTCAACTGCAAGAATTTTCTAAAATATCATTAGAACCTTCAGAAATTTTGGCTTAGCCATATTCATGGTCAGTGTATATCCATCTATTCAGTATATTATTCTATATTTTATGCGGCTTTTTTTGCCTCCTTTTAGTTGAATCCCTGGCAAAGAGGAACCATATTCCCTCCTAGCCTTTATTTTGTTGAACTAAGCAAGCCACGAGCCTGCTGCTTTATTGTACAAGTCAGGCTCCCAACACATCTTCATAATGTGATGTGTCACCTGAAAGTGTCCTGTGGGCTCAACTTTTTTCACCAACAGTCGCTCAAGAATGTATTCAGACTCATCAATACACAACCTTACTCTGTCCCTAAAGGAAACACTTTAACTGATGACTTCTTTTCTAGCATTGGGTTTTTTACACAGTCACATCTCAGAGGTCACTCCTAAAAAGCCCACTGAACCCAGTAGTTGATTTCATCTGTTGTTTCCTACTCCTTATTTCTCAGCTTGCAGCAGAAATTCTCATTTTTCCAGCAATGAAGGAAATTGCACTGACTGAGAAACAGGTTGATGACAGCCTTCAGAGATTTTCTACCACAAAGTCCTAAAGGTCATCAAGTCCGATACTGGCAAGCTGAGGTGCAGGTTGGTGTGAGGGGTGAAGGGGACATAAGCCTGAAATAATACTTGGCCTTTGATAAGAGGACACTTGTGGAGTCAGCATCCCTGGAGGTATTTAAGAGGCATCTGCATTTGGTGCTGGTGATAGAGTTTAGTGGTTTAGGGGGACAGTGGCACTGCTGGGTGGAGGACTGGATAATCCCAAAGGGCTCTTCCAACCTTGATGGTCCTGATTCTGTAATTCTGAATCATGCTAGGTGGAGCTCACTGAGTCATAAATTGTCCTCCACAGACAGTGAGTGTGTCACATCTACAGCTCTGATACATAAACTCATCAAGTTGTTGCTTGAAGGGTTGAAGGTGACAACGTGAAATCCCATGGGAAGTCATTGCAGGCCTAGATAGACACAAATATTTGCAAACGTACATTAGCACTTTTCATTCAAATACATCCTGTTCCCAAATTAATGATCCTGGATGAGTTCCGTGTGCATGCTGGCAAACGGCCATGGGCCTTATAACCTGGACAATGTGGGATTCTGGTAAAAAACCATACAGAGATACATGCAGCAAGCCTACACTGTAGATACANCACTCGGCGCCCGCCATGGCGGGGCTGGGGCCGGCCGCGGAGGCGCGGCCGCTGCTGGTGAAAATCGTCATGGCCGGAGAGTCCTGCGTGGGGAAGACGTCCATCGTGCGCAGGTACACGGAGCCCGCCTCGCCACCCGCCGGCTCTCCCGCCACTTCGTACATGGCCACGATCGGTGAGTGCCCGCCGGCTTCGTGCGCCTCCGCCTGGCTCGCTGCCGCCCCTCGCCCTCCCCTCCCCGGTGCCCGCGGCTCACACACGGCCGGACCGGCGC
>VWZV01006328.1:238832-278857 GCA_013397155.1 Irena cyanogastra | reverse complement strand
TTTTTTTTTTTTTTTTTGGTGTGTGTGCATGTGTGTGTTACACGTCACTTTGACTGTCACATGACAACAAATGAAAAGTCAAAAAGAGGAAATTCTTAAAACTTGTTTCCTCTGACTTAAAGCTAGGAAGCAATGTGAAACCAGACTATTTATGTGCTTCACGGGGGAAGCGTCATGAGGGTTGTGAAAGCTCCCCTCTTCCTCCCTGGTAATGAAACTTCTTTTAAAAAAAAATTTTAAAAGTGCACCTTTGCATAATTTCCTAACGCGGGCTCGGGGCAGCGGCTGGCGCTGGGGAAGCTCCGGGCNCTGTCAGCGCGGCACCGCCGGGCTGGGAGGTGTCAAACCTCCCTGTACTGAGCTGCGCGGGTCCAGCAGCTTAAACCTTTGCCGGGGTGTCAGGACGTGTGTCACACTGGCTCCAGAGCCACTGCAAAGTACTGGCTTGTTACACTGTCCTTGCTGTTCGTCAGGGCATTGGGAACCTGCCCCTGGTGTAAACTTGTTTCATGCAGTTTCTTATTGCCCACTGAGGCCCTGCTGCTGTCCATCGGTGCAGGTGCAGAGAAAACAATACAGAGCCCCAGATCAGCTAGGTTGGAAATGGCCTCTGAGATCATCGAGTCCAGCCTGTGACCAAACACTGCCATGTCAAATAGACCATTCACTGAGTGCCTTGCCCGGTCTTAAACACCTCCAGGGTGACTCCACCACCTCCCCGGGCAGCCCATGCCAATGTCTAATCACGCTTTCTGGGAAGATATTCTTTTTAATGTCCAACCTTCCATGACACAACTTGAGGCTAATTTCTCTTGTCCTGTCACTTGTTGCCTGAGAGAAGATGCTGATCCTCACCTGGCTACAGCCTCATTTCAGGTACCAACCTCAGAGAGTTGTCAGATGTCAGCCCAGTTCATCAATTTTTCAGGCTAGAAAGGGCTTTAACTTTGTGTTTATAATTTTAATGGTATAAAGATATCTTCTGCTCTGGTTAGTAGTGTGTATGATGATTAAAACAGAGCTGTTGCTGTGATGGAAATAATTAACCCTGCCAGACCATGTCAGTTCTGAGCTGGCACCACACGCTGCAGCTGGAGGGTGATGGGGAGCTCCTTGCTGCCTTGGCACTCCCAGGCTCACAGTGCCATGGGGAGTGGCAGGATGACTGTCCTGTTTTCATGCTGAAAACCTTGTCTCTGGCATGAAGATGTGTTATGTGAGTACAGTGGTTTGATTTGCTGTGGACATTTTCCTCACTGGGAAATTTTAATTTTTAAGAGTTTGTGTATAAGAATATTTTTTCTTTTATTTGATTTGATTTTTAAGAGAAAACTAAATTATGCTAGGAAATTGTGCATTCCTTTCAATCTGGGAGGAGTTAGCATAATGAATTAAATACCAGACAGTAGCTGTGGCAATAGTTGGTCCAGAAAATACTTAATGTACACGGGATGACTTGACCTGCTCACGTAAGAATGGCTAAACTTTAACCACTTTTTACTTTGTTGCCCTTTCTTACAAAGAAGTTTCTGAAACCAGCACAGACAAAGAGGGAAGAACACAACTAACAGTAAAGTCAGGAAATTGATCCTAATAAATGGCAACTTGTTGCCAGGCTTAGCAAGAAAGCCCAAAGAATGGCTATAAAAATAAAGATCAGCTTTGTTGATGTGCTTTACATGGAGATTCCTGATCATGTGGTTATTATTTTCAGACATAATTTCTTCTTCTCCTGATCCAGTCCACTGCAGACTCAAAAAACTTCTATATGGTGATGATATTAAGTATGTATTTCCCAAGTTGTGACTTGATCTATTTCAAGGAATAGTGAAGATAATAGTTTTTGTGACAGTTTATGGACTAAGATTAATCTGTTTAGTTCCATTAGTGACACCTGTTATCAGGATATTTAAAAACTTATTTTTAAAAATGCTTATCTGAAATATAAATGAACATGGTATTTGTTACCTGAACGTGTTTTTAAAGTTAATTCTGAAATCCTATGTTCCATTTAATTCCATTTTATCAGATGTTTTAGAGCTTGGACTTTGAAAACAAATGGGTTTATGTGTGATATCTTCCAAAAGAGTAATGTTGGAAGTGGAAGGTTCCTTCTTCATTGAGACAGCTACAATGGAGAGGATGAGATATTGTGGCTCCTAGTGATGTAAAGGAAGAAGACACATAGTGTTTTCTTGGTTTGTGATGTCTCCTTCCTCACTGTTGATACCATCAGAACAAATAACTTTTTTATCTGGATGCCTGTTTCATACAAACTCAGTCAAATGATCCCATTCTGTTGTATTATTATTAAATGTACTATTAAATGCTTATCTGCTGTCAGGTGATTTTTCACCTCACCTGTCCAATTGAAACAGTGATTTGCGTAGGGGGAAGATTATCCCAGCTGTGCAGTCTTGCAACTTCCTGAGCTCCCTGACAAAAGCATATGCCATCACCTTCCTTGGTGGCAGAGGGTCATAGGCACACAAGTTAAAAGATTATTGAAAGTCTCATTTCTATGTCATCATGAATCACAGATATGTATTACTGGGAGAAATCCTAGTGTTATTGCAGGGGGAAAAAACATACAAGCATTGTGTAGTAGGCTCTGGTAGCAGTTTTCTAAAATTATGTATTTTATGAGAAAATGCAAAAAATGCATCCACGGTAAATTTTCATTGAAAGCTTTTAATGCAGCACTTAAACACTCAAGTCTGGGTGCCCTTCCTCCTCTTCAATTACATAGTTTGGATAAATTATCAGCAATTACAGTTTTCTAATTAAACTTATACACATCATAAGGTGGATGCATTATATTATGGAGAGATTATAAAGAATAAATGTTTTTGTTTAAAAAATGGTATTGCATATAAAGTCATGGAGAAGGTTTATGAGCAAAAAAACCTGCTTGTGTACCAGTGGACGGAATTGTGATCTCACAGGCTGTGAGGTTATTTTGCTGTATTACGGTCACTGTGGTCCTTCAGCATATGTGTTTTCTGTGAGAAACATTTCTGCAGAGCTGTGAGTCCTCCCAAATCTGTCATAGTTGAAAGCGGTACACCTTCAACATTAGGATTAAAAAGTCTGTGTAGATTCCCTAATATTTACTTCAGAAGGGGATAAAGTAATCAACAAAAATCAACCATACTGAAGGTAAATGTGTCCTGTGTTAAGAACACTGGTAACAATCCGCATCTGAATTTTTTTTTTTAACAAAACTGGAATTTTTTGTCACTCTTGTTTCACTAACAAACCATCTAATCCATGAGTTGCTTTTCTCAGGAAACCAAGAATTGTCAGTACTTGTGACTGCTTGGATACCTCTCTGTTTCAGACATTGCTTGACACATTCACAAAAGAGTCTGATGCAAGTAATGCGTCAGCAACTGGGAGGGGTTAAGTACGGGTTAGGAGTAACAGTGGAAACTCAACTCACCACTGGGCACTTGCCCAGTTTGGGCACAGGAGCTGCTAGGAACTGCATTCCTGTTCCTGGAGTTGAAGATGCTGTGTGACAGGCAATGGGCTGAGTAGAACCTGCACAGGGGCATTCACCACCCTCTGTCCATGCTTTCACTGCTGTGTCCTGCTAAGCTACTCAAACTTGCATTTTCTCTGAATAGACATACGTTTTTGAGCATTTTCTATCAGGAACCCACCAGCTCTGTTTGGGTAAAAGTTGTGCCATAATTTTCCAGGCCAGCTGCAAAAGACCTCTGTGAAGAGGACTTATGCAGATGGCCGAAGGGAGGGAAGAGAGGGGCATTTCACAGCTGAATTACCCTGTGGCTGACTACTTTTATGCTTTTTTAAGTATAAAATATACTACTTTTATGCTTTTTTAAGAGTTAATTGTCTTTAAGGTGCCTCAGTCCTAATATGGGCATTATTTACTCTTTGAAATACAAAGAAAATAAATTCTCATGGCTATAGAAGTTGGAAATAACAACCCGAATTAGAGCTTGCACCCAGCATCCCCCTTCTTGGTTTTATTTGACAGCTTAAAGGAAGGAAGTACATGCTGTTGCATTCCAATAACATTTATCTCAAGAGCTGTAATCAATGCTTGCTTTGTTATGTTGATCATGTTGTATACCAGGTAGGCCTAAAAGCATCTGAAATCTGTGAGCTGTCTTTGGCATTGTGTATCTCATTTTTCTTTTCTGTCTTTCCAATTTGCTAACTTTGCTGGAAATTTCATATAAAGACATGAACAATTCATGCATGCAGAACATATTGACTTCTGTTTTTCACTAACATTCATTGACCTTTTAGGTCAATAAATTTTGAAGTTGACTTAAGAAGTCAATATGCCTGATTTTAATTTAGATTAAGTTTTAGTCTGATTCAGCACTCTGCCTCCCTTTTTACAAATATTTTTTTTAAAAAAAAAGCTTATAGCAATTTATTATTAAAATGTGTGTCAACTAAGAACTTTTCCCTGTAGTTCTGGGAATCCCTGTCTGGAATATAATTTTTTGTTGTGTTCCCAATGCACCGTTCATAAGTGACATTCCAGCTTCCCAGTGTATATTCTGTCCCTCTCAACTGCTCCAACACCAATTGTAGAAAATGATACAGATAATTAAACAAAACCATGTGAATTTCAGGAGGAAATATTTTCTATCACATTGGAATTTCACCTTACATGAGCAAATTTTACTTAAATTACATTTCCTTCTGACATTATTAATTCCATCAAGGAAGCTTTGTGTAATATTAATTACATAGACCAATTATATTATCTTTCCTTTTCATTGAAGCTTCAATGAAAATTCATCAAGTGAAGGACATGATTATCATAATAATTTTTAAAGTCCACCTCAACTCCCTTACCACGTACACACAAAAAAATGTTAATAGCATTGAAAGTGCATGTGAGTGCATGCATGGGAGAGTGTACTTGTCAAAATTTTGTGTACAATACATCTGTCAGTACAAAGGAAAGGAGCATTTCCTCTGCATTTTTGGTTTGCTGCCATATGTGCTTTCCTTTGATAAAATAATTTGCCTTGCACATTCTTACGGAAATCAGTACAGTGGTATTAACTTAAAACTTTTTGTGATTTTTCTGTCTGTCTGGTTCCTTCAAATGACATTACTACTGGTGAAAAGATACTGTCATTTTAAGCAGCTATAGTTTGATCTTATGGAATTTTGCCCATACAGCATGGTCGGTTGTCACAATGTTACCTTAACTTCATTTACTATAATTGACAAAAAAAGCCTAATTGTTTTTCAGTGGGGGAAAAAAGCAGTCATGGACATTATCAAATGGTATTTCAAACTTCACCAATTAAGTAATAGGGGAAACAATGCTTTACTCTGCAAAAACACGTCACTCTAAGAGAGCAGCTGATAGCTGGCAGCTTCTAATTTTAGAACTGGAGCTTCAACAGCTCATAAATCTAGGTATCATCTAACACATCTGGAGCACTAATTTGACAATTTAATAAAGGAAAACACTATAAATCATAAGGAAAATATCTTTTAGGAAAGATCTGTAGTGTATGTGGAGACAACATTCTTCATTAGTTTTAAGTGTTAATACTTGCTTTTAGCATTGGCTTTCAGGATCTGATTTAGGCTGTAGAGCCAATCCTCTTCATTTTGAATTGAATTCCATGTATGTTTGTCTTTGCACTTAATGCGTACAGACAAGTCCTATTTCTGCTCATGTAACCCTGGGTATTTTTTTTAGGGATTTGAAAGTAAGAATAGAAAAATTGTGTTGCACATGTGACAGCTCTGTAAGCATTTGTACCTTCCCACTCATAGCTGCCATGCTTTAGAAAATCACCAGTGTATTTGCACAATGTACTGTTGTGCATAGGCCGTGAAACTGCTGCCACGTCCCTTGCCAGTCCCTGGTAATACTTGCAGAGTATCTTCACCTTTGCTTTGACCTGCCCCTTCTTTGCTTGGTGTTGGCATTGCTTTGTATTGTATTTGTGCAACGTATTGGCACTCAGCAGTGAATAATTTCCTTTCAAAGCTTCCATTTTGAATGGATATGGTTGGCTAGTTATTCTTTCTGTGGTATTGTTCCTTTTCACTTTCTGTTCGAAATTGTGTGATAACTAGAGCTGAGAAACAATCTTCTAAGGAAATCCATGTTATTATGAGAAATGTTACAGATTTTCCTTTCTTCTTCTAGGCATTGATTTTAAAGTAAAGCCAGTAATGTTTAATGATACAAGAGTGAAACTTCAAATATGGTAAGTTTTAATTAGTATCACAAAAGAAAGCAGATAAATTGCATTATGACAGGAAAAATCTCACCTACTTTGAATTGTGTGTCTTCATAATGTGCAGGTCCTCCTACTAGATAATTTTAAAATTTGAATTTAGCCTGGGAGAGTATATTTTTTTGCAACAACTAATGTAAGTTAAAAAGAGGGTTGCCACCAGCTTGTGTTAGCAATGAAACTTGCAGCATACAAACAAGTGCAGATCTATGATCCGTATGAAGTGTATTTGATTGTATAGGAATATTGACGAAATTGACAAAGCAAGAAGATGTTACATTTCATTACCCATCATATGTATGTTCAGAAGGGTCACCAAGAGAAATTACTTTTGATAAGAGGAATCTTTGAGAACATACACTATTTTTTAGTTTGGAAGTTTTTCTAAAGGTTATGTAAGGCATCTGACACCTGGCTCTCCAGGCATCTAATACTGAAGATTGTCTCTATATACCAGTATTTAACTTGTCAAGGAGTAAATCTGTATATTAATTATCTGACTGGTATTGGATCTGCACTTACTCCATCTCAGGCTTTAATACAAAAATAGAGGGTTGTTTATAGCTTTCTTAAGGCATAATTTATAGAATCATAGAATATGCTGAGCTGGAAGGGACCCATCAGGATCATTGAGTCTGACTTCTGGCTCTGCACAGGACACCAAGAATCACATCATGTGCCTGAGAACATTGTCCAAATGCTTCTTGAACTTTTGTCAGGGTCAATGCTGTGACCACTTCCCTGGGGAGCCTGTTCCAGTACCCAACCACCCTCTGGGTGAAAAACCTTTTCCTGATAGCCAGCCTACCTGCCCCTGATTCAGCTTCAGGCCATGTCCTCAGGTCATGTCACTGGTCATGAGAGTGAAGAAATCAGTGCCTGTCCCTCTGCTTCCCCTTGTGAGGAAGTTGTAGACTGTAATGAGGTCTCTCTTCAGTCTCCTCCAGGCTGACCAAGGCGACCTCAGTGACCTCAGACGCTCCTTGTATGGCTTCACCTATTCTCATGGCCTTCTTTTGGGTGCTCTCTAAGAGCTTAATGCTTTTCTTATATTTGGTATCCAAAACTGTTCCCAGCCCTCAAGGTGAGGCTGCCTCCGTGCAGAGCAAGGCAGGACAGTCCCCTCCCTTACCCGGCTGACAATTCTCTGCCTGATGCACTGCAGGACATGCTTGGCCCTCCTGGCTGCCGGGGCACTGCTGTCTCATGTTCAAATTGTCATCAAGCAGGACCCCCAGGTCCCTTTGTGCAGTCATGCCTTCCAGCAAGTCATTCCCCAGTCTGTACACAGAACCAGGATTGCCCTGTCCCAGGTGCAGAAAATCTGGCCCTTGCCCTTCATGCAGTTGGTGATGGCCCAGTCCTCTCATTTGTTGAGGTCTCTCTGCAGGACCTCTCTGCTCTGGAGGGAGCCAACAGCTTCTTCCAATTCAGTATCTTTGGCAAACTTACTTAGTGTCCCTTTGAATCCTGCATCCCCATGGATAGCGAAGGTGTTGAAGAGAACTGAGCCGAGGATGGAGCCCTGCAGAACCCCACTAGTGCCCAGACCCCATTCACTGTAACCCTTTGTGCCCGACCTGTGAGCCAGCTGCTCACCCATCACTCAGCATGGATAACCAGATGTGTGCTGGACATTTGGTCTGGAAAGTACTGTGAGAGACAGTATCAAAAGTTTTGCTGAAGTTCAACGAGATCATATCTATCGGTTTTCCTAGATCAACTAGGCGGATTAGCATTTTATAGAAGGAAATCAGGTTCAACAAGCAGAACTTCGGCCTGCTGTGCTGGCTGTGACCAATGACTGNCAAGGCAGGACAGTCCCCTCCCTTACCCGGCTGACAATTCTCTGCCTGATGCACTGCAGGACATGCTTGGCCCTCCTGGCTGCCGGGGCACTGCTGTCTCATGTTCAAATTGTCATCAAGCAGGACCCCCAGGTCCCTTTGTGCAGTCATGCCTTCCAGCAAGTCATTCCCCAGTCTGTACACAGAACCAGGATTGCCCTGTCCCAGGTGCAGAAAATCTGGCCCTTGCCCTTCATGCAGTTGGTGATGGCCCAGTCCTCTCATTTGTTGAGGTCTCTCTGCAGGACCTCTCTGCTCTGGAGGGAGCCAACAGCTTCTTCCAATTCAGTATCTTTGGCAAACTTACTTAGTGTCCCTTTGAATCCTGCATCCCCATGGATAGTGAAGGTGTTGAAGAGAACTGAGCCGAGGATGGAGCCCTGCAGAACCCCACTAGTGCCCAGACCCCATTCACTGTAACCCTTTGTGCCCGACCTGTGAGCCAGCTGCTCACCCATCACTCAGCATGGATAACCAGATGTGTGCTGGACATTTGGTCTGGAAAGTACTGTGAGAGACAGTATCAAAAGTTTTGCTGAAGTTCAACGAGATCATATCTATCGGTTTTCCTAGATCAACTAGGCGGATTAGCATTTTATAGAAGGAAATCAGGTTCAACAAGCAGAACTTCGGCCTGCTGTGCTGGCTGTGACCAATGACTGTGTTGTCATTCAGGTGTATCTCCCAGAATAATATTTTTCATTATTTTACTGGCACTGAAGTGAGACTGACAGGCCTGTAGTTTCCAGGTCTTGCCCTTCCTGAAAACTGTGACAGCTTTACCTAGCTTCCAGTCAGCTGGGACCTCTCCAGACTCCCAAGACTGCTCAAAAACTGAGAGAGGCTTTGTGATGACATCAGCCATCTTTTAGAGAATTCTCAGATGGATCCCATCAGGCCTCATGGATTTGTAGGGATCCAGCTGGAAAAGCAGATCCCACACAATTTCTGGTTTGACTGGGAGTTGGTCATTCGTGCAGTCGTGGTCCTGCAGCTCAGGGCACTGAGACCCCCTTGGTCTGTCATCTGTGTGAAGACAGAGACAAAGACCTGTACTTGTCCATGTCCCTTTTGGTGAGGTGACCATCCCCATCCTGTAACAAGCTGATGCTATTTCTACACTGTCTTTTGCCATTCATATATTTGAAAAAAGTTTTATTGCCTCCCGTGTTTCTGCCAGCTTCATCTCCAGTGTATCTTTGACCATACAGATTTTCTCCCTACGGTGGCGAACAGAATCTCTGTATTCTTTCCATGTCACCTGACTTTGCTTCCGCTGGGCATGCACCTTCCTTATTCATTTTATTTCCCATCAGGTTTCATTCACACCAGTGATGTCATGTCTCTGGGACTGGGACAAAGCTTGGAGCTTATCTCATTTGTTTCTCTTGCTTGGTGTAGTAGTGTAGAAACATTTCAGGTATGGTACTTTGTAGCCAACATCTCCTGAAGCAGATTGAGGGATCCCATTTGTGTTTGTTTCCTCAAGTTTTGGCATTGGGTGTAAGAATCACTGTGTCTGTATATTTTGTTGCTTTTTCCCAAACCCTGTCTTCCATCTAAACCAGGTTGATGTTTGTATCACAGTTTACAAAGGAGTTGTCAGAACATGGCGATGTCATCTGACATCTTTTCCTTTTATCACCTGAATTATTTATATAAAGAAGGAATGGTGACAAATTTCAGGTACCCTCAGATTTCTGATACTCTCAGATTTCAGCCACTGTCTTGGCTTCCCTAGTAGGGCTGTATTATTCAGAATAAATTTCCAGTGTATTTCTTTTATTGCTATATCTGGTACCAAGATTTTCTGTCATCTGTATTTTTTCTTGTTCCTTTTGTGTTAGAGTACATAATTTAAAATTTGGGCAATACTCCTTAAAGTAAAGTAATCTTTCTTGGGGATTCTGCAGTGTAATAATCTCTTTTTTTGTTTGTTTGTTTGTATGTTTGTGATTTGTTACAATTTCCTTCAGGGATACTGCTGGCCAGGAACGGTTCCATACACTTAGTACCAGTTATTTCCGTGGTGCACAAGGTTTTGTTCTCGTATATGACATCACAAATCTGAAGAGTTTTCAAAGTATTACAATCTGGATGAACGACATATATGAGGTAAATATATCTGTCAGAGATTGGTCACTGAAGGAAGGTAATTAATGTGTCATTTTAAGTTACTGCATGAGATATATTCTTGTTCCTGTATGTTTCTAACCAGAATTTCTTGCATTTAACTCAGCACACAGTATGATAATAGGAATATAAACCATGTTCCACGTTCATCTTAAATTGGAACATGGTTTATATTTAGGCAAGCCCGTCTTGATGGAGGAATGTTTTCTGAAGTACTTCTAAAACATAGCTTCCAATCCCTCTTTGTGCATGCTGCGTTATGGTGCTCTTGTAACTGGTGTGGCTATGCATAGATCAGTCTCCATGAGCTCATCCTGGGATTTTAATTAGATTCCATATCAAAATTCCGTATCACAGCCAGTGATTTCCCTTTCTTAATTTCATTACTTCAGTGTAGTTACCTCATCCCAAGATCAAAGGAATTAAATATCCTCTTTGTCCTTGCTGCATATTCCTTGAGAGGATGGTTTCAAGAGGGAGGAAGTGGGGTGGGGAGCTGTTTGGTTAGCTCAGCTGCTCGTGGTGCTGCAGCCAGAAAGACGTGCTTTCATGTGACATAGGAAGTGATTCAACAGCACATGGCTGCCAGACGGGGTACGTGTTCCCACTGGAGCTTGTCAGAGCCCTCTGTGCTTCACTCTGACTTCCTAATGTGGTAGGAAACTAACACAGCGGAAGAAACTGAGTGGTTTTTCTGCTCTATTAGTGAGTTTAAGAGGCTTATAGAAAGGTCTGACACTTATTGGAGCTGGAGTAAGGTAAACAAGTAGGAGTAGGAAGGTCAGAAGAACAATGTCTGTAAACAATATGAAGGGAGGGAGATGTGGGCAAGCTCTTAAACATGAGATTGTTTAGCTAACTCTAACCCTGCATTCCAAGTCTTTTTTTGATAGGTCTCTCTTGATGTGTTCTCTATTAGATAGAGGCAAAGCAGTTTTAGAATAGAATAGTTAAGCTGTAAGGACCTTCAGTGATCATCTAGTCCAGCTGCCCAACCACTTAAGCGCTGACCAAAAGTTAAATTATGTTATTAAGAGCATTGTCCAGATGCTTCTTAATTTGGCTTGGGGAATTGACCATCTCCCTAGGAAGCCTGTTCCACTGTTTGACCATCAGCTCAGTAAAGAAATGCTTCCCAATGTTCAGTCTGAATATCCCTGGCACAATCTGAGCCATTCCCATGTGTCCTGTCTCTTGATACTAGGGGAAAAAGATGAGTATTGTTCTCTCTCCTTGCCCTCCTGAGGAGGCTGTAGGGAGCAGTGAAATTGCCCTTGCAGTAGCACAGCAGTTTGTAGTTAGTATGCTTGTGGAAGGTAGTGTAAGAATACAAGCAAGGTAGTGCTCTCCATTGATCAAAATCAAGTCAAGTTTCAGGCAGGTTTTTAAATACTCTTGTGATTTGATGGGGATGGATGGGAAAGGGGGCTTTTCATCTTGGAAAGGGGGCTTGAAATAAAACCATCAAATGCTTTATTTTCTCTCTTCACAGCTTCAGTATGCAGCTGAATTAATGAACTACACATGATCATATATCCAATAATATATGCATGGGATATCTTACACCCTTAGGAAAACATTACATTCACATTATCTCATTTTTAAAAACATTACTCTGGTGACCTAGTAAATCATTGTTCTTGACCTTAGAGCCATCTTAAAAGTCTTAGTGGCAACAGAGCCTAACTTCAGTAATGTGTTACAAAGGAGATTCGATGACACAGTATTCTTACTGGCTTGTCTGCACACACTTTAAACTAACACATCTGTTTTATTACTTTGTTAAGGAAGGCATGTGCATTTCTTCTGTTGGCCAAACAAAAGTCACAGCTAGATATGCCACTGGTTGTACAGTTTCACGGTTAACAAAGATTTAACTCAGCAAACAGTATGATAGCAGGTTTACTGTTACCTGAAACTGAAAATGTAGATTATCTGCATATATCCATTTATGTCTGTCTGTCTGCCTATCTATCTATCTGTCTATCTATCTATATCTCTGTATTTCAACATAAAATATTGTTCTGGCTTCACGCTGGCTCCAAAGGGGTCATATAGTCCTGTCATCTTCAATTAGATCAACAGGGTGATTGATTCAGTGGGCTACAATGCACAGCCATAAACAGCAAGAAGGTATCAGGGCTGTATGGCTAGGTTAGAGGGAAGGATAAGACTAGCTCCTGTGGCCACCATGCAGGTTTAGATCTGATTTAGTCAATCAGGAAATGGCACCTGCACAAGCCTGCTCTCCGTTTGTGATATTTTAAAAGCTTTCATGCAAATGTACTCAAGGTATTAATACTTAGACTGTTTAATCTTAACCCCTGAAGGTCCTTTGTTAGTTTAAAGTTTAAAAAATGGAAAAATACTCAATCTAAAACAATTTCTAGGAATGTAAATTGCATGATTGATTGTACCAATCTCAAAACTAGCAATTAGTGTTGTAATAGAGCTAGATAGTAATAAAAAATTTAATTTAGTCCTAGTGGGATATCAATTTCTGAAGTGTCTTGGTGAAAATATATGGGGCTGTTCATTGCAAAAGAAATGTTTTTAAGCAATAACTGTTAAAAGACAGGGCATTTCATGAAAATTAATTACTTCCTGGAGGTCGGTGACATTCCTTGCATTTGCTTTGGTCTGTGAATACAAACCAGTATTTAATTCCCTACAAATGCCCAGAATCAAAGTGACTGTTGCCACAGCACCATTTAATATATGGAAGCATAGAAAAAATAAGTAAGTTTTTAAAAGGGAAACAGAGAGAATACAGGCTTCACTAAATACCACCTTAATAGGTGTAAAGCTTGCACCTGAACCAGTCAAACAGGAATTTTTGAGGCAATTCAGTTATTACATTATGCTCTCATTTTTTGGTTCTTTGCACATAAAGATTTTAACCAGAAAGTTTTTTAAAAATCTGTTCAATATGCTGAGCCATTTTTGCAACAGTTGAAAACAACAATCCAAGCAATTTAGTATTCTTAAAAACTCCCATTGATTTTATAAAAACTGGCCAGTCAGTGCAATTACAATCAGATTGCCAGTAATGTTCTCATTATATTTCGGTTAGTTTAAGTGTGGAATACAGTGGCTTCACTATTAAAAATTAATTATTGTCCAAGGAACTACAAGACACAAATATGCTTCCATATCTGTCTTGCTGTAAAATTTGAATTCAGAACTAAGCAACATGACTGTACTTTTTCAAAGCTTACTAGAAAAATATACTTACTCACAGATTAATATTTTAGAACATTATTTGCAAGTCCAATATAGGGATATTGGATTTGTAATGCATTCATTAGGAGCATGATAATTGTAGGAAGATAACTTTAGAACCTGAAAACATTCTTTATTTGTAGAATTGCAGGTTATGTCCAATTTATTAAAGTGTTCCTCCTGCTGACGTGGCTTTTAGCTACTGTATGCACTTGTTCTGACAGGCTGATGCTGCTTGGCCTTTTAAAATTAAATAAATACAAGCAGCTGTGCACCAAATCATTTTGCAGAAAACAGTTTTTTTCCAGGATGTTTTGAACAAGATTCCAGCTAACATTGGCAAAAGGTTCCTCGCAATGGAGTTGTTTAAATGCTCAAATGGGTGCCCAGAGAGGATCACTTAAAGGAAACATTTAAAATTCCATTCAACAGGGCCTTGAGCAACCTGACCTGATTTTGAAGCTGGCCCATCTTTGAGCAGGGGACTAGACCAGCTGACTTCTAGAAGTCCTTGCCAACCTAAATCACTCCATTATTCATACAGGGCTTCTGGGTCTCCAAAAATTGTTGACATAGATGGTAGGTCTTAATTTACTTCTAAATACCTTGGGCTGGTTTTAATTGTGCTAGTCTCCTGATGTGGCCATGAAGGTGGCGATACCAGCTCCTAACAGTTATCTCTGTGCTGGAAATTGTGTGCCATCACAGAATTTTCTGCATTGGGAAGATAGTTTTCTTTTCTTGTGCAAGTCTTGGTGACAGTAGTTTAATGTTTTTTCATACATTAACTTTCTATTTGTCCTACCTGAAGAAGTGACCCCTCAAGCAGGATATGAACTGTATGAATTGTTGAGTTGCTGTCATTTCTGCATAGTGCCCTTTTTTGGTTTGGTTCCTCTGGTGCATTTGGGAGACTAGACTGTCTTTCAGTGTTCCTGCGTCATACTGAAATAAAAACAGCACAGCAAACTGCTTTACAAATGTGAGTTAGTGTGACTTAAAACGCTTTTGAGTTTTCCTTCCTCAGATAGGAAAGCTTGGTGTCAAAAGATCAAATTGTCCTAGTTCATAGATAGGTTTGTCGTTATGGTTCTGATTAGAACTTAAAATTCTTGTTCTTGTCGTTTTACTAAACTGGTTTGTCTGTTGTCCTAGATTGGCTTTGGGATAAATTGGTTTATATCTACTGCATTCTAAATTTGCTAGTAGACAAATAAATTTTATCATTCATTTATTTCCACTGAAGTCCTGGAAACCAGGCATTTGTAATTGAGGTCATAACGTGGCATGTAGAAAAATACGTGGAAGAGTCATGTTTGGCAGCCCTAATATGGACACTGCCCATGTGATGCTTTCAAAGAGACTCTGAGGATAATCAATTTCTAATGGATTGTTCTTCAGTATTACAAAGGATGGGTTTCTATTATCATTGTCTAATGAGTAAGAAGAAGAAGCTTCCCAGTTTTATGGCCTTTTCCAACTCTGCCTTCATCTTGATGTTTGACCATGTACATCTTCTTCAAATGTGAAAAGCTACATTTCTTCCTCAAATACAGTCTATTTAATAATTCCCATAGTGTATTTATCAGATATGGGTTCTCAGTTTCACTGTTTGCACCTACAAACAAACTTCTGTTGCCTTTTCAAACTGTGATTAATGAGTATCAATATCACACAGCCCTTCACGACTACACCCTGGAGGTGTGATGAAGGGACAAGGTGGTATCCTGGAAGATGTATCCCTGGATAGATAGGTTTATACAAGGAGTCTGGGTGAGTTCATAATCATCATGGTCAATTTGCTTCAGGGGAGGTTGGGCTCATTCTTGGTAGGTCTGTGTTCACCATTTAAGAAGTGAATGGATAGTTTCTTCCAATAGTCTGTAAGTACAGATATGTTGTAGTTTTCTTACAGAAAAAGGTGTCTGCTACTTTTCATATTCACATAAATTCACAGCACTTCTGAAAAATAAAAACTGTATAAAAAAAAGACCTAACATTTGAAAAAAACCCCACCCAAATCCCTAAACAAATTACATACAAAAAGGATGAGCAAGATTTTTTGCTTTTGCATTTTTGCTTTCTGTTAATAGCCTTCTGTTAATAGTCGGGTTGTGTATTTCCCTGACTGAGTGGAATTAGGCAGTGAGGTGAAGGGCACGAGTGGGTGGCCCCTGTCAGAAGTGTGCTGCAGAGACTGTAGTACTCTGATGTGAGTGTCCAGTGTTCCGAGTCCAGGATGTGGCACCGCTGAGTTTGAGGCTCTGCTGCTGCTCCCTCCCGTGGCCACTGCTCAGAGCAGCCTGGCTCCTGCTGCTTCCAGATCCAGCTGCCTGGGAACTCAGTGGAAGAAAACCTCTTCTGCCAAAACCTAGTGCTGCCAAGCTGTGCCAAACACTTGAGAAAACTTGGTCAGTCTCAGTAAATCCCTCGGCTCCATTTTTTTCAGAGAAATACAATGATGATGTTTTCCTTTTCAAAATAAAATAGTGTAGGTATTCTCCAGGTTCAGATTATGTTTATTTTAACCTTCAGTAAAGTGTGAACTTTGAAATGTTAAAACACAAAGAAAAACTGAGAGAGTGGGCCAAAAGTTGGCATTTTTGAGATACCAGAGTAAAACTTTATCTGGAAAAGAAATTATTTCTGCCTTGATGAAATTGATGATTTTTAATAGTACTTCTCCATAATACAGGGGAAAAATGTTTCCTGAGTCTATGAGCTTACTCAGTGCTGACTTGCATAATAGGATTTTAACAACTGTAAAATAACCTTCATCTTTTTAGCTATAGACTTTGCATTTGGAAAGCTTATTCCTGAGCTAGAAATAACAAAGCATGAAAATATATAGCAAGCTTTTGGAAGCACTGAAAAGCCATATTTTTGGCCAGTTGAAATAGGTGTACCCGTGCAGTTTTTATGCCAGCTGAGCACATGGTCAAACTTCTGCCTAGTTGTATTGACTTAATTTTTTAAGATGTCATACATAATCAATTTTTAGAATTTAAAATGGACATAATTGTGACAAACAATCCTCAGTTTTCTAAATGCAAGAAACTGCAAGATATCATCTTTAAAAAAGGAGAACTATTAAGTGCTTTGGAGGAGGATCCAGACAAAGTAAATGTACATTAATACATTATACTGATGTAGAAATAGTAGTTATTTGCAGAAGTAAATACTTTGTGATTGGTAGTACTAATAAATATGTGCTGAAAGGCCTGGTACCTCAAACCTCATTTAAATTTTGTTATTGTTTGAAGCTGTTTAGAAAGAACATTCCTACAGCAAAATTTGTGCTGTTTATACAGAACTTACGTTACAGAATGAATTCAGTGGGTTTGTGCGTGCAGCATGCAGGTATTTCCCTCTAGACTTTAATTTTACAGTGAAGTCAAATGTCACTTGTAAAACCTTCATCAGCCTTCAGTATTCTTCCAAATTAAAGGTTGATTACATAATGAGATTTAATTGTCTATTTACCCTATTTTGGGACTGATGTATGTGATTTTATGTAGGAGACCCACTGATCTTAATGAGTGAAGCTTCAATGCATTCTGAAACAGCCAACGTTTTGTTCTATTAATCCAGGTTAGAATAATTCATTATTTTAGGCTTATACTTCGTACTCTTATGAAGTTTATTCATTTTAATCAACTGTGAGTATGAAATAAGTCTAGATGACTCTAAGAGGAGAATGGATTAAGAAAAAAGAAATAGTGTTTTTTAATATTAAATCGTGCCTACTGATGAAGTCTTCAAATTGTTGTAAAAGTAGAAATAGACTAAAAATAGTGTTCTCTCATCCTTTAATGAATAGAGGTTTTTCACTGTATGGTTGTGATGGATTTTGTCTTATGGCAAAGTTACAAAAGTTAAGGATTTGACAGAGATCAGGGATTTCATCAATGTCCCTGTAGAGAGATCTGCAGCCTGAGACCAGACTTTTTGAGTCATCAGGGAGGCTGTGGGAGCATATACCTCCAGAATAAAAGCCATGGCATCAGACTGCAGTAGCTTCAGTTGTTTGTAGATTGAGACCCTAGGTGTCCTCCATTTAAGCGCCAAAAGTGGTTTTAAATATTATGATTTTCACACCGAATGTCAGTTTTTAAATTCCACATGCTGTTGCAGAATTATTCCCTTTCCTTTTCATTATTCCAGTCACATGTAGTTACAATGACTTACCTTAAAATAACACTGATGTGAAAAACCCAGTGCATTTCACAGTCATCATGCATGTGAGTGGAGTAGAGGAACAGAGAAGGAGACAAGGTCAAAAAGGTAGATTTTTCTTCCTTTTGAAATCAATGAGGTTTTTAAATTTTACTTCATTAAAATCTATTGCCTTCTTCCTAGTGTCTTGGAATAATCAGACTTTTATGTTGAGTTTGAACACTTTGAAAGTAATTTTACTGTCTGTGTGCAAAAGTGAAGCACAGAGGTGCTCTTTCAGGTGCGGCAAATTCCTTCCCTTTTACTTGTCAGTGCTGGATGTAGACCAGAGTCATATGCTAATCCATAAATCTATTACTTTTAGTAGGGCAGTGTCTGAATTCAGGGCATTTCCAGTCACTTTAAAGCCTCAAGCTGGAGCATTCATCAGAAGATGGTGCCCATGCACCATATACTTTATATCTTATGAAAGGGGGTGGAAATTATACGTGGCACTTCTAGGTAGCTTTTTTCTGCTCTTTGCATTCTTGCTGTTTTCCTCCAAATCCCAGTAAATGGTGGAAAATATTTGCACATATGAAGGTCGTGAGAGAATTTAGCCTTTACTTTCAAGGGAATGGAGTGCTGAAGGTTAGTGTGAGCTCAAGGTGAAGGGCTTTTGTTGTTTGCTTTTTTCTTACTTGACATTTATTAATGCTGGTTCTCTTTTAGAAAGCAGGTGATGAAGTGGACGTAATACTGTTGGGCAACAAGTGTGATAAGGAGTCAGAACGGGTAGTTCCAAAACAGAAAGGAGAAAAGGTATCTTTGGTATTTTCTTTGGGTCCTCCTGAGTTTCTTAGCATGTGACTGAGCTGTTAAACTGAAAATGGTAAAAAGCTCCTGAATTCCAAAAGTTCTATTAGGACTTGCTCTAGAAGAACAGTTGTGGAGTTCTAGAGTGTTAGAAATACATTAAGTAATCCCTTGCTGATCTCTTTAGAATACTGATTTTTCTTTTAAAGGTTAAAATGTACTTCAAAACTTTTAGGTCCTACAACAGAAATCTTATATAGACTGCATTTTCAGAGTACTGTTGTAATGTAATGTAAATGTAATACATTCTGCATAATTTTTCTGATACCACCCATCAGTGATATTTTTGCTACAGTCTGACTATAAAGAACTACTCTTGCAGCCTGTGCAAAGTGATCTGCATTGTCTCTTGAATAGCCTTAAATAAGACTGGACATATACTGAACATCCAGCTCTCCAAAACTATGTATGTGACGTATAGTTGAGACCACGGTAGATCATGGGTGGGGGAAGAACTTACTAAGTGGGGAGTGCTGTTCTAAAGGGAATGGCGAACGTCTCTCATTGGGAGCCAGTGAGGAAATTCAGAAGCCATGCTATGACAGAAGAAATTGGGATAATAATTAAATATTGCAGGAGAGTGTTCCTGTATACCAGTAAATTTTGCTACTGCAAACTGTATGCATCTGTTCTCTGAAACTTGGAATTAGCCCTCCTGTTATGCTTTCAGGCATGGTGAGTCAAGCAGGATGTCTCATGTTTAAAGAAAAACATGCTGATAGCTTCTTGCCAATTGTATAATCCCAGATTAGGAAACTTCAGAAAACCTTTTGGAGAACATTACACTCCTGAGAGTTCATAGTTCACATGCAAGATGCTTTCGGTGTTAATGTACCGTGTCTGTGTACAAGGAGTAAGGTTGCTGAAAAATGCATGTTTGTAGTCTCACACAGAGGATGCACTGTCAGAAACCTAGAGAGTCACTGGATGCATGTGCACCAGAGGGCAGTAGTAGGGTTTTGCTTAGGGTATTAACCGTGACATTTTTGGACTTCTGGGTTCTTAACCAGGCAACTAAAATTCCTCTTAGTGTAGTATTTTTTTTTTTTCAGAAACAAATCATTACCTCCTCCGCAGTGAGTCTGCTTTCTAGATTTCGCCTGTGTTTTGAGTCAAGGCAACTCTTCTGTTACACAATTTCTTCTTTTAATATGATTTACAAGTGTTAAAGGATCTGACTGAATGTGCTGGAGAAAGATTCCATTGGCAGAGAAAGAGAGAGAGAGAGAGAGAGACAGTGATTGTCCTCTCACTCTAAAGAAGGTATCCTAATTAAGAGGGGAGAACAGCTTATTCTAACTTTGACAAATAATAATTTGTAGTTACATATTTCATATAACCCTGATGGTATGAGCTTTAAGTGTTGTTCTGTTCGGTCTCTTGCACAGAAGAACTCTTAGATTCCCTGAGAATCTCATCATCTATATTGGCATTTCTGTAAGAATCTGTTATAACTGAGTGGCTGTTGTATATAATTTCATTTCAATTTAATGCTGAGAAATTTTTGTTGTTTCCTTTTGTACAAAATCATGTAATTATTCATTTTGTACAAACTTATGTAGTTGTGATCACTCTGAAATTGAGATATTTAATTTTAACACTGTGAAGTATAATTTTCTAGTATTAATTGCTTCTTACTCACTTTGATAAAAATTTTAACTCAACCTTCTTGAGCTCCTCTGTTCACCCCACAATATCATTATCTTTTTCATTGAAAGATAAAAATGTTGAAGGTTATATGACTTGGTAGAATGTGGCTGGTTTTCTCCTATCAAATCTTTCTAACAGAAAAAGCCAAGTAAAATCTTCTTCCTTTTTTTGCTTTTGCTGTCTTCATAGCTGAAGCTGATTTATAGTTTCAAAGCTGATTTTTCACATGTAATAGAAATCTGCACAGTTTCGCAATATTTCAGACAAATCTCTCTGATTCAGCACTAAGAAATCATACCAGCACTTTGCTAGGAAGTAATATTAGCATTACTTATTTTATTGTTGTTGGTAAGATACAAGCTTATTTCACACAAGTTCTCCAAACTGTTACCAAGGATATTGAAAAATAGCATTTCTCAGTAGCATATTTCCCACAGGTTTTTAAATATATTTAGGTATTTTATTTATAGATCTATTCAAGATCTATTTATAGATCTATTCAAAGAAAAAAAAGTAGTTATTTGAATACACCTTTCTATTGTGTTTGGGAGAGGGAGTAGCCAAATACATGTTCATACTTTCAACTCCTTTACCACTGGTTACAGTGGGGTTTTTTCCACTGAGCTACATTTTTGGAGGACTTCCTTGCCGCAGAGTTTAGCAGTATGCAGGGTAAAGTGAAAAAATACATACATTAATCTTCTGTGACCAATATTGTGCACATACAGAGAAAATGGGGGTGCATTGATAGATTTAGTAGGCAATGCAGTAACATGATACAGAGAAGGCTCAAGTACTCAAGGTTTTTTGTTTAATTTGATTTGATTTTTCTTTTTTTTGGCCTTCACAAATGGAGCTTGCTCCCAGGCCTCTGCAGGTACTGGCTTGGTTTGGGAAGGAGCAAGTCAGCCAGCAGTGGGAAATCTTTGGACTACAAATTGCTCTAGGAAAGTTGGATGCACCCATAGACATGATGAAGTTCTCCCAGTTGTGCTGAAAGATCTGATCATTGTGATTTGAGCCACTTTCAGTCAACTCTGAAAAATCATGGTGGTTGGGAGAGATCCCTTTTGACTAGAAAGATGCTATGATGTGTCTTTTAAAAAAGGCAAGGAAGAAGGTTCAGGGAACTATAGGCAGTCAGCCTTGCCTCAGTCACATTGTTTGGAATCTTCATTGGTGATTTGGCTGATGATAGAAGGAGATTTGCATGTGACATGAGATTAAGGGGTGTGACTGGCACACCACATGGGAGAACACCAATTATGTGGGACCTTAATAAACTTGGGAACTGGCCAGCAGAAACATCATGAAGTTCATGAAGTGCAAAAATTTGCACCTGTGATAGAATAATCCAAAATATGAGTCACGGCCCTGCCACGAAAGACTGATGAGTTACAATGAACACCAGCTTGAATATAAGTCAGCAGTGTTCCCTCATGGCTTTAAAGGTGTTGGGCTGCACTAGAAGGATAATGGATGGTAGATCTGGGGAAATTATTACCCCCCCTTAGTTAGTGCTGACAAGGCCACATGAAATAATTGTGTCCAGCTTTGGCTCTCCCATTTCAAGAAGGGTGTTGAGAAACTGCAGCTGGTTCAGCAGACAGGTATAAAGGTGATTGGGGTCTAGTACTGGTATTCCATGAGGAGAGGGAGCTGGGTAAAGAGCAGGCTAAAGAGCAGTTTTGGTCAGCAGCAAATGAAGTGGCACTAAAGGAATGACAGAAATAGACTCTTCTCAGTAGAGACAGACAATAAACAGATGGGTAGCAGACCCAAGTCCTGGCTTGAGAGGTTCAGATTGGAGTTGAGGAGAACCAGTTGCACTAGAGGGTTGATGTACCCATGGAAGAAAGTCCCGTAAAGGCTACAGAATTTCCATAATTGGTGGATTTCAAGACTTCTGTAGGCAAAGCCTATGGCTGACCCAATATTGCATGGGCAGTAGCCTCATTTCAAGTGGGATTATCTTTTGAGATTATTTGTGCGATTCCATGATTAAAAGGGTTGATTTGTGTTCATCAAAGTTTGTATGTACATAGGTAACTTCTAGGAACCTGTTACATGATACAAGGAAGGAAGAGGTCATTTAATAGTAGTTTCTGTGTACTTTATAATCAGCAAACCAGTTCTTTCTGCTCTATTAGCCTAGTATTCTTTTATTGCTTATATTTTTCTTTATGAACCCTTATGCATCATTGTTTTGTACTGGCAATAGTTGAATGATCTTAACTTTCTGTAACAAGTTGCTGCAGTACCAAAACCAGTTCACAACGGTCCACTGAGTTTCAGAAACTTTGAAGTCTGATTATTGCATATGTATTGTGTTGGGGTTTTTTTCTTCATGCCAACATAACTCAAAGCTATCTGTAATGGAAGTACACTGGAACTAAGACAACAGGAGTAAATTAAAGAAAACCAACCAATGTAAAGTCTATGCTGCCCATCTAAGTATTTTCTCTCTTTGCCTTTTACCATAATATCTTTTTGCATGCATATGTTTTCTTTGCTTGCCTGTTATCTCTGTGCTTCTCTCTGTCTAGCACAAAGGAACATCTCTTTTTTATATTTCATCCTGCCACTTTTTTCAACAGTTTTTGTCATATTTTTATCTGCAGAGGCTCCATTAGTTTCCTCTAAATAATTGCATAGGAGACAGTTCATTTTCCAGATAAATCAAAACACTGAGAACAGACCCACTGGATTTTATTCTCGTTATTTGCAAGTAAAGATTGGTTTAAAAAGCTGCTTTGAAAACAGAAAAATTTAAGAATAGTATTTTAAGAAGTACCTGAAATTTATAAACTGAGGATGAATATAGAGTACTTTACTGAGCAGTTGTGTACCTAATTAGTGTTTTTATAGTGCATTAGCCATCAGAACACCTTCATATTGCTTGCTACTAGTATTAGGAACTGGTTTTTTTCCTGAAGAATGTTCATCCCATTTCCTACATTTGTTTTTCAGCTTGCTTGGGAATATGGAATGCCATTTTTTGAGACCAGTGCTAAAGAAAATGTGAACATTGACCACGCATTCTCAGTCTTGACTAAAGAAATCCTGGAAAAGGTAGGCTTCTTTTCCAAGCAGAAAGAAAATGGCAGATTTTTCTTGACAGATTGGGCAGGCAAGGTTGTAACTACACAACAGTTTAAGCAAAGCACAGCCAATGCTGTTTTAGCATTATGGAATTAGTATTTTGGGGGATCCTGTAGCTGCAGGCATACAAAGGAGGAATATGGAGGAGAAGAATCATGGGAGAAGAGAAAAACAGAAAAGGTGAGCAGGTACAATACAGTTCAGAGGGAAAGTGAAAATTCAGGAAGACTGCATTTGTGGCTTTATTTCTCATACTTTTCTTTAAGAGTGTGGTTAACAGCTCCTGAGTAGTTCCACTTCTGTGCCAGGAAGATTCCTTTTTCCTCTGGGTTTCTGTAGAGTGTGCACACAGTGAAGATACTGCATGATGATGGAATCAGTGGAGCTTTTTATGTTCAGCAAGCGTTTTATCCAAGGTTCATAGCTGTTTTTTTGGCTGATTTACACTAGTGCTTTTGAAGTTATTGGGGCCTAAAGATTTGAGTTAATTAGTGATAGAATCAATATTGTAGCTGTCAGAGTCAGCATCTCTCTAACTTGAGTGTGTTGGCTTAAAGGTCCTTACTCCTCAAAGTTGCAATTCTTTTGCAGGACTGAATTATTGTTCATTAGCTCTGAAAACATTTTGCATTGCAATTTATTTTTAAGCAGCAGAATATTATTTTAGACATGAATAGATGTTCTTCATGCAATGCATTATCACTGCCGTTCATCACCAATATTAGTTATACAAAACTAACCTTCCACTCCAAATACTCTTCAGGTCATAATAAAGATAAATGAGCAAAATTACTGACAAAGTCACAAGTAGCAGTGTTTTGATTAAGTACCCATAGAGGGTGGTCAGAATAACAGCTCAGGGTTGGACTGCTTCTAAATCGGGGTCTTATCATACTACATAGTAACACAAGTTGTAGTTGGTTATTTTGGGGGAGGAAAAAAAAAGGCAAAAAAATCTTTTGGTTACTTTAACATGAAAGTGAAGCTCAGCAGTTGAACAGTCAAATATTGTTTAGAACAGGAGGATAATAGCAGGCTCTTGAGGTACTGACCTTGTTGGAAAAAAGTCTCAAGTATGAAAACTCTGATTTTGTTGTAAATGAAAAAGACATTGTCTACTGTAAATAGAGAATATATTGTTGGTATGAAACATGAAAACTGCAAACAATAGCTATGATCATAACTGTTCCAAAGACAAATATGTGTGAAGTGAGCATTTCTGCAGAGTGTGTTTGGATGATATCTAAGAGAATTTGCTGCACAATGCAGAAATGATGTTTGGGTATTTTTCCCATTAAGGTTGCCTACACTTATTTTACGGTAAGTGAAACTTCAGTATTCCTACTCACCTTAATGAAAATTCATGGGGTTTGTAGTGTGGACATGGCAAAAAAATTCACACCACGTTGAACATGTTATACTACTGCTTGGTTTTAATTAGAACTGCTTCAAACAGTTGTATGCTTGGCATGTCTGTGTGTTTGGAAAATGTGCCCATGAGAATTTGTCATATTTGTCTGTAGCAACATTTCACCTTAGCTAAAAATATTTGGAATCCTGATGAAGCATCATGTACCATTACTTTGATGTATATTTTGCCATTTTTAGTAAAATGCATTTGTTGATTTAAACAAGAGCCCCTTTAGCCCAATTGGTTTTACCATTAGCCTGATAAGAAAGAGTTTTCTGGGAAAAAAAAATCTACAGTTTCAGCATGGTTTTCAAGTTCCACAAAATAATTTGCCTGTTCATAAAACTGTGAAATCTGAATGTAGTACTTGAATTTTAACTTCCTCTAACTGATGAAATTTTGGAGAATGGAAAATGCAGTAGCAAGTGTGACTAGTAGCTGTGAAAAATGACATGATAGATGCCAGTCTGAGATAATTTCAGTCATACATCCATTTGATAGTGGTGAAATATGTATTTGCTGATTGTGAAAAGGAGATACAACTTTGTACAGTGTTTTGGCCCAAGGCACCTATGCCTGGGGATGGCAGGCCTCCCTGCCCTCTGCGATGGACCATCTGTCCCAGACTGATGAGATGCTTCAGTGGAAGCACGTGATTGCTTTCCCAGTCCCACAGAAGAAAGGAACTCCCTAGAACAGTCTATTATGGCCATGCTTTTGGGAAGTGTGTGAAGCTTATTCAGAGGTAAGATAAATAAGCAGGGTAGGCTGGCAGGCAGTAGACCGTTCTCAGATGCATTGCAGCAGACTGTATTAATCTGAGGAAATCTAGTACTTTTTATGTACATTCTTGCTTGCCATCTACTGTGGACATGTCCTTAGTAACTTAATTTACACAAAACACTCCTATAGATGGGGAAGACTAGGGGGGAAGATGCCCAGAGTTATAGAGCTCATACAGAAGTACTAAACTTCTTGATTCTTTCAAAATTTGGAACAAGTTTGGTTCAGTGGTGGGTTGGGGAAAAAAAACATATTAAAAAGTTTCATATTAAAGACATTTAAACAACACATTTTGTCACTATTTTGTACTGCATTTTCCCATCTCCTTTTCCAGTTTGTCTTGTAGTGGGCTTAAGGGAGAGAGAAGACTTCTGTATCCCAGTGATCTGGATAACTAGAGTGCTGCTTGACCTTTCAGATACTTTCCATCTCAGACGTTCTGTGTGGGGTCTTGGTCCTGCAGCTCTAATTTACATGGGCTGTTTCATTAAAACCATCAGATGTTTTTTTGAGATTTTTTTTGCTTACATTGGTAACAGCTAAGGAGTCATGCCGTATTTCTGAGAACTCGCAATTTTCAAACCAATCAGTTAATAATAACTGAATGCAGTATTTGAGTTTTAACTTCCTCTGACTGATGAGTTTTTGGAGAATGGCAGTAATAACCTTTGATTGTATTTGATTGTATTTGAAAGGCTGCAGTGGAAATAAATGTTAATGACATAGATTGTTCCAGGAGTTTGCTTAGACATGTTGACAACAGTATTTTATTTATTCACAATTCTCATGAATCTCAGATATGCTTAAACCTGTTCATTAATAGATGACAGCTGTTCTTTGACAATGCTTCTGGTTGCCAGTGAACTATTTGGACTTGTGAGTCAGTCCTCTAAAAACGACCAAACCAAAAAATACCACCCAGAATGCAGTTAGCATTTGCTTTTTTGTGTTCTTTGGTTTCATGCCTGGCAAGCAGTAGTGTTCTCAAGTAGGTTTTCAAAAAAATATTACAAGCCTTTTATATGTCCTTTTGGGTGTGATCGTTGGTATTTTTCTAAACTAGGCTCGGGAGAGAACTCCATTAAAAAAAGGAAAAGAAGAATGAAGTTACCACCTTTTTCTGAAAACTGCAAAACTAACCAAAACTTATATTCTGCCTACCTCCCAAGAGTGATTGACTACTAAGACTGTTTTAATCATATTAAATAAACATATATCTGCTGACTAGAGAATAGTGAAAATCCATTTAAGACCTTGCCTGTGCTGTTGACAGTAACATTTAATGTTTAACAGCTGGATGTCATTTGAGATGAACGTTCAGAAGTAGCAAGCCTCAATTTTGCCCTTCTTCATTTCTTTACACTTTTTTCCTAGGGCAACAAGATTGTTGCAATTATAGTGTGTTTTCTATTTCTTTGCTCTTAAAGTACCTTTGGAACTTGTTAGCTGCTTTTAAACAAATTTGACAGATCAAACTAAAAGATAATTAAGTTCCTGAGTAGTTCCTTGAAAATAAGGTGAGAGGCAGAGTACTCTGCAGAAGGAAAGCCTCTAGCATTAGTTCATAGAATATTAGTGACCACTACACAGAGAGACTGAAAAGTGCTTCAGCCAGCTACTCCAGCTCGAGCTTGTATCAGAGATATCAAATTTAATTCACTTCAAGACCTAAATCCATAGGAAATCGGATTTCATTATTGCTGAGGTTCATGGAATTGTTAGTTTGTCTAAAAGATCCCTGTGTCTCCAGCAGTGCATACTCAGTGTTTCTTTATTATCCTTAGTCATGCATGGAGCCCCAGGCTTTATTTGCCCTTTATTTATCTTGTACTGACCACAGAATAATAATTCCTTCGAGAGCTTTTTCATAATGCTTGTACTGCTGTACTTTAGATCCATTTTAGATTTTTATCTTCTTAACTTTCTTAGTAACATTAGGTATATTCAGCATTGCACATGTGGGAACAGAGGTACAGAGATTAAAGCAAAGAGGATAAATGGTACCAACTCAGTGCTGGGGCAATGTAAGGCAAAATTTAACTATGCTATCATATTTGATTTTTAAAAAGTCTGTTCTGGACATTGAATGAGCCAGATATTCTTCTGGAAACAGTAGCATATAATTAGGTCATGTAAATCAAAACTTAATCACAACATCTGTGTATAGGGGATGAGATTCATCTTAGCATGCAATCCTAGCCAGCTAAAATTTGCATGACTGGTTTGGTTGTCTAGAATCATCTCTATTCAATGGGAAGTGATCAGTCTTCAGGATAAAATTGTGTTTTGGAGGTGCCTTTCTCCCTCCATTGATTATAGAGGCCTCCATATCTCAGCCTATATGGTTTCACATGATTCAAACTAAATAAATTAAACTCCAGGAGAACATATGAAAGTTACAGACTTGGCTTACTTCTGGCATTTGCTTCTGCTGGATATTGACTTTGAAGATCTATTGCTCTCTTAAATAGAGTTTTTATGATGCAACTGTATTAAACCTCACCTAGATGATCTGTAGTGTTGAGGAACCTCACAGGAGATCCACATCTGGCTTGTCAGGTTTGTGAATAACTTATTGCAGTACAACATTGTTACAGTCTACATGGTAGTAACAGGAGAGGGAGATAGAGCCCCACGCTTTGCCAGTGGGTTAGATGTTTTAGACATGATGGAATAGCAGGCTTTGGAAACAAGACCTTCATCAACATTCCTTGAGGAATGTAGTCAGCAGCAGTTAGATCCTGCTGTGCCAGACCTCGTATTCTCCTCTCCTGCTCCTATACGTGTTCCCACAGTGATTGCCTTCCCTGCTAATATATCCCTAGCCCTTGCTTAATACTGCTTGTGCCATGTCCAGCCCATTGTGATTGTGAGACTACTCTCTTGCATTTTGAACAGGTAATTTGAATTACAGAATATAGGGGAAATGCATAAAAAGTGTCAGGAGTATTAATAACTGAGGTCTCTCTAATGGCAGGTCAGGCTCTGAAGTCACATGGGACTTCATTTCATGAAGTTCCCTGCCAGTCTTTGTCAACTATCACTGTTAAATATAAACAAAATTATTGCAGTAATTAAGAAGGATCATTTTTTAATTAGAGGAAAAATCCTCAAAATTTAAAGAAGTTATAAATAATAGTAACCTCAGTTACAGTCTCTTCTGTTTGTTTCTCCAAAGCTTCTAATTTTTCAGCAAGCACTCCAGGTCTGACTTTGACTGGGAACATGATATGGATAAAGCAAAATCCTGTCATTCTTTTAAGCCCACAGTGAGCACTACCTTCAAAATAACTTAAGCAGTATCAAAATACCAAAAACTAGTGCTAGAGAAGGTGGGTCCACCATTAGTCTGAGTAGGTTTTCAGCAAGGAATGGGCAGCTGAGCTTAATGAAGATTTATATATTTACTCCAATAGAAACCTTTCAAAGAGGTTGTTGGGGGTTTTTCATTACATTTTCCTTCATATACCACCCTGGCTTTCTTGTCTGGATTTAAAAAAAAAAAGAAAAAAGAAAAAAGAAAGGTAACTGAGCCATCTCATCAGAATTCCTGTGTCTAGGTATCTATTGCATGCCAGTGATACAAATTCTGCTTAGAAGTGGGCAGGAGAGACAGCCAGAAGGGGAGTTTCAAGCAGGAAGTTTAAAACTGGCTTGCAGACATGCCTGCCAGTTAGGTGAGACACGTCTGCTGTGCTATTTAACAGGAAAAACTAGTATTTGATGGCAGGAAGTTTCAACATCTTACTGAAATCACTGCAGGGTACAGTGCCATCTGTGGAGGTATTTTCAAAACCTCACTTTGCCCAAGATACTGAAGTGGAAACTCCAGCTTCTTGGTACCATTTTGGTTCTTCTCACCTTTTCAGTTTTTTGCTGTTTGTTGGCCAACTTGTGGGGCAGTGAGTTACAACCAGCTGAGCTGAAATGTGAGCTGGAAGTGTTAGTGTTCATGGAGCCCTGGAGGAGGAATGCTGCCCGCCTTGTTCTCACAGGTGGGAGAGATTTGCATACCTCCCTGCTGTAATTTCGGGAGAGGGGGGTGCCCCACCTCATCCAAGGCTTGGCTGAGGCTGAGCCGAGTGGGATTGCCCAAATCTGATCGTTGCTTCAGTGCTTTATGCAGGACTTGTAGTATCTCTTTAGATTATGAATGTGCACTTTTTAAATGCGTGGGCAGCACATTTGCTTAAACGGATCCCAGACCCTTATTTGCTTCACAAAGACCCTATATGGAACAGTCTCACAAACTGAAGTGATTAATAGTACTCAACTTCTAAATGAATTTTAAAATGGCTGTTCTTCATTTGTGGAGTGGTTGTTCCTGTCTGTCTGTCCTCGCTAGTTTGTAGATGAACTAACAAATAATGATTTTAGAGATTATGAGAACTGTTGCATTATGAAATATGTTTCACCATTCTTAATCACTTAACAGTACTGAGGATCCTTGCTAAGGATATATGAAGAGCTTACTTACCATCTAAAAGTATTATTGAGTAGTAAAATGCTGGGGATGCAAATAAGTATCCTAAGTGTTTAAAGAAATGTAAGTTTCTCCCCTTTGACTGGAGGCACAAAGTTTGGTCTTGAAGTATAATCTGCAACATCATCAGATTGCCTGTTTCCTCTAAGTGACACTTGAATTCTGAAACTGTTCAAACAGGGATTTTTCTAGAACGCTTTTATTACCCAAACTGATTGTTTTCATCTCAAGAAAAAGCACGGGTGAAACAAAACATGTTGATGTTCACAACAATCAATGCTCAATGTTATTTCTTGGTCTCAATTGACTGATATTAAATTTCTTACTGTACCATTATCTTCCAAAGCTTTTATTTTCCCTTCAGAATCTTATCTCTAAGCCATTGTGGTATCTTGTTCCTTGAGATGACAAGGTTATGTTTGTGTAATTTTGATTCTGCCTTGGTCCCTTTTTTAAAAAAGTCTTCATACTTTTAATTTACTGTCTGTGCTTGCAGACTACCAAATACTGTCTCTGCCTAGCAGAAATCATAATAGCTAATGCCTGTACCTCACACAACTATGTAAAAAGTTAAAACTAATCAGAAGCTATAAAGCTGAATGTTGCTATTTGTGGGAATTCTCGAGAGTAATAAAAATGCTATGTCTTTTGGTCCTTCTCACTCAAAAATTAAATTAAAACAAATAAACAAATAACCCCAAGTAAAAGTGCACCTGCTCTATTTCTTCATAATGTGGAGAATTCATTATGACAAGAATTTATTATGACAAGAAATTTCTAAAATCAGTAAGCAGGAGTCTTCGGATATTCTAGTCAGATGGTATTTGCTAATAATTTTACTGATGACAGCTTCAGCATCTATCCTGGGGTCTAGACACCACAATGCATTTCCTGCTCTCTGCTCCTTCCTCTATCCATCACTTTTGATCCCTTCCCAGATGTTTCATGTTCTCCCTCCAGCATCATGCACTGTGGAAGCCTCCCTGGGTCCCTGCAGCCTCAGGGAGGAATGAGCTCAGCCACTCTTTTGTGGGGATGGCTCTGGCACAGGGCAGCCAGCATTCTGGAAGAGCTGGAACTATGGCTGCAGAAGGAAAAACGAAACAAATTCCATGTGTCTTCTCCAGAATTTTAAGAAGTGATGAATATTCTCAGCCAAAGAGGCATAAAGCTTACTTGTAGCACAGAGGAGACTATTTTGCCCTCGTTCTGACACAGCCAAGTAATTTTAGGTCAGTCTTTCTGGATGTAGTCAATGTTCAACTACCCTGTGACTTGCTATGTGTAAGTTTTCAATTCTGAGTCGTGATTAGTATTGTACTACATGATGCCTTTTTTTTCCCTTCTTTCTTTCTTTTTTTTCCTGTGCTTTGGATTTCATTCATTCCAGCTAAGATAGCTGTTGTCACTGGAAGTTTCTCTTTATTGTCAGATATGGTTGTTTATGGCTGTTGGGTTTGGATTGAGAGAGGAATGTGGTGGATCCAGTGGTTGTACTTATTTCTCTGTGCTTAGTTGGTAAACTTGCCAAGACACAGGCAGCAGAGTGACAGGTAGAGAAGTCGGGACTTTCATTTTCCTGGGCATGTGACAATATTCTGTGTCTTTGTGCCCTAGTTCAGGGTTCAGTGTTCATAGTTTCGGAGAACAAGATTGCGACATGTTCTGTATTGCACAACTGGGTTTGATTGTTTCTCTGGTCGACATTAATTATCTAGTTGAGTTCATTGCTGAAAGGAAGAGTCCTGGTTTTGATGATTTTCATTTTTGTTACAATCTCCTTTTGCAATCAGTACATAAATGTTTTACAAGGGTGGAGTGCTATTTTGATAGTTTATCATGATAAAGACTGAACTGTTTCCATTTGGGGATATTCCTGGTTATTAAATAGAGGCAAGAAAACAGAATTTTAGTGAATTTCACAAAACAAGTTAACATCCTTTATAACAGTTATAAGCGTGTGCCTTTTTTTTAGTGAGTACTAATATTCTGTATTGTTTGTTCCTTTCAAGTGGACTTTTCCGACCCATGCTCAATACTTCAAAGATAAGGGTACTTAACTGAAAATTAGCTAAAATTGGTATGGTCAAAAGAAGAACCTGTACTTATAGAACAGTTCATGTGAGCACAGATTTACAGGATTGGCATATATGATTTGTAGTGACTCCTCAAAAGACACTTTCTGTCACCTTCAGATTTGGGAGAAATGTTTGAGGCAGCTAAATAATGTAAAGATGCCAAATGGGACTTGTGTAGGCATCAGTTTCCATCTAATTTATTAGAAAAATTCAATCATTTAATTAAATATTCAAAAGAAAAACATATCCAGTGACTGCACCAAATATTTTACATTAAAGTATGTGAAAAAGCAAACTTTTCAACCATTATGTTCTAGTTATCTTAATGAAGTGTTTGCTTTTGTTTGTTTTTCAGAAATCCTGTGTATTACATGACTTAGATGTTGTGTCTCTAAATGAAACTAAGAAGAGAACCTGCTGTGCATTCTGAAATACTGTTTCTTATTCCATTTTCTCTTCAGGAAATTTCAAGTGTTACAAAGGAACATATAAGATATTAAAAGTGAGCCTGTAATCCAAAAACACAGTGTTTAAGCATCCTTTGTATAACACAGACTTCGTTGCCAAAAATTTTTATATGTTAATATTATATTTTCATATTTTTAATGTGAAGATAAAACAGTTATCTGATTTAGGAATTATTAGATGCTTCACAGGGTGACAGTGCTTGAATGGAAATGTTTGCGGAAGTGTAAAGTAATTTTCTGTTATTAAAAAAACACCCTTCATTTTTTTTCTGCATGTTATTTATACCAGATTTATAATACAATGAACATTGACATCATCACACAAGCAACCTTCTGATATCTGAAATCATAAAACATCTTTTTAAGTACCTGATATTTACTGCAATCCATAAGACAAGTCTCAGAGAATTTTTGCCTTGGTTTCTTTTATACCCATTTCAGACACGTACATGCTACTTCAATACCCTTGAATAGGGACTCTGCAAAGGTGATGTCTGAGAGAAAGGCATAAACCATATAAAGATTGGTGTCATAGAATGGTTTGGGTTGGAAGAGAGCTTGAAGATCATCTAGTTCCAACCTCCCTAATATGGGCAGGAATATCTACCACTAGAGTATGTTGCTGGACCTTCCTAAGAATTCTGAAAATATGGAACAACAGAATACATCCATTAGTAACAATAACAATAATAATGTTTCTGTTATTTAAATTTCATAATTCCTTAAAATAATTTACACAGGTGTTATCAGCATACCTGCATTTTCAAATGTTCTTCTTGTCACAAATGATCACAATAAAAGGCTTTCTTTGATGTTGTGATGTATTTCTATAATTTTCTCAAAGTGTAAATAGAGGAGGTATCTGATTCTGCTCATGTATATTTGTTTTATACAGACTTGTAATATCTTTAAAATCTGTGGATAATATTTAATTTTAAAAAGGGCAGAAGCAGGATGCTGGTTACTTTAATCAAAAGCAAAGCAAGCACAGCTCAAACCTGCAAGATAAGCAAAAAGCAAACACAGGTTGAGAAATCTGAAGAATTGTGGGAACTATACTGTCTTCTTTTTTTTCCTTGCATAGGAGATGTATTTGTTTTATAACCATTTTTGAATTACTAATGCTGTTGGACAGAATTGTGTTTTGATCCATTCCAGCACATCCGAAATAACTAACTCCACTGGCTTACTGTTCTGAAATGCCACTAACCTTCTGAAATATGCTTGCTTCTTTTTTGAGTGCTGTTTGCAGATTGTCATAATATCAAAATATTACTAAGTTTGATATTGAGGAAGGGAATTCAACTGGAGCACATGGGACCAAATGTGCCTGAGCATAGTGCCAAGTTCATGTTCCCCTAGCCCAGTTAATGTGCCTGCAGAAATGTTGCAAAAGGATGGGCTGGGCTCTGTATTTACAGCTGCTCCTGACTACTCATTGTGGCCAGTCACTGAAGCTAGTGCTTTTCACAAAATCTGAAAACAAGGAACAAAAGATAATCCCTGCCTTCGTTAAAACCATGGCAGAGGAAGGAAATAGTGCTGGAAGGGATTTTGAGAGTCTGTCTGGGTTCTCATCATATCTCAACCTCTGATCAGCTGCCCCTGATGTAATGCAAGAAGCTGGTCAGAGACTTGCAGTAGTAGAGATTTCAGAGTGTCTCTGAGTGGCAACAGTGCTTACTTAACTGGTCTGGTAAGCAGGAAATTTCCTAATACCTAATCTAACTGGTACATATGGAAAGTAGATTCCCCCTTTCTTCTTGATGCAGGCAAACACCTCTGCCTGCTCTTCTCTTCTCTTCTCTTCTCTTCTCTTCTCTTCTCTTCTCTTCTCTTCTCTTCTCTTCTCTTCTCTTCTCTTCTCTTCTCTTCTCTTCTCTTCTCTTCTCTTCTCTCTTTTCTCTTCTCATCCTGACCTTCCTACCTTCCCTTGTAGTTTGGATTTTCATCATCTTTTGCCCTTCTTGTCTCCCTCCTCTTAAGGTTCTTGAGTTGGTTCTCAGCTGTCCTGGACTGTAGACCTGAAAACTGATCAGAGTATTCCAGTTTAAATAAAAACAGCTGGATAGATTTAAAGTATGTTTTCATTATCTTACTTGTGATACTCCTATTTATGCATTCCAGCATCAGCAGAATGCAAGGTAGCCTAGCACCACTTGTGATCCATAGAACTGCTTTTTTTTGTCCTGCTACATACTTGTGCAGTTGATTATTCCTTTGGATGTGTAAAACCTTCTGTTTCTTCTTGTTCGGTGGCATTTCAGTTACTCCAGTCTGCCAAGATCCCTCTGAATTGTAATGTTGTGCTCCAACATAGCTGGAGCCTCTTCCTATAAATACAGTCTCCAAATATAAGTGTACTCTGTTCAGTGATGTTGACGAAGGTCCTGGATAGTTCTGGATCCAAGATGGATCTAAGTGAAATCCTGTTCAATGTATCCTTTCAGCTTTGGAGTACTAATTATTTCCAAATAATTTTGTATTTATATTGCCTAGACTGTTCATTTGGAGGTTTTTTTTTGTTAAGAGCGCATTATAAGAAACTCTTACGATCCTCAGTCTTTCTCTCCCATCCACAAAGCCTGTTAAAACCTCTTTATTTAGTAGAAATTTACTTGATCAGTTTGTATAGATACTTCCTTCCCTCCTTTGAGAGAGATGCAATCCCGTTTGGGTTTTCTGGAACCTCATTCTATTGATCCTTGGAAATAATCAGTATCAATTTTAACATAGTTTGAACCATAAGGGAGTTTCCCCAGGTCTAGTCTATCCAAAAATCTTTCACTTGTCTATGTATTTTCCAGTTTATTTGTTCCTTTTTCTAGCCATAGACTTTTGTTGGTGGTGGTAGAGTGAAATCACATTTGCCTTCTAAAAGCGAAGGCTGAAGTTGAAAGTATCAGCATCACCAGTGATGATTAAATAGAGTTTTTCCTCTGTGGACCAATTTTTTCCTTAGTATTCTTACTATGCATCTTATCAACAGGCTTTCTATCTTTAAAATCCAATTTTCTAACTTTTTGGGAGCTTATCTTTCAGGTTTTGTCCATACATAGTCTATATATTTATTAATAATTTAGTAATTTGACCTACTTTCTGTTTTATTTCAGGTCATTGAAGATCTCATGATTCATTCAACTTAATCTTTATCTCACTTCCTTCCCCTCCTCTGTATAGATCAAATTCTGCAGTTTTGCCTTTCAGCAATAGTTCTCTGATGAACTTTCTTCTGTCCTGAACTCACAGTTCATCTACTGGTTCTCCAGATTTAAGCCTCCATGTAATTCCTCTGTCTTTTTCTAACAATGAAAATAGATCTAAAAGGGTCAGATTAATTTATAATTTTGATTTCTTCTTGTTATAGCTAATAAGAATTTCAAGTAAGGAATTTATTCTATGCATTT
This sequence comes from Irena cyanogastra, assembly GCA_013397155.1. Lineage (NCBI taxonomy): Eukaryota > Metazoa > Chordata > Aves > Passeriformes > Irenidae > Irena > Irena cyanogastra. The sequence continues at coordinate 242,989 of VWZV01006328.1, read as the reverse complement.
TTCCTTCGTGCAGAGTTTCCTACTACTTGTGCTTAAGAATGTTCCAGTCCCACCTGATGGAGATGCAGATATTCAGGTTCCCATGGCAGTTTTTGTAGGATGCTATCTCCTGCTAGCTGATGCTTCACCTAACACTCCACAAGCACCATGAGGGCTCTACTTTTCACATCTCCTGGAGCAAAACAACTGCCTTTTTCCAAACATACTCATTGTAGATTACAGGAGTGTGCCAGTGGGGAATAAACACCACTCTCACTCAGGGCCAACAAAGGTTCAGGTTGGAGATCAGGAAAAATTTCTTCATGGAAAGGGTTGTTAAGCATTGGAACAGGCTACCCAGGAAGGAGGTAGAGATCCCATCCCTGGAAGTGTTCCAAGAAATGACTGGATGTGGCACTTAGTGCTGTGGTTTAGTTGACAAGGCAGTGTTTGGTCAAAGGTTGTGCTTAATGATCTTGCTTGTCTGTTCCAATGTAAATAATTTTGTAATTCTGAGATTCAGAGAAAGAAATTTAGGATCCGATTCTGAAATGATCACTGCATCTTCTGTTACATCCCACTGGATTTGTAAATATTAGGAATATTGGGCCTTTGGTATAATAAAAAATCATATAGGGACAAGGAATGCAAATTATTGAGGCTTTTTTAAAAGAAATACCAAATATTATGATTTCCCATTGAACTTACTGTATATAGCTCAGTTTTATTTGATGTATACATACGACACTGTAAAGCATGTTACCAGACTCATACTAAAATGAATTTGTTGTAAACAGTTCCTTTTCAGATATTAGCACATATATGAACTGAGGATGATCTGAAATGCTTTAAAAATAATGTTATTGGCAATGGAATACATACATACTACAGACTACTGCATAAATGTGTTGTGAAATCAATGTGCAAGTCAATTCAAAATGCATTTAAGAATAATTTCAGAAATTATTCTGAGTCTTTTTTCCACTGCTTTATGGTTTTATGGCAAGAATTTTCTGTTGGTTCATAAAGACTGTCCCTGAACACTACCTGAAAGGCACATAGACAAAAACTAAGACATTGTGAAACTGAGGCTCTGGCCCTAGGGTGGATTTGTTCTTCAGGTCTGGTGGCTTCATTAACATTTTACACCAGTAGGAGACTGGTAAGAGATCACAGTAAGGCATTGCTAGACATCAGGAAAATTATCTCTAAAGTGTTAATTATACATAAGGTGCAGTTCAAACAAGAAATTTCTGTTATGTGCTGATTTGAATGCCATTTATGTACCATTAGAATATATTCAGAGGAGGTGAAGCTGGAGTACAGTTAGGACACATAACAAAGTGACTCCAAGAGCAAGACATTTAAATACTAGTAAGCATTCTGAACTCTCTGCCTGGAGACAACTGAATGAAATTTAGATAGTATCTAGAAGTTACATTATTTTAAAATGCGCATTGTTCCAGTAAAATGATTAAGAGTGGGCTGGGTTTTCACTGGTTGGAGAGAACAAAAACACAGTTATAGGAAGGCAGGTTTAAAGGCCATAGGACATCTAGTACAGAAGAATGAAAAAATGTTTCAAGAAAAATCAACAGTAACTATTTCTGTGTGAAAGATACTTTTCTTTCCAGACAACAGAAGTGCATGATGTCTGAGAGAGACATATGCTGTGAGATGGTATCTCTCCTGGAATTAGTGGCACCCAAGACAGTATTTAAGAACAATTCCTGACAGACTAGTGCTTCAAGTCCTGGCGAATCTCACTCTGATCTGATCTGCTTCATTTTACATACTGCACCTGGAAACCTCATCAAGCCTGAGTGAGCTAAACCCATGCGTTCCATATTTCAGCAATAATGCTCTTAGCAATAGTGCTCAAGTTCACTGATGACACGAAGCTGTGAGGAGTGGCTGATACCTGCTGGGAAGCAGCTCTGTGGAGAAGGACCCCAGGGTCCTGGTGGACAACGAGCTGCTCATGAGCCAGCAGGGTGCCCTGGTGGCCAGGAAGCCAATGGTATCCTGGGGTGCATTAGGAACAGCACTGCCAGCTGATCCAGGCAGGTGATCTTGTCCCTCTACTCAGCCCTGGTGAGGCCACATCTGGAGTGCTGTGTCCAGTTCTGTGCTGTGTCCAGTTCTCAACACAAGAGAGACATGGAGCTCCTGGAGTGGGTTCAGTGGAGGGCAACAAAGATTAATATTAAAGGGCTGGAGCATCTCTCTTACGAGGACAGGCTGAGAGAGCCAGGCCTGTTCAGCCTTGAGAAGAGAGAAGAGACAACTGAGGGGACTTTAAAAGGTTTGTAAGTACCTGAAGGGAGGGTGTCAAGTGGATGGAGCCAGGCTGTTCTTGGTGACGCCAAGCAATAGGACATGACAAAACAGGCAGAAACTGAGGCACGGGAAGTTCCACCTGAATGTGAGGAAGAACTTCTTTATTGTGCAGGTGAGCATGGACTGGAACAGATTTCCCAGAGAAGTGGTGGAGCCTCTCTCAATGGAGATATTCTAGAACTGTCTGGATGCAATGCTGTGCCATGTCCTCTGCAATGACCCTGCTTGAGCATGGAGTTTGGACCAGATGACCCAATGTGGTCCCTCCCAACATGACCCATATTAGTTTGCACTTCAATAGCTTAATTCACTGATGTTGCTGAACAGCATTTGGTGAACTTGATAAAAGGAAAACTACTTTGAAAAGAAGTATCTTTTCAAGGTAAATTTAAAAAATTTTTAAAGATAACTATTCTGGTAGGTAGGATCTAACAGCAGAAAGACTTTCTTCGTAAAGAACGAAGGTTTTTCACAGTGTTGAGACAACCCAGTGCCACACTATAGCTAAAGCATTGACCCACATCAGGATGAGCTTCAAGCCAATCTTGATCCACTTAAAGCAAGATGACTTGGGTTTTCTGTAATCTTCTATGCTGACTATTTTCCATGGTCTTTGTTTCATCTTGGAGACCATGGATAAAGTCCCAGTCTCTGTGGCAGAGCAGAACAAGAGCATGTCTGTCTCAGCCCTCCTCGTGCTGGCAGTGCTGTGCCACCAGCAGTGACAAAGGCACGCAGCAGCGTCTGGCCCTTTACCCAGGCCATGAGGAAGGGTGAGCAGCAGGAGGGCTCTTGGTACCACAGCTCTTCCCGGAGCTCTGCCATCCCTGGTAGTCTCAAGGATAAGCAGATAGAGAAGCTGGAGCCTGGAGAGAGCTGTTGGCTGTGGATGTTGTCAGTCGTTTTGCTAATCACTGCAAGGCACTTTTATGTCTCTAGTCAACAGTAAAGGCTTAAATGTAGCCAAGTTTACTGCAAAAAATAAACAGTTTTGACACAGAAGTGAACAAAATAAACTTAAGCATAGTACAGTGCAACCACCCAGGAGTTTTTCTGGTTAAATTTCCCAGAGCTTCTGCAGTCTGGCAGCCTGGAGATCAAAATGCATAAAATAAAGGATAACATTAAATAAAGTATCTTCCGAAGGTCATATAAGATTTCATCACATAAGCCACTTTGAAGAACGAATGTCTACAAACGTTCCCATGGTGTGAATACCTTTGAATACGCAATATATGTAATACCTGCGTGTGCAGTAGCAGTGCACTGCCTGTATACATGAACTCACACGTATATATACATGACTCACAGGTGAAAACTAAAATAACAGATACACAGCCCAAGCGCGGGCTGCACGTCGGGCGAGCGGTCGGAGGGTGGAGTGAGAGGGACGGGCTGAGCGGCTCTGGCAGGCTCTGGCTCTCCGCGCCGGGCGGGCGGGCAGCCCGGCACTTTCCTTTTCGGCGCGGGGAGGAGCGGCAGCTGCGCAGGCGTTGCTCGCACCCTGTTGATTAGTCAGTGCTGGGATGGCGCTTCCTGGGCCAGGCGCGGCGGCGGCGGCGGGCGGCCCCAGCCGGTCCCGGGGGGCGGCGGGAGCAGCAGCAGCCGCAGAGGCAGCAGCAGCAGCAGCAGCCGCCGTAGCAGCAGCGGGCGCCCGGCGGGCCTCCCTCTCTGCCTAGCCCCGCGTGTCCCGGGCGCCTGGCGCGGAGCGAGCCGCGCTCCCTCCCTCTCTCCCTCCCTCCCTCCCTCTCTCCCGGCGCCCCCCTGCCGCCGCCCGCCCCGCTGGCAGCCGCCCCGCCGGGTGGGAGCACCCCGCCGGCGCTGCCTGTCTGGCTTCT
>VWZV01006328.1:0-238798 GCA_013397155.1 Irena cyanogastra | reverse complement strand
GGAAGGGGCCCCCCGCCCCGCCGCTGGGCTGCAACCTCAAGGACGTGAAGTGGAGCGCGGTGGCCGTGCCGCTGGACCTGCTCGTCAGCACCTACCGGCTGCCCCAGATCGCCCGGCTGGACAGCGGTGCGTGGGGCGGGGAGCGGGGCCGGGCGGGCGCCGGGCTGCGGGCGGGCTGCCGGACACGGTGCCGGGAGCGCCCCGTGCCTCCCGCGGCTCCCGGGAGCGCTCTCCCGGCGGTCCTCGAACTGGCATCTGCCGGGGCTCGGTGCGAGGCTCCTACTCGCCGCGGAGTCCGCGCGTTGCTTTGCACCAAAATACCTGGGTAGTGTGCCCCTGTGTCCCCTCCGCGTTTGCGGAGGGCGGCTCGGTGGAGCCTGTTTGCTGTCAACAGCCTGCCCCACTGAGAGAGGTCCTCGCAATCCCAAATTAAGCGTGGAAGGGCATTTTCAGCACTGGAGACCCGGTGTTTTGATGAAGTGATGCTACAACAAGGCCAAATAAGAAGGGATACAAAATAGCCAAGTGGGCTACATCCCTTGTGTTACAATTCCCTAAGAAAGCCACGGACCTGTGAAAAAAAGGAGTAACGTAAGAAGCCTTTGCAGTCTCCAGATAACTTTCTATTACAGTTCACTTGGGTTCTCACCTGCTGTTTCCAAGTCTGCAGCTTTTTGTTTACTCCAGGAAATATGAATCAGGTCTGACAGAACAGCTATGACAGCACCGTTTTACCGTTCCTAGATCCACGTCTTGAAAAGTAATGTGTCGGCACAGAGAACTAGGGAAATATGGGAAATTTTTTATAAAGGCTCAGACAGCTGATTTGTAATAATATGTATGTTCATTGCATGGTAGCTCCATGAAAACTGTCTAGCTCTCTAAAGGAATGCAGAAGATAACTCACAGATTGGAAGAAAATTCTAGGCTTTTTAATTCATTAGCTTGTGAAGTCACCATGTACTTTTATGATGTAATAGAGCAGCTCTTGATGTATCAAGTTTTGTATTGATTTGAAAAGTTAAAAATGGGCACAGGCATCGTCCTCTGTTACTTCCCAGTGTACAGGTCAAGACTAAGACTGTTTTATTACTTAACTGCAGTTTCCATAATGCAGTGATGATTTTTGACTTTGCCCCTGGATTATGCAGTATTTTTCCTTTCACTCATAGTGCTTCCTCAGAGCTGGCACTCAGGAGCAGGTTAAAGGAAAGAGGTTTTTGCTTTTTTAACTGCATCTGCCTGTTCATCATACTGTCAAATGTATGTTGTCCTGTGAGAATGGCAAAGCTGTTATGTTAAGGAGTTCCTCGTGGTAACACCTTCTGTCACCAGGAACAGCTAAGATGGCCTCCAGTCACTGCACTTAAGGCTGTAAATTTACTTGAGGCTCCTGGCACTGATTCAGGCTTTAACAGGATGTATATATTGATGACTTATTAATTTCCCTCTCTGTGTGTTCCACCTCCAAATCTCCCTGCTCCTCTTGTCTTTCTTCGTTGGAAGGTACCTGAAAAAGCTTTGTGGGTGGATAGAGAAAGTTTCTGGGTTTTGAGGCAAGCGGCTCTTGGGGTTTTTCTTGGGGGGAGTCCTTGTGTTGAAGCTGTTGATGGGAATATCCTGTAATTGTTGGGGAGACAAAGATGATGTGGCTTTTGTGCAAAGGCTTCTTTGTCCCATGGTGCCACATTTAAGAGCATATGCACAGGCAGGTGGATGTAAACAGACCTGAGCTCTTCTGCCCATGCCCTGAGATGGCCAGACAGGAGGCAGCTGTTGGTGTAGGTGTCCTGTGGTAGTGGTTCAACCCCACACTAAGCCCTGCCAGGAGGCAGGCTCAGATGTGTGAAGGGCTTCAGGTTGGAGCTGATGTAGATCTGCCCAGTTCAGCAGCTCATGGGTCTGGTTTTGCCTACTCAAATGCATGTACTTTTAACTTGGGGCACTACAGACAGCAGACAAATCAATATTTTATAAAGAATGCAGACGCCATGGTCTTGGGGATACGAAGAGAATGCTTTTCCTTTTTCCAGAGGAGGTTGTCTTGCAGTAAGAGAAAGCAACCATGAATCAGTGCATAGCCTTCTAAAGGAGGAAAGTTGGGAATGTGCAATGCTTGTGGAATTGACTGGAGCATGGGCCGTTGCAGGGTGGTTGCTCTGCATCCCGGTTCTTGTCTTGCAAGATTAACAAGTGGAGCTCTGTCAGAAAATTTCTTGATGCAGTGCTGAAGAAGATAAATGCAGAGTCCAATCCAAATGTGTGTCATCCAGTGCTTAGGGAGTTTAAGGCTACCTCTGTTAGCGAGGTAGTGTCGTGTGCCAGTTCTATCAGGTTGTGGCTCTTATCTTTGGGTTAGGGTTTGTTTGCGCAGAAATGGCCTCATGTCTTCTTCAGGTGCTGAATTCCTCTCCAGGTCAGTGGGAGCTGTGTATGTTTCATGCTGTTGGAAGTCGAACCACCTGTAGATGTCTGTCTTCAGTCACCTTTTGATTCTGTGGTTGGCTGTAGCAGCAAGTTGTTCCTTGGCTGTTGTTTCATTTTTCGTGAGGTTTTGTGAAAGCCAGAATTTGTTTCTTCTGGCAGACCAGGATGTAGGAGACGATTGTAAAGCTGGAGTTGTATTCTGTTCAGAAGATGTCAGTCTTAATGTGTTGTTTGTACATTTCTTAGTAGAGTTTAGCACTTGGTGGATAATATTCTTAGATGACACCCACACATGATGCCCAGTTTTGCACTGTTGCTTCACCTTCTGGCCTTTCAGTATGAAGCGGAAGAATAGATATGATCAATTCAGTTTTATTCTTCGAGCTTGGATGTGCAGCTCCTGGAAAATTGCCCTTAAGTAATTCAGTTTGATTTCTTGACAGGATGAAGTTATGAAATATTTATGTGCACTAAATTTGGTCCTCTGCTAAGAAGGGAGGATTTTTCTTGATGGTATGGGAGGAAGTAGTCTTTTGTTACATCAAGATATAGTTGGAAGTAGTTAGGCATTCATGCCTACCTTATCCATCTAGAAATGATAAATATGTCAACTTCGGGGGGGGGTTTGGAGTTTGAAAACCTGAAAAACTTTTCAGGTTTGTGGTTTGTTTTTTTTTAATTTTAAGACTGGTTGTGTTTCAGGTTATGCTTTTGGATGCTGTTAAGTCATAAATCAAATTTTGTTTGTTTCAATGTGTTCACGTGTTTTATTGTTTTGCTGGTGAATATTGTAATATGAATTGAACAAATAGACTGAAAAAACCCCAAACATGTCACTCTTGAAGGGAGCAAATGGTTTTTGTATATTTTTTTTCCCAACCTCCATAACAACTTAAATATTTCTAGATGATAACTTAAATACAAAACTGCTAAAAAAGTGCAGAGAAAATGCATTAACTTGGTCTCATGCTGTGGAATTCACTGAGTGGGCTCTTTCAGATGAAAAGAAGCAAGACTTGAAGAGCAAGAGAGGAACGAGCTTTGTGCTGTGTTTTTCCTGTCCTCCCCCCTTTCTGCCCCCTCGTCCCCATTTGCATTGTCCCAGCTGCATCCCACCCCAGTGAGAGACTTGTGGGTGGGTGCAGTGGGGAAAAGGTTTTGCTCTGGGAACCCGCGGCAGAAAGAGATCTTATCGCAGTGTGGTTTTTGCAACGGGGCAAAAGGTGAGCATGGCTGGCCTGTGAGAGCCAGGGCTGCACATGAGGCTGGGCTTGGCTCTCCTCAGACCAGCAGGAGAAGAGCTGACAGTGAAGCTGTGACCGTGTCCTGCTGCCGGTGCGGAAATGATGCTGTGCGTGGTGATCTCAGGGCTTTAAATTTCTGGTAATTATTTTTCTGAGGATAATTTTGGAGGGTAAAAGAGAAATGCTATCAAGGTTAAGATCAAGAAAATATTGCTTTGCATAGAGCTGAGCTTTAGGCCAAGCTTTTTTTGTAAGCTTACTGCTCCCTTCAGACTCCTGAGAGCCTATCATTCTTTTTCTTAGTGGAACTCCCTTTTTCCCAGACAGTCTGAATGTGTTTTCACAAGTAAAGATCAGCCTTTGCTTGAAGGTATTTTTTACCCATATATTGGATTTGAACTGGAAGAGTTCACAGAAATTCTCAGTTTGTGTACAAAGACTAAGGTTTATGGGATTAAAAGGCCATGTGGTCCTCCGATTTTTTTTTTTTCCCCTAAGTAATAGCTAGGAAAAAAAAAATATGTGGTGATGCTGTTGGGATCAAATATAGTGGCACTTGACCTCAACTCACAGAGAAGTGATTCCCTACTGTGTATGGCAGGGAAAACATGTGGAGGAGATGATGGATCTCAGTGAGCCACCGAGGCAGTGAAGGAAATTCTTCCTTATGCACCGTAAATGTGCTGTAAGACGAAATGGCAGAATTGGTGGCTATAAAGAAAGGAAAAATCTGTTAAATGAGTAACAGATTTAAAAGGTGATTTTTCTTCATTCTTACCTACCCTTAGGTGAACTCCTGAGCATATCAGTAGTGGGTGAATAGTGAGTTTGTACTGCTGTTGCTCCTGGGGACAGAGCGATTTAATTTAGTTTTATTTCAGGTTCTCTTTTTCTCTTCTATTTCAAAACTTTCTCATGGTGACAACTGTCTACCCCATTCATGTTCAGGGGACTATTGTTCTGTTCAGCACATTACTGTAGAGCTGATTCCAGTTCTGGAAGCTAAGTACCCTCTTATCTTATCAAAGAGGATCATACTCAATAGAACAGCATGGCCATGTACATAATGAAAATTTTGCATTGCATCACTCCACAAATGCGGGTTATCTGTGCAGCTGAACAATACTTTGAAACTACAAAGAGACTTATTCTTTAAAGGTCTGAATGCTGCTATCCGTGCTTTAATTGTCTTGAATGACCTCCTTCTTTTAAGAAACTAGTACAGAATGTCTCAGTAGTCTGCTATTGAATAAATCTTTAAAAGGCATCCTGTGGGAGTAGGGCAAAGCTTTTGAACGGACCAAGAAAGAGGTTTCAGATATGCTCAGACCCTGGGTAACGGCTGTGATCTGATTACCAGCTGTAGGTGTGGCTGCCTTGTCCAGTGAGGTGTGGTAGGTGATAGTCCTTATGTATGGGGCAGACAAGACAAGTGTTTGATTTGACAGCAAATATCCTCAAGATACATTGTATCCACATGGCTTGAATTCTTCCTTAGGTACTGAACAGCTTTGAAACTCTTGACTGTTTGTACTGTGTTCTGCCATTAAAGAATAATCCCAGTAGCACCTCCTGCTTGCTTCGTCTTTCTACCTTCACCGTGCGGTCTGCTGTTTCCATCAAGACAATTGCATGAAAAAAAACAATTGACAGGTTGCCACTAACCACTGCTCCTGGGTTTTTGTTTTGGTTGGATTGGTTTTTTGCTTTTCCTCTGCTGGCAGAGATGTGTTCCAGAAACATTTTAGTGAAAAAGCTTTTAATTCATTTAAAACCTGCAGCTACCGAATGGTGTCTGTGAAGATTACCATGCCTTTCTGGAGATGGAGGCCAGTACTTTGGCAAAACCTGTTCCCAGGAGTACCCTGGACTTCCAGTGAGATAGATAAAAAATTCAGCATCATACCCATTTTAGTAGTGTATGTTGTGTGGTCTTAACCAGACATTCGAACCCTTGGTAGTGTGTTAGGGCTGCTAGGATGGAAAATAGTTACATTGCTCTTACTTCTTGTGTGCTTAATAAATGTTCATATTCTTCTCTGTTATTCAAGGTGTGAAACTACTAGCTCTTTGTTTCAGTTTCTAAAGTTTTGACTTTGTGAGGTGAAGCCTCTATGGACGTAACTGGATAAACGCTTCCTGGATAATTATGTAGTTCAGGTGTTGGAAGGTGAAATACCATTAGTCTTTACTTAACTGGAATTCAGGTGCTATAACTTTAAGTTCTCCTCCTCCCCCCCCCATTTAAATTACATCTAGCTTTCAAATAAAGCACAAGATACACATAAAATCTAAGGTATTAAGGTGCCTCGAACAGTTAGTCAAACCCCTAAGCTTAAAACAAATGTGGTGATGAATCATATGCTGCTGTTGCAAGGAATGGTATAAGTCTAGCATAGGAAAGAAGGGCTTCGTTGTTTTCTGCTTTGTCTGTAAGTGCTGTTCTGGAACTAGGTGTTCCTGGCTTCGGTGATTACGTGAACTGGCACTCCCTGTAATGCCCCTGAAAAGGCAACTATGCCAAGATGAAATGCTGGAGGATATTGGACAGCATGGTCTGGTGCAACAGGATTTGATGGAAGCTGTGGGAAGAGTTGCAGTGTGTTCCAGTCATTCCAGTGGTGGTTTGTCAGAAGCAAAGGGCATGGGTGTTGCTGTATTTCCTTTTGGCATTAGGAGTAACAAGTTGGTTGGATTAGGGCAGCTTAAGTCTCTCCCCTATAGGAAAATATTCATCATCTTAATGTGGATTGCATATGACTCAAAACCAACCTTCATAAAACTCAGTGAGCCAATATTTCAAGTCTAAAATTTTTTTGCTTTTAATGGTGCTTCTCTTTGGAAAGAGTTTTACCTAGCATTTGTGATCTGCGATTTTCATACCATTTGCAGCATGAAAAACTTGTGGAGCGAACTTCACTGTGCCTCTACCTGTAAGCCACGTCTGCTCATCTAAAGGGCTTAGCACAGAAATGTAAAATTGAGGTGTATAAGCAGATTGAAGACTGTCTTTGCTGAGGATTAGAGCCACATCTGCACTGCAGTCTCTGAGATGGTGTGCAAGTCGGTATAAAACTAAAAAATCACAGCTTTGCCAGGGCACCTGCGTGCTTGGCTGAGGCTTTGCACTAACAAGAATAGCTACTGTGTCTCAACATCTCCTGTTCCGCTGCTATGTGATGTGTTGCCCTGCCTGGCTTGGGGCTGCATGCTGGTGGGGGGAGAAGGGTCTTCCTGGGACTGGGGAGGCTGTGGAGTGCAGCCTCCTCATCCTTCAGGTTGCCTCTTGTGTGGAGGGAGATGCTCCTGAGACTGCAAGCTGCACACTGAGTGGATCAAGCCACGATGGAGACGTGAAATGCTGAGCAATAGCTGCCAGAGCTTTGTGTTTGGGGGGTGTGGGGAGCCCTGTGCCAGGGATTGCAGCATCTGCACACCCAGGCAAGAGCTGATGGGCTCTCAGCAGAGGACTGGATGGTGATTTTCCCAGGAAAAGCAGCAAATCTTGTTGATGTGGGGAAGGTGACTTGGAGCTTCCTGGAAGTGCAAACCTTCAAGAAATGCAAAATTACTTGAAAAGTGTCCTTTTTGGTTTTGAGGTTTTTCTTTCAGGATGTTGTAATCTTGTAATCGTAGAGAACTTGGATGTGTGTGGATTTCCTTGTTCTGTGAGACTGTCGCTGAGCTTCCAAGAGAACCAAGAATAAAGATTTAAACATGGTCTCAGAGGCTGGAAGATGCCCAAGAGCTCAACCTGATGAAGTTGATACTGGAGTTGCTTCATACCAGGGCTGAACCGTAGTGACTCAAATGTTATATAAAACGCAACATGCTGCAATTCTGTTTGTGAAATGAGCAGGGAAAACATTGTGGTGGCGACAAGGAAGTTGGGGCATTTGTCCTTACAGTCAGAGCTAGGGGAGTGGGAAGAAAAGCTGAGTGAAGCAGTAAAAGCCCCTTTTGATGGGCCATTTTGTGCCACGTGCTGCTTTGCTTTCTGTCTGGTGCCCTCATGGCAAAATCTCTACCTGGCATGGGTAAGGATGTGGCTCCATGGGTGACAGGTTTCCAGAGACAGGCTGGGGGACTGCAGCGACTGTTTAGGGGAGCAGCAGCTGCTGCCTGGCTTACAGTGTGGGGGTGTGCATCATCCAAAGGAGATGTGCTGTGCTAGAGGCTGCGTGGGGACACTGTTCTGCTCTGCAAGGAGGATACGGGCTGGTTGCACAGAGTACAGAGATTAACCACCCTGAGTAGAGTGCATGAGCCTTCACTCTGTCCTGAAGGGACAGGCTGTGTGCCCAAGGCTGACCCACGGGCACACGTGGAGGAGGGTCCCTGTGTGAATCATAAGCAGTCATTTCAGAACTGCCCCGACTCGGCGTTGCACTGCCGGGGCTGTTGCTCAGCACTGCGTGAGCTGGGCAGCCAGACTGAAGCAGAGCATGTTTGCCTTGCAGCTGGGTTTGTAAGAGCTGTGCAGTCTAAATACTCAAGTTACTAACTTCCAGGAGCTATTTCCAAGTGGCCCACAAATGCTTGGATACCCCCTGTCCTGTGTTTGTTTTTCAGTTTGCAGCTTTTCTGTTGTTGTGGTTCCAACTGGCAGTTTTGCTTATTTGTCCCACTGAAAGCTATTCTTGTTGCTTCCTGGCACCTCACCATTTTGGAGATGAGTGAGGGAAGATTGGGGTGGAAAAATGAAGGAAAATTTTTCTTTAAGGTGGGGAAGGAAAAAGGTGTCTGTGCACAGATCTCTTCTTGTCCAGCTTTCCTGTTGCACCTTTCAGTGTGTCCCTTTCGAGCATGGTGGGTTCAAGGAACCCTTGGCTCCAATCTGTGTCATTTGTTCCATGCCCTGTCCCGCACTTGTGGGCTTCCAGGATGCAAGGTTATCCGCAAGGTCACTGTCAGGTAAAGCTCCCAGCACTGTCTAGCAGTGGCAGAATGAAGCAGTGCAAGGAGCTGCTTCTCTTATTCTTTCTTGTCTTCACATAGGGTAGTCCTTCCTTTCACTCCTTCCATCTGTTGTGCTATCTTCTACTAGCACCTGTGAAAACTCTGCTTCTCCATCCCTCTATACCCTCATTTTTTTGCTCTGCCCTCTTCTTTTTCCCTCAGCGTGAAGTCAGGGTGTTTCTTGGACCAGAGAGCAGTATGGTGTTTTGTTGTGTGTGCTCCAGGAGGGATAGCTTCACATGTGCTGCTAGACATGAGAAAGCAAGCAGGCAAAGTTATTTTAGGCATTTCTAGAGACTTCAGTGTTTCTGGTCACTGGGAGCAGAAGCTGGAATTGCAGCTCATTGCTGTTAGAAGGAGCTGCAGTTCCTTCCCTGCTGCAGAGGGCTGGCTGGTACCAGCGCAGAAAACATGGGCTCTCCCCCTGTGGAGCCCTACACTTTGTTGCTGACATGATATTTTGTTTAACTTCAGTGAAGGGAATTTTCCTGGCAGGACTCAAATGTGAATTGATAGGCTTTGCATGTAATGCTTCCTTTTCTTAGCCCGCATTGATTGCTGGCTTGACCTAGAAAATGAGAGTGGGCTTGCAGAGTATTTGTAAGAATGATAGTAATCCTTGTCCATTTGTGATTTGATGGGATGAGCCAAAAGGAGATTCTTAGGTGTGTATCCTTGCTGAAAGACTGGCTTCCGAAACACTTAATTATTCCTGCTTCTTTCTTAATAGTTTTTGCTTAGGCTTGTATATATTTAAAGGACAAACTGCCCTGTTTCCTCTTTGAGGGGGCCACAGGCACACACATAGAGTTAAATCTGAGATCTTACCCGAGTTGCACTCATGTAATTTCATTATGGTCAGACATTTTTTTTTCCTATCTTAATCTCTGTGTGTAAAGCAGAAAACTCCTAGCAGGAAAATATAAAAAGCATCTGCACATGTGTGACTCAGAGAGGTGAGAGGGCTCAAAATACAAAATGCAGGAACACACACATGTTGCTGCAGCTCCTGGACCCAGGATGTGGCTGCAGACCAGCAGCAAAGCTGTAACAGCACTGTGGCTGAATGCAGGGCGAGCTGGAGGAGAAGAGTTTTCTGTTGCATGTCTTATGGGTTGCAATGTCAAATATCATTTGGATTCCTGTCAATATATAACAAAACATCTTCAGACCAAATTGCCTGCGGGCAAAGATAAATGTGCCCTCAAGGGCAGAGTGAGGCATGATGGGCTTTTTTTATTCATTCTGTGTTCTGCATGCTGCTTACCAAAAGTAAAAGCTTTCCTTTCCAAAGGGGGGTGGATTGTTTTTTGGGGTTTTTTTTGTGTGTGCTTTCTTAAGGTGATATAAATGTTATCATATAGCTGTTCTTCACTTGTCCCTTACATTTTATTAAAAGCAAATACATTCTTCTTATACTTTACAGCTGAAATACAGATTTCTCTGAAACAATGGAAATAAACTGCATTCAGGATTAAGACTGTTCTCGATCAGAAAATATGTAGGGCTGCTTTAAATGTGTTCCTTCTGTTAGTATTCCTGTATTACTCAGATACTGTTCCAGGATGTAAGCAGACCAAAGAGGTGCCTAATTAGAATTGAACATCCATACATCTGTCCCTGTATGCAGTCAGCCCACGTTTGAAGAGGCATTACCTGCCTATTAGTGATACTTGAATTTTTCCAGGTTGAGCAGAAGGGGTAGGGTGGATGTAGCTAAAATGCAGAGGCAATGGCAGCTCCAGCAATCAGGTGCCGTGTGTGCACAATCCATTAGTGCCTGCTCGGACTGTGAGGGCACAGGGAGGTGGGCCAGGCCACTGGGCAAGCAGCCAGGTGGCAACCCCACTTCAGAGCAGAGCTGAACTTTTGTTCGCTTCCAGCTGGTTTTATTTCGTTCTTAACCCAGGCTGCAAGAAAGATGAGAGACAAATTAAATTGTAATGATGAGTTCTCGGAAAGCCAAAGAAAACTGTGCTTGAGCAGCTCCTGCATTTGGGCTACTTTATTTTTAATTGGGAGCTTGTCCAAGATGCCCTAAGTTCAAGCAGGGATCACTGCTGTGCAACACAAAGTGCCACAGTGTCCCTTTGGGACTTGGGATCTATAATGAGAGGATAGAGCATGTTTACTTGGATGCTATTTTAAAATATCATCTAATTATGAATAACTGTCAATGAGAGCTCCCCAGCTCTCATGCTGTGCCCAGGAAAAGTCTGAATGAATAGACTGTTTCTCTGTCTGCCAGGGCAATCTGGAATCAAATTCTATCTCTTAAATCCATGAGGTTGGTAGGGTTAAAATTTTCTTCATTGGCATCCCAACTCTGGGGAGCTTTACCCAACCTTCCCTGACCACACTGCCTGAGACCTGTGCAGCAGCAAAGGTGTGCAGCTGCCTCTGGCTTGCTCACTCTGTGTCTGTGCTTGGACATAAATAGGAAGTCAGTAACAGTGTGTTAAGTGCAATGCTAAATGCTGGCCTCCCACCTCTTAAGTAGTAAGCTTCTCCAGCTGGGCACCTGATGCTGAACAGGCACTTGGAAGTGTGTCCTCATGGTATTTATAGACACATCTGAGCAGGAGCTCTCTAGAATGAGGAATGCCTTCCTCTAGTGAAAGAGAACCTCGAGAACCTCAGTTCTCTGAATGAAGTATTTAAAGGAGCTGATTTGCATGGCAGCAAACTCAGAGGTCTCGTTACTGCTGTGTTTTTCCTTTGGTCAGGTAGTGCTGTTGTTCTCTTTACCTATCAGATTGCTTTTGAAAGCTACTCTTTGCATTCTTTGTTTCCAGGCCTGGTGCCTTGATTGCAAAGGGCAGATAATTATTTTAACTTTTTTATCCCTTTGACTTTGGCCATGAGAATTCAAAATGGAAAATTAACTACCTATGGGATCAACATAATTCCTTTCTCTCACTCCCTATGGTAACAATAAATGAGGCTGGAGCCTCTCTTGCATGCAATGAAGAGTTATTTAGCTTTCTCCTCAATATTCCTAACCTGTGACCATTTTGACTGCAGCTAAACTTGTCATTCCTTGCTATTATTCATAGCACTTCAGATTTGTGGTCTTAGGTGACTTCAAACCCCAAGAGCTGTCTTCTGTGAATCTCATTTTTTTTAAGGAATTGAGTGGTTGTAAGATATTTTTTCTTCCTTTTTTTACCATGACAAATAGTTGCCACTAATAGTTGGCAGATATTCAACATGTTGCAGAGTATCAGAATAGTTTAAAGAATTTGTTGATATTTTCAAGGCTGTTGTAAGTATCCATGGTGTTTGACTGTTTTGTTTGATCAATCATAGAATTAAATCTGTCATGAGGATACAGCAAATCTGCAGTTACATCTGATGATGCTCAGTATTAATAAGAAGAGTAATTATGGTAGCAACAGAAAGTTACTGTGTTTTGGAATGTGAATGTTAAGATGTTGTTGTACTGAGTGGTTTTTTCCCCCTGTGTGGGAGTGAAGAGCAGTCTGTGTTGAAAGATGTGTTTTGGCTTGTTTGGCTTGAATTCATAAAAAGTAAGGTTTCTCATTCTGGGATGTTAGTTCTGAAGGCTTGAAATAAACACAAACAAAGCTCAATGAAATCTGTGTTGTTACTACTATTTCTTTTTTTTTTTCCTCACTAGTTTTTTTATGAACACAAAGAAAGCAGGATGCCAAGTTTCAAACTGTGAGATTGCTGAAGTCAGCAGAGAGTTTACCATCAGTGGCAGTGGCACCAAAATTCCACTTACTGCTTATTTAAAATATTTGTTCTTCTCTTCCCTGCAGTAAGTCAAACAGGTTTTTTTGAAGGCTGACTGAGATGCTGTCTCTGTATGTTTGCAGCTAGGGAAAAGCCTTGGAACAAACTGGATTTTTCCGTGGATTAATCTGCCCCATAGCTTTGTAATGAGATTATGGTTTATGCTGATTTGTTGCAACAGTACTGGTATATCCAGTCATTCCAATAGCAAAATGCTAATCCTAGGGAAATAAATCTGTCTTCTTGCTGGCAGGCATAGAAAGAATAGTGGTTGGGAGTCTCTGCTCTCGTTAGGTATTACTGGGTGATAGCTTAAGTTTGGCATCAGTTGGATTGAAGCAGTTTGATTTTATCAGGCTTTTGCAGAGGGATTGGAAATTGCAGAAGTAAAGCCTTATCTCCTTTCTCTTGATTGTGAAATATTTAATGGTTGCCCAGAGCAAAGTCTGATGGCAGTACTGTGGGGCTGGAGGATTGCATCAATGCACAAAGTACCCCAGGTATAAGGCACTCTGGGGGTGATGCTGTCTTTGCTCCTTCCTCACTGAGCAGGTAGGGTCGGTGAAGCACACTGGATCCCCTGTTCAGACAACTGAAAATTGTTGCAGTGCAGCCAACAGCAGCTGGGTTTCATCCAAGGTGTACAGTTGCAAGAGGCTTCATCTGGGACAAAGTGTTTCTTGAGTAGATGCATCTTGCCCAGCTCTCTGTGAAGCTGCAGGAAAACTCAGTGTCCCTCCCTCCACCATCCAAGGTGGAGACAAGTGTAATCACTGGTGGCAGACCTTGCTGCAGATGAGCAGCTTTTGGGCAGCACTGGATGAGGTTGGACAAGTCTCATGGACATTTTTTACATTGTCTCAGTAGTGAATTAATGAAGAGATGACGTGAAATTGTTGTTGAGTTTGTGAGGCACAACCTGAGCTGGCTTTGGTGCCTAGCTCTCAAATAAAAGTATTTTTAAAACCTCTTCTTTTAAACTCTTTTGTAATTAAAAAGCAACTCTGCACACCAGTAGGTGAATCTTAATCTGACAGACAGCACAGAAGAATTTCGACTAATTTTGCCTGAAGTTCCATGCTTACAACTTTTCCCCACTTCTTGTTTTTGTCAAAAGAAGGGAGAATATAAGTAATCTTAAAGTAAGTATGAATCCTTATGCTGTCAAAGGAAACTTTTCACCCACTGGAAGACATGAAGTCTATGCTGCTGATGGAACATCAAGTCCGTATTACTTTGGGTTTTTTGGGTTTTTTTTTTTTGGAGAGAGGAGTGTTAAGTTGCAGTTTGAATCATGACAGAAATGCTTGTTGATCCAGATAATGGGAAGTAGCACAAATGAATGTGCTGCAGTAATGGAAGTGTTAAACAGAAGCACATGTTGAAAACTACTTGGGAATTTATTTGAGAAGGAAGAAGGGAAGCTGAAAAGTGAGGCTGATTATCAATAGCCCTAGATATAACTAGAATTTTTTTCTAGATTTTTGTGTTGAAAGCTCAAAAGATTATGTAGCTGGGTACAGAGCCTTCTGTTTTCATCTTTTCCACTATGCTCAGACATGGAAAGTCAGTTGAGACCACTGTCAGGCTTCCTAATGAATCTGCCCACTTTGAATTAAAAATTTAGAACGCTACATTATATAGCCCTGAGATGTTTAAATTTTAATGTGGTTTGTTTTGGTTGGGTGGTTGTTTTTTTTTTATCTTACTCCTAGAAACTACAATATTTGCTCCTAGAAATTATAATATTTGCCCTTTTAACTTACTGACAGTCTGTATTTAGACTTTGCATGATACACTCCCACGCAAGTTGTTATGCTTTCGTTTAAACAAGGAAGTTTCTCTGATGAGTTTGATTTTAATTTTTTAATCAACCTTTTTTGTGTCTGTATGAAATCAGAAAGTCAGACTGATAACATGAAATGGCTTTCAGAGAAGGTTTTTCTTCAGTAGTAGTAGTGTTTTCTACAATTGCATGCTCTTTCTACTACTCTGCCATTAGGCATTTAATGCAAGAGTAACTCTTTCAAGCATCTGTTCATAGTGACATAAAAAGAAAAAATCTATTTGTGTAGGTCTAATGTTGCTACAAGTGGGCTTCATCATGTAGCAAAATATTTCTGGGGTTTTCTTCCCCTTCCTTTGAGGAACGTTACAATGATGTAAATTTTTTCCCTACAAATTTCCTTTGCTACTTGAGACTGAAAAATTCAGATGCTCTTCTCTACCTAATGAACTTTTTCTGCTGACCTACATCATAGACCAGTGCTTTTGCTGAAGAAATAGCACTGACAAGCTGAACAACTCAATGGAGATTTGACTCCACAACAAAGGACAGTGCAAGCAAGGACTTAAGCAAGCAAACCACCCTAATTTAATATTTATTAGTCTTTGACATTCATTGAGTTGCATCTCCATAGATAAAACACCCAGCAATCTGCAGTATGATGCAGTATGCAGAAAACAAAAGGTTTGACTTTCTCCCTCCACCATCCCTCAGAGTTCAGATGGAGTTCTCATAAGGAGAGGTGGCACAGCCTGCTAAATAATAAAATAATTTGTCCTAATTTAAATATTCAGACTTGGCAAAAACTTTTTGTTCCTTCACCCAAAACGTAAATCCCAAACTCATCATTATGAAAGAAGGAAGCACTAAGTATCAGTGAAATGATCTGTAGGAGAAGGGGCAGCTGTTGTGCCAGTGAAGTCCTGTGTCAGTGATACAGCTGAGTGCTGGAAGTGGTGAAGGATCATGTGTTGACAGCACTGTGCAAGTCGGATGAAAGCTGCCCCGTGCACTGTTGCAAGGAACTTGGAGTTCTCTTTCAATAGTTTATTGCCCATGCTAACTCTTTGAGAGTTTTTTTGTGTATGTTTTTTCAGAGAACTTGTATTCTTAATATCATGAATTCAACAAACCCAGTGCAGTGCTGCTTGAGTGCTGCTGGTGCTTCCATGTGCCCCTGAATCAAATGAGTACAAATTCAAATTAACCGTGAATGCTCTTTGTGATGCAGCCTGGTGTACATCTTTCTGTTTTGGCTTACTTGGTTTGTGTGGGACAAGAAGTTGCCATCTGCTGTTTTTTTGTGGATGTTTTGCCTTTTTTTTTTTTGTTGTGTTGTATTTTAAGAGATCAGAAGCCCAAACAAACAACTGGCTAAACAAGAACCAAAGTGCTGAGACCTCTTTGAAGATTATGTAAAGGATTAGCCCACCAGTGAGAGGAAACAAAGACTCACAGATAAGAATGGCTCTTGAGTTATGATTGATCTTTTCTTTCTTATTTTATTTTTTTAGAGGCAAAAGAATGTTGTTCTACCCAGCCTTCTTTTAACACCTGGTGGTACTGCAAAGCGTGCCTTGGAAAGGCTTGCAGGTACCTGTGGTGCTCCCAGACCCTCATTGCCAGGGAGACTGAAGTGTGTGTGATGCCTGCAGTTCACAGCTGCTCCCAGGTGCTGGGTGTTTCTGACCTGTGTGTGGTCTCCTCAGGTGTGCTGTCTCATCAGTGCTCAGCCCTGAGCTTCCAGTTTTAGATGGGGTCTCCCTCAAGCTTTTGTCCTGAGAAGAAGCCTTGGCTTCATCTTTTACCTTCTGTGGATCTCCCAATAAGATGAAAAGAAATTGAATTCGTCTTAAGGTGTTACCTTGTGTGGGAGCTATGTGACTAGCTGTGTCTGTTGAAACACAAATTTGCCTTTCCAGAAACAAGACAGCTTTTATTAGTTTGCTAGTGCGAGGTTTTGTAGGTTCTTTCTTTTGCCATGACAAAGCAGCACTGGCATTTATATTTGTGCTAGCAGTGTGACCTCCCTCTGACCCTAAACATCTCTTTGCACAGAGCCATGCAAGTCTGTAATACTGGGGGTTTTTGGGGTTTTTTTTTTGTTTTGTTTTGGTTTTTTTTTAACAAGAGAGAGATTATAACTTCATTTCATGCTGTGTGGGGCTGTCCTTTTGTTTTCATGTTGGGGTAGGGTAATGTTAAGGTTTATCTTAATGCATGGCTTGTTTGGCCCTCAGCTAGGGAAAGCCCAGGGAAGCTGGATGCTCAGTGAAGAAAATAGTGTGTGAGTAGGGCTCCTCAATGGAGCATGGTGAATAGGTAAGAACCTCACTTCTTGCTTTTTTCTGGCTTCTGATAGTTTTGCTTTCTCTTAGCTTTCAGTTGTTGCAAGATAAACCTCCTTTCCTTGTAATACTAGCCACATGCTGACAGTTCTGCCTAATTATTTCACAGCATAGGTGTTCACCTGACCAGCCAGCCACCTCTTTTTCCAGTTAACACATCATTCCTGGCAAATGTTAGTGCAAACTCAAGGGGGAATAAGGTTGATGTTATTCTTTTGTGTGGTTTGGTAGGTACCTGGCTGAGCCCCCAGTCATGATTTTTAATATTGCTGAGATTTTTCTATGTAATGATATGTAATGTGATTATGGAACATTAGATGGAATAATTAAACTCACCACCTACTTAACTGACCAAGACAGTCCGGGTGATGCACTTAATTGTACAGCATCTGTTACCTTGCATGCAGATGGCGTTCAGGCTTAATGAAAACACATGGCCCTAAGTCTTGCTGAGTTTTCCCTGAGGTTTTCACAGGCATCTTTTTCATCAGTTATTTCACAAAAGCCACCTTAAGCTTCTTGTGAGCTCCCGGTTCTTTTCCATAAGCCTTTTCATTGCAGAAAGAGCAAATTCAGCGTGCTCGTACTGATGTGCGAGGGACAGCATTAAGCTCATTTCCCAGTCTTCTGTGATGAATGAGATGGGTGGAATGTGTCCTGACCATCTTCCTGGCAGCAGGAAATGGTATCTAGCTCGTCTGGTGTGTGTAAATGGAAGCTGCTGCGTTACTGGAACCTTGCATGCGACGACTTCTCTTTCTCTGAATTACCTTGTTACCTGCTATTTTAATGTCTCCAGACGCAAAGCTTGCGCTTTAGGGCAGTGATGCAAACTCTTAGCCACAATGACAAAGTATGTGGCATTATAAAGCGTTTGTGTTCCTGTACATCACTGCCTATTTTTAGCTGTGTAGTTTCTGTTAGTTAAGTGAGTCATATTGGCCTGAACGTTTTGCAGTGACTTGAATGTTAGTTTTTCAATATTAGGAAGAGAACCTTAAAAGTTTTGTTGCTGGTTTGTTGGTTGGTTCTTTTCATTTGTTTAATGAATTTTCTTCAGTGGTTAGTGTTGAAAAGTCGTGGTTGTTTTTGGCAAGCAGAGTACTTGGGACCTGTGTGAATTTCCCTTTGTGGACTGTAATGGTACATTAGGAAAAGGCTCTTCTCTGAGGAGGTGGTCAGTCACTGGAACAGGCTTTCCATGGAAGTGGTCAGGGCACCAAACCTGTCAGATTTCAAGGAGCATCTTGATGATACTTACCCGTATGGTTTTGTTTTAGGCAGTCCTGTGAGAAATGAGGAGTTGGGCTTGATGATCCTTCCAACTTGAGATATCCTATGATCCAGGAGGAAGCAAAGAGGAGACTGGAGTGCTCAGACCCTTCAAAACTGAAGTGGTCTTCAGGTCTTCTCTTGAGGCTTTGGGGGATTCACAGACATTTTGGAATTGTGAAATGCTAAACTAAATAAAAATGTAGAAAATAAGCAGTGGCAACAACTTGCAGAAAGGTCTCTTTTCAAAAGAAATTATCTTCTTTCTGTGCTGCAGAATAGACATATGTGTGCTCAGTCCCTGCATGTAATTGACCTCTGTTTTCTCACCTGGTTCTTAAAAAGTACAGGTGAAAACAGAATTTCATCTCTGAATTTGTAGATGAAGTATCCGGTTCCTCCTTCGTCAGCCTCACTACAGTTGTTAGCTGTTAATTTGAAATTGGAGTGTTTACAATGACAGAATCAAGATTTGCCAAATGTGGATAATCCAGTTTTGGAACTGGAAAGAATTATTAAAGTAGTATTAGCATTTAATGTAGATAGTATTTAATAAGCATGTGACTCTTGATTAAGCAATTGCCTTTTTTTTTAATGACTGTATCAACATGTGAATGATTTTCCTTTCCTGATCATTGTTTCTCCTGCAACTACCCTTCAACAAGGGTGGTGTTGGCAATATTGGAGGATTTTAGGGGTCATGCAATTAAAAAATGATAGTGAATCTTATTTGCAGTGAACACCTGAAGACCTATTGCAGTGCTGCTTTGGTGGTGCTGAATGGAGTACCCAAATACTGATTCTGGTCAGAGTGCTTGTGGGAGATCAACTTGTGTTGGAACATGAAACTGGCTATGTTTTCAGTCCAGAGGTGTGAGGCTTTTAATCTCGGGCAAGGATGGGTGTTGACACTTGATTTAGGGTTTAGGAGCTGTTAGAGAATCATGGGTGTCTTAGTCTCAGGCATTATTATGAATAAACTTGACTCATATTTTGGAAGGAGGTAGGCAACTCGGGGAAAGGTGGGGAATTGCACGTGGTAGTTTATTGCTTCTCTTGACTTTTATTTGGGGGAGTAACAGACTAGCACAAGTATTTGCCTGTAGGTTCTTTGTAGTGGTTTAATCACATTGCAGGCGTGTGGGGCAGGGAGGAGAGGGTGTAAAGATAGAGCAGCTAATCCATACTGGATCATGAGAGACAAAACTGTTACTAAAGATGAGTGGCCTGTGTTCTCTGTTTTCTCGTGGCGTCTTATTTTTATGTAGGCAGCAGCCTGGGAGTGTGTTGAGCAGGTGAGAACCGAGTTGTGTAGCTGGTGAATGTGAGGGCTGCCGAGTTCTCTCCCACACAGCTAAAATGTGATTAATGAAAGGCTTGCATAACTTATGCCACTGCAGCGGGAGGATTCAGATTGAATTTGTCTGACTATTTGGCAAGGTATGGTTGGCTGAGAAAAGTATTAAGGGCTAACTGCGTCTGGGCTGGGTTGGGTTGGGACAGGAGTCTTGTACCAAGGTCAGAGGGGTCTCCAGCCTGGAAGGTCCTCCCCTCCAGGAAGAAACCACTTTAAAATCAGTGAGCAAGTCTTATGGGGGAGACAGAGTAGGAGCAAAGGGAAGAAAGAAATGAGTTGCTTTGTTGTCCTTAGTCACATTTTCCTTGCATAGCTTGGAGACCATGACTGGTGAGGTGTTTCTGAGAGTTCTTTAATCCCTTGGTGGCAAGGAGCCTCTTCCTGTAAAGCAACCCCAGGAATCTGTCTCACCTATGGTTAGGAAAGATCAGGGCTTGGTAAGGACAGACCTGCCCTTTGTTAAGGAGCCAAGGGGAGTGTCAGCTCCTTGTCACATCTGCTTCACCTTGTCTCCTCCAGTCTCCTGTGGCAAAGCACAAAATTCATTTCCGATGTAATCGGTTACAGCACATAATTGGTGTAATGAGAAGTGTGGTTTCCAAGGTTCCATTTAAAAAAATATATCTACTTCCAGCTGCAGACTCAATTACATAGTCACTCTTGGGTCTGCCTTACTAATCTCTTTTTGCACTCACCCGTCCCACCCAGTTTTAGTGGAGCAACCACTTAAACAGATCGTAGCATGTGAGCCATGGCTAGAAGCACCTTTTCATAATGGGTGTCTTTATTTTCCTGAGAATATCTTCCTCAGATTCTTCGAGGGTGACCCATACTGTAATTATTTCCCTGGATGTAGAGTCCAGCCTCCCTTTAGGTAATATTCTGAAATTATACCTACAGATTGTAAGGCAGAGAAAATGTATGCCAGAGATGCTTTGTGGTTTATTCCAAATTTGTTCACCACCGTCAGTGAAACTAGTAACATACTAGGTCTTCCCTTACGTATCATTGGTTGGATTTTGTTGTGGGACAGAATAATTACTTGTTGCCACGGATTACAGGAAGCATGAGTGTAACTCTCAAAACTGAAACATGAGTTTCAAATAACACCATTTATTATTATTACTGCTATTTTTGATATTATTATTGTGCTTTCCCTCAAAATCATAAATCTTTGCAGCAAGCTAAAGGTAATTTTTATACATACTAGAGGTTGCCTTATGAGCAGAAGACAGGAAATGTTTGAGGTCTGATAATTTGCTGAAAATTAGCAGATGTGTAATTCCTGCAGCAAATACATCTGAATTTCTTTCAAGATATGGATGGGAAAAGAGTTCCTTGGTGCTGCATGGTAATTTTGCCACTCTTCCCCAGGCTTTACGAGATCCTTTATCCCAGTGTGCTGTGGGTGGTGGGGTGGTGCTTCATCAGGATCAGGAGCTGGTGTTAAGCAGCCTGCCTGTCTGGGCTGCCAAGGGATGTGGTCCAAGGAACACCTGGAAGCCAGTTCATGAAATGACCTGTTTACCTGGAAGCTACTTTCTGTACTGTGAAAAAGAAGGAAACCTAGAAATGTACCTTCATAGGAGCAAGAATAACTAGTACTAAGGAACTTTGTATACCTTATGACTTCTTACTTTTTTTGTTTGTTTGTTTGTTTCTCTTCTACATCCCCATCATAGCAGTTTACCCGTGGCTGTAAGTTAAAGACACAAATGGGCAAAACAGGAATGTTTTCAAGGTTTAACAGGCTGTGGAACAGCAGACCCAGGGAAATCTGTTGGACCTAGTCTGTTGGAGTCTGCAGGTCGGGCCGTGTCTTTCCCTTGTTTAGCCAGATCTGAGTTTCTGGAGGAAACAAGCAGAATCCTGTGGCCAAAGGGCGTCGGAGCAGATGGTCGTAATGGTCTCTTCTGATTTAAGATCTTAACAATTCTCACACACACCAGTTGCTCTGTTTAAAATCGTGTAGGAGGGTGCTTTCTGATAGAATGGGAGCATGAAATCAGTCAGGAATGGGCTATGTAGAAGCTGTTGCCTACGGTGGAAGAGTGCCTGTTGCGGGCAGAAAAAAAGCTCAGTGGGAAGTAGCTCTCCTCAGCAGAGGTTGAACAGAGGAAATGTCTGCTGCCCCAGGCTGCGGAAATTCTCATTCTTCCACTGAATTTTAGGAATATCGGGACAATGTGGAGAAAGTTCCGTTTGTTGTAGTAGCTGAAGGGGATGGGTTTTGTCCAAACTTGATTCCAGGGCTAAACTATTTGTGTCATTTTTGGCTGTAACTGCAGAGAGCTGGTGGGAGAGAAGGAAAATGAAATTTAAAGTTTCATTATTCTTGGACTGTGTTTAGTGTCTGCTGAGTGTTCCTGAAAGTCCAAGTGACTGCTTCAAAGACACCTGGAGAAAGGCTGGTTTTTTGTGTGCTCAATGCAGAAGTGTACTTAGAAGGACTGCAGGTGTGTAAGAGCAGTTCCGTATGCAGAACAGTTTCCTGCTCTGTGAAATTTTGTTCGTATATCGTATCATGCTTGAGATGTGTAGCTGGCACTTTAAGTGGTCTGTCTAATATGGCTCTTGCAATTGCTGGAAAACCTAGCCAAGCACTCTAGACCTGATCACTCACTGCAAACTGTAGAACAGGGGAGGATCCTCTGCAGAAATGAAAAGTTGTGAGGGGCAAGGGAAGTAAAGAGAGCTGGTGTTTGGGGTGGGTTTGACAGACACCAGAGTACAAGATTATAAGAGAGTGCCTTAGAAAGGTGAGAAACACATCTGGGTAGGCTTCTGGTTGAATTTCAGTCTAAGACAGGACTTAGATGTTTGTGAGAATTTTTTTATTACTTATTTATTCATTTCTCTTCCTTAAGTGATAGGATTAATTTTATAGTCATCTGAGTGGCTAATTAAGCAGTGGCTTGCAAAGAAATAGAATGACAAATCTCTGTATCTGAAAGTGTGATATACAGTTACTACTGTATGGTAGTGTGATGCTTCTCTTTTAAAATATGAAGATGTTTTGGGTTTTTTTTTTCCTTTATTTAAAAACAAAAGGACCTCTCAAGTATTTGTATTGAGATAGGCAGACTGAAATAGAAATGTGAAAAGTGTGTTCATGCAGAAAGTTGAAAAAGGAGCCCCAGAGCCACTACTCAGTAATCTGGATTGCATCTCTGTG
The DNA here is from genome assembly GCA_013397155.1 of Irena cyanogastra. Classification (NCBI taxonomy): domain Eukaryota; kingdom Metazoa; phylum Chordata; class Aves; order Passeriformes; family Irenidae; genus Irena; species Irena cyanogastra. Next base: position 216,471 of record VWZV01006328.1, on the reverse strand, counting down.
ATATTGTATGCCTGCACTGAGGTATTTTGCTTTGTGTTTGTTTTCTGGAAGGTAAGGTGCTTAAGTTACAAAAGTGAATACTGGATAGACTTGAAATTTACTTAATTGCATTTTTAATTATCAAAAAGCCTGGAAAGAAACAAACACCAATAAGAATAAACTGCTTGTTGTGATGTTTTCCTAATTCATCGTGCAGTAAGTGTGATGTGGTTTATTTTTTAAAAACGCCTACATCTGTTTTACAGGAGAAACTATAGAAGGTCTTCGGGAGAGCGATTATCTTCTGATTCATTCGTGTCGGCAGTGGACAACAATCACAGCTCACAGTCTGGAGGAGGGTCACTACGTCATAGGGCCAAAGATAGAAATCCCTGTACATTATGCAGGTAAAGCTAATGTTGACCTGAAATACAAATTCAAAAATAATGAATTGCCTCCCACTTAATAATGAATTGCCTACCACTTATACTGATCATTATATTTGAGAGAGTGAAGCTAAGCCTCTCACGCCATTGTCTGTGATTTAACTTTTTAGTAATGTTTCAGAGCAAGAGATACTGACTTGCTCTCAGGGCTGCTAAATAGATGTATTTCATTGAGCAGCACATTGACAGAACACATAACTGTGTAGAGGAATTGATTTCAATTTGAGCATGATGAGTTGCCAGCACTTCTCATGTGTCAATGTGGAGACACAAGTGTGAAAGTTTGAAATTGCCTTGAAATGTTTGGTCAAAGATGGAATAGATTTTACATTCAAGCTGGGGGTGATTTTCTGATATTTCCATGTTAAACATCAGGGACTCTTCATAATAATACTGGAGTTTTAAACTAATGCTCCTCAATAGTGCCTTGTCTTTGTCTGCCTTCTTGGGTGATAGGGTTATACTGTTGTTCCAAGTAGCTATGATCCAACTAATCCATATTTGTTTTATGATTTCAAATTATTTTTGCTTTGCTAGGAAATTATTTTTAATACTTTTTCTTGCTGTTTAGTGTTCTTTTTCACAAGCTGAACAGAACAATACAATGCGAGTGGGAAGTGCTTACCTTACAGCAGTAGATAGAAAGCTTTTCAAAGCTGGACAGTGTGAGCTGAAAGAGCCATGGCTACAAAGTAAAGGTGTGGGCTTAGTGTTTTAATTAGTCTTCTGTAGAAACAGTTATCAATTGAATAATGTGCTTGGCTCTGCTACAGTCTCCTTTAAAACATTGTGCACTGAGGGTGTGCTGAGTTGGACAAAACCTGGCTGAATTGCTTTGTGTCAGTCACACCAGTGCTGCAGCAATGCACCCTATTCCAGTGATGGAAATTACACCATTTGCCTTCTTAGGTACTTTTTCTCCTTGGAGTTCACTGATGGAATGTTAATTTTTCTAAGATATGTTTAAAAACTTTGGTCTGATGGCACATGGTGTCATAATGTATGTGGCTTTAAAACTCTCTAAAGTTAACTTTCGTAGGATAAACATTTTCTAGTGCTTATGCTTAGTAATGCTGATTTTTTTTTTTTTTTTTTATGCCTCCTGGCTGCACAAGCTCCAGTGGTGTGGACAGATAAACACTTCACTTCCTTTGAACTGAATGCCATGTTTTAAAATCCTTACACTGATTCCTGGAAGGAGAATGGAAAATAAAATGGTTATTGGCATGAAAGATCTTGAGGGGCTTACTGAAGGCTTGGTTTGGGTCTTTATTTTTAAAGTTAACAAAGATATGCTAAGCAGGATTTCCTGACTCTTCATGTTTCCATTCATTCGTATCTTAAATTTACACGGACGCTAGCAAAATAAAAATCTATCCCCTGAGATATTGCAAAAGTGTCAATGTGCTTTTCTTCCTGGCTTGTGTTAATGCAGGAAAAGAGGGTGTGTTTAATTAGCAAAATACGTTTTGCTGTCAAAGAAAGTTCCCTGCCACAAACCCCTCATTAATGAGATGAAAATACCTGACAGTTCAGAAGCTTCCACCTAGTGAGGGCACTTACTGAACACGAGATGAGCTCCAATGTTGCCAAAGGAGCTTCACAAAAATGGTCTGTGCTAATTTGCAGAACCAGAGTGTGTCTGATGGGCTTGCCTACATGAAAGGAGAGAGGAATCTACACATATGAGGATTAGTTAGCGAAGCACTGCAGTTTGGCATTTGGATGGTAGCATCTAAATGCAGTTAGAAGGGTCTTCCATGCCCTAAAGATTAACTTGTGCTGCCGTGGAGTACCATACAGAGGTCTATGAGCTAACACTGAGTGTGCTTTCAGTGCTGCCCTGTGCAGTGCCTCATGTTCACTGCTCTAGGGGAGCCAGAACCTCCTGCTGGAGAGGCCAAGTTTAATGGAGCTGCCTAAGCCGGTCAGCTGGGTGCTGACCTGGGTTATAGGACTGATTTTTGCATGGTTAAACTTTAAACTTCTGTCAGCTAAGATGTACTGCCTACCAGAATGACCCTTAGAGATGGAACGTAAGAGTTCATTGAAATGACTTTCAATGTTTGTTTTGGCTTTAATAGAATACCTTTCTTTTCTTTTTTAACCCTAGAAGAATTTCAGTGTCACAAATTGCAACATGGTTTTGGTTGTAACAGTTGAGCAGAAAGAGACACTGAAACTGATTTTATTTTCCTGTTACAGTTTAAGTACCACAAAGTTATCAGTCATATATATATAACTATGAGCATAAAGTAAATCTTATTTTGCTACTTGCTAAATCAGGTTTTGATACATTTATTAAACAATACAATAAAACAAATTCAAAACAAATACAATAAAGCATTACTAAAGAAGGGGGATTCTGTATTTTACATTTAAGTGAAATTTTATTACCACAACCTCAGTTGTGCAGTCTTGCTGGTGGTGCTTTCCCTACTGTGGAAATGTTAACCTGGTTTTTTCTTTTGGTGGTGGCAGACATGGTTAATTTTTGCTGTTCAAGATCATATGTGACAGCTGTTAGTGTAACCATTCTCTCTCAAATATTCTCTCCAGTCTGCTTCTTTTTAGAGTAAAAATTAATGTAGCATCAAGTTTAATTTTTAAAACCAAATAACTAATGTGTTTCTGGCACTTAAAACAACAGAAATCTTCACATGTGTATGGAATGGAGAGCATATCAAAATTTATGTCCTGATGGTCCCTGTCTTGGCATGAAAGAATGGGTTTCACAAGAATCCAAGGTGAACCATCAGAGCAGATGGACATTCCTTTGATGTCATTTGCTTTCTTTAGGTACACAATTCACACTTGATACTTATAGGAAGGTCTTGTCAGCTCTCTGTCTGAACTAGTTATGTTTTGTTCCTGGTACTCTGATATCCTTAATTTCTCTACTCTAAAAGGAAGTGTGTGTTACCAGTATCCTCCAGCTGATGTTAAAAGTTACTGTTGTGTTTTGCTTAAGCAGCACGGTAGTCTTTAGCTTGATAAGTGTCTCCCCTGATAGCCTCTGGAAAATGCTGGTTTTTGGTCTCAATTTGGCAGATACAGGGCACATTGGTACCTTGCAGAATTACACTTTGCTGTGCTGCTGCTTGCCAAGAAGGATACTTTTCATTCTTCTGCAGAAGTTCTGCATAGGAAGATGTGTCCCAGGGACATGCTGGTGACCACATCTCAGATGTATTCTGTGATAACTGAAAGGCACTCAGGACACTCTCTCAGGATTTTAATACTGTGGCCCTTGGGTGTTGTCTGATTCTTCTCGCACTGCTTTCCAGACTCTACAGCTCAAAGCTGTCACAAGTGTTTCTGAGGATTCATCAGCTCAAGCCACAGAGGTGTTCTGCTCTGACTGTAAATGGCTTGTGTTGTCTGTTGTAAATGCCTCTGCTACGTGGCCATAGTTGTTTATGTGTGCAGATTACTGATGTGAAAGTGGATGATCAAGTTGGATGTGGTTGATTAAAACCTGCTGCACAGGAAAAGTGGCACAGAAGGCTGTGGAGTGTAGTGGAGCATAGCCCCACCTACACAGTGCAGTCTTTTCTTTCAAAGGCCTTGCTAGTGTTGGTGAGTGCATGCAATGAAAGAAAAAAGTACTTGGGGATGAACTGGCACCATCTAGGTCGTTTTGCCCCAAATACTCACTCCCATGTTTAATCAAATCATAACAGGATTTTAATGTTGGAGTTTTTTAGGGCCTTATCTCTCTTGTTGCAACTGATGGTCTATTTTCTCAACTGTTTGTTTTTTTCCATTCTGAGAGGAAAGCTGTTCCTTTGAAATGATGCTTAAAAAAAAGACAAACACACAAATGTAAAAATCCTTTTCTTTTTCTGTAGTCTTCTCCTCAGTATTGCCCAGAGTTTGGAGGGAATGCCTCTTACGTCTCTGCTGCCATCTCTGTGCACATAGGAGGCAACTAATAACAAAAATATTTCTATAAAGATATTAGAAAGTAACACCCTACTCCAGGGTGTGCCACACTGTAACACACCTGGGATGTTGAAAATACTCCTGTGAGCTCACACCTCCCTACCACACAGTGAAGGTGTGCAGTTGCTAATACAGAGCAATCACTGGTGCCCTGCTTTGGTTGCTTACCTAAGTGTGCTGATTGCTTTCTTAATGTGTTTTAAATGAGGAAATATAAAACCTTGTCATGTGAACCTTCCACAGGTGGGGTGTTGAATGGGAATGAGTCAGAAGGCCCTTCTCTGGTGCTGGAACTGGTGTACAGCAAACACCCCACTGAAACCTGTTTGTACTGGTTTGATTTGTTAATCACGAGCGGTGCCTGATGGGCCTGCTCCTCCCCTGTCCTGCTGACTCGGAGGAAGACGCTCTCTGCAGGTCTCCTCGGGAGTGAACTTGCCGTGGCAGCAGAAGGGCTGTTCAGGACAGCTCCCTGAGGTTTGCAGCTGCAGAAGGTCTCTCTCAGAGCCAAAGGCATGGCTGCCTCCATGGCACAGTTTGGCCATTCCTGTGGGCCTATTGCTATCCACTCCAGAAGAGCCATCCCTTGGACACTGAGGGAGGAGAGCATGGTGTGAGTTAGGTATCTCCCAGTTGTCTTGAGATGATGACAGTGACAGCACCTGCTGTTCCTCATTAGCCACCCTGAACCTGCTGCATCCTGGTTGGGAGGTCTGGAAGAGCTCAGATTTTTCCTTCAGTGATGCTGTGCACTCTTAGATGTTTATAATATGTTGGGTCTTCTGTAAGTTTGCTGTAGAGGTCTCTTCTGGCCCTGGGAAGAAGAGCAAACATTAGACTGGCACACATCCTTTGCTTGTCAGCATTATGGTATCTGCTGCCAGCTTGTGTTACTTTGGGGACAGAGCCTGCTTAAGTTCAGTTCAGACTCTCCACTCCCTCAGATGCAATTTAATGCTGTGTGCTGCTCAAGGAGGGTGGTGCTGGACAAAGAGAGCGTTGTCCACTGCTTTGCCTCCCTTGGAAGAGCGGGTGGTGCCAGGGAAGGCTCTGCCTGTTCGTCTGAGTGAGCTGAGCAGCCCAGCTCCGACGGGGTAATTTTAAGTTCAAAGAGATGGGTGAGATCTAAGGCAAGGAGGGACACTGCCTTAGAGAGAGAACTGAGTAAGGAACTTAGGTGAGTCCTTTACAGCCAACAGGCACACCACTCCCTGATATGAAATGTTTTGCACTTTAATTTGTGTTTTGCTTTGAACTTGACCTGGCACCAAGCTATCACATAGTTCTCCTGAGGCTCTTGTGCTCTGCAGCTGAATATCACTTTCTAGAGAGCAGGGCCCGAATGTGATGCTCCTGAGAGAGGCAGGCTGCCATGTGTACGTGGGCTGGTAAATGATTAATGAATGAATATCTTCTTCCTCAAAAGAAAACCAAGAAAACAACCTACCCACACATTTAATCCCCCCAGTACTCAAGTTTTGTTTAGTTTTTTCTTTTTTTTTCTGAAGAGTTGTGCATCTGAAAAGCAATCAGAGATTTGAATTTTTTTTACAAATACTTCTAATAAAAGAAAGAAGTGCCAGCAGCATATAGCCTTCATGCTTTTAAAAGACAAATATGACTTCTTTAGTTCTGAATACTTGACTGTGGGAAGTTTCTTGAGAACAGCAACCTTGCTCTCCCCATGAACATGTAGAAGAAAGTGTATTTGGTATTCATTTAAAAGTCTGATTGTAAAGTAGTGCCTGCATATTGCAGAGAGAGAGGGCATTCATTTTATTGAACAGTTTGTGCCTCCTCAACTCTGAGATCACTAATGTCCATAACACTTGTAATTGCCCATATAGCATCATTACATGCTTTTCTGGAAATGTTTGTGCTTTAAAATAGATTTATTGACTTGATTTTAGTTTGTTGCTACCTCATTTTCCCCACAAAGACTTTTTTTTTAATGCTAGGAAATCACATCTTTTTATTGTGGAAATTCTTCATATTCCTGACTTCTCAAACCTGTCACCTTGAAAAACTGGATGAACTCTTCTTACATACAAGTAAATATCCATATTCATCTTCTTTCTTTTCCTCAGAGAGTTACCTTCAAGTTGTCAGACTTTCCCATGGTCCTGTCTGTATCTTCACTTTCTGTCCCCATTTAAATTTTGGCAAATGCTTCTCAATTGATCTACAGTGCAATATCAAATTGCAGAATCAAAAGGCAGTCAATGAGATTGCTGGCAAAAATTGCTTATTTCTTTTGTATCTCTAGGTGCACTTGTTCTTCCTGTTCTTTCATCTGCCCCTATTAGCCAGTCTGGTGAAGCAGCAGCTTTTTACCTAATTTTAATGAAATATTCCCCTTTCGTCAGATCACCTATGTTGGAGAATTTTGTCTACTTGGTGTTTTGTTTTATAACTGCTAAGGAAAGTATACATATGTCTTCCCTTATTTTTTTTTTCCCTCCTTTCTTCTAGACACTTTTGCTGACAGCTTCCCAGAATGGAAGCTATGGATCAGCAATACCTTTTCAGTGTGGATAGATGATGCAAATTTAGCATCAAGTGAAAGGACACTGTGCAATTCTTCATCAGGTTGCACAGCTGAGAATTTTCACTTTTGAATTCATCTCTCTGGACTCAGCCAAACTTTTTTTGCAGTGTCTAGTTTCCCTAAAGTTACCAACCTCGTAAGTTAAAATCAGCAGACTGTGAAACTGTTTCTTTGTGTATATACAAACGTATGCCTATGAGAGATTCCTGGTATCCCCTACAGAACTTGTAGAATTTGCTTGATGTTCAGTTTCATGGATTGATATATCAAAGTTTGTATCCAGCTTCTTAATGATACCACATTCAACGCTCTTTTAGTTCCAATTTACCTTTCAGATATTTCAGATGGGCCAGACAGCAAAACTGGAACTGCTATAAGAGTCTGCAGCCTTCAAAGACTGTTGCTTTTTGATGTAATGAAAGGAGTGGCATTAGTTCACAGGGTAGTAATATTCCAAGCACTGGAGTAGAAGTCTGTGTCTCAGAAGTTCATGGAAAGAAAATACTTACGTTTTCTCCCTTTCTTTCTAACTTGGAGTAAGAGTCCGTGATTTGTAGGCAGCAGTTCTACTCTGAAATATGCTTGGTTTCATGGGGTTTGCTTGGTGCCTTAAAGGGACCCAAAGCTTGTGATGACCGTGATATTTTTCAATCCTGTTACAGTGAGGTACTAGGTGGGAAGAGGTGTATGCTTTTAGATACAGCTGTCTTGCTGTCTTGCTGTCTTGCTCTCCTCTACCTTGACTTCAGCACAAGTATAATCTTACCCTTGTTTTAAAAAGGAAAACCCTAAGTTTTGCCTCAGTGTTGATTGAACTTTGTGTTTTATTTGTGAGAAGAGCGCTAGGAAGAGAAAGGGGAAACTTGCAGCTTTTACAACTGATGACTCCTAATATCATGTGTTCCTCTCAGACTTCACAGTTCTTGGCTGTTACTCAAAGTCTGTAAACTTGAAACTTGCTGAAATTCAGCTATGACCTTACAAGCATTCACTGTAAGGTGGTTGGTGGGGTTTTTTGTTTCATTTTGTTTGCTTGTTTCAGATCTCCATGGGCAGTAAAAAAGCCAATTGGAGTTGCATCAATTAGGAAAAAGTTCTAGAGGCTCATACAAAAGAGATTAACTGGGGAGGGTGACTTTTTGAAAGATTGCAATTGAGGGAAGGCTGGAATAGAAGCCAGGAAACTGGTTCCCAGAAGACTGGGAGATGGCCTGAATCACACAGGATTTGCTCGGCATTGCTTGAATTACTTTGCCTTAGCTCTTGGCTGGTACTGTGGAGTGCTGGGCTCATTTGCATGATGCTGGAAAGACTTAAGTGCTTGGGAGAGGGTCTTAAAAGCTGCCTAACTTAACCACTGGGAAGCTGAGAGAAAAAGGCTGATCCCCACTGGGAATCTGAGGTGTATTCAGTGCTGCACTTGAGGTTCTGGTCTGATCCCACATTTCTATCGATTTGAAGCTACCCTAAGCACTAGCTACAAGGAAATTGAAAATGTGGCTCCCGAGTTCCCAAGAGGCAGCTGTTCTCCTCTTTCATGAGGTCTAACTTCAGAATTCACAAGGGAGGAGTTGCAGGAACACTGCAGCCTACCCAGCTGGTGAGCTCCTGCCTAGCAAGGTGGGGGCCAGGAAACAGTTCCTGTTTCTTGGCACTGAGCAAGGCATGAATAAAGTGAGAAGCTGCTTCACCCCTTGCCTACCCTGACAGGCCTGTAGAAAACCTTACATTTAAAAGTCTTTAAGGATAGTTAAGGAGCTTAAAGGGGGTTTCTTAGTCTATACTCTGTAATTGCAATCTGGAACTTCACACCAGTTTTTCTAAGTAGGAATTTTACGGTTTTAACACCACCCATCTGGCCTTGAAGTTATCCCTTAATGAGGTAAAGAATAGAGATAAGGGAGTTGTAAAGGCTACGTTTAACCAATTAAAAAATATGCTTTCTCTTATGTGCAAACTTGGGGGAAGAATTTTTATTAAATTCTGAGAAATGGGATATTTTGAGTTGATGGTTCATATGGGCAATGAAGCCTTTTGTTAATCTCTTACGCAACGCTGCATGGATTTTCATTTTTGCAGAGTACCAGGTGCAGAAGAAAGCAAGCACATGTGACTGCTAGGAATGAAGCAGTCACCAATGCAGCTATCCCATGACTCTTACCTGGATCACAGTTCATGCTAGCAGTGGATGAAGGCTCTTGCAAAGAAGTGAAGTCCTTAATACTTGGGAAATTTGGTTATTGGACTACTGCACATTTCATTTGGTTGATTCTTCTGCTTTTGGTTTCACTTTGTTTCAAGTTCACCCCCACTTTTTCCTTTACTGATGACTTGTTACATGAACTAAATCTGCATGGGAATTTGTGAGGGAAGAAAGTTCCATGAGCTTTCTATAATTAGTCTATGAAATCTCTTTCAGACAGACTGTCCCTTTTCCCTCTGGGGGCCGGAGGGGGAACTGTTACAACTGAGCTAGCATGGCAAATGAGCAAGGCAAAAATTATTGATGTCTTTCCCTTCTGTAAATACAGAACCCAGCTGGCAGGAATGTAGAGCAGGAATTTTGATAGGTCATGTGTGTTTAGGGAGGGAGCTGCAGAGAAATCTTGTCTCACAGGGTGACGTCATCCTGTGAATTTTTGGATACCCAAACAGATGATTTTTTTCTTTTTTCCTGCTGGAGCCAGTATTTGCTGCTGAAAACAACTGATAGGAAGTGTTGTAGGAATTCTTTGGTCAGCATCCTCCCTATGGAAACCGGCACACTTCAAGTCTGGGAATGAGAGCTGGTCACGTCAGTGCTGCCAATTAAAGCAGCTGACATCATTGATGTCCTAAGCTTTGACTGAACTACTGTGCCAATAGGAAAATAAAACCATGCTATTTAAGTCATGTATAACTGTTTATATGGAGAATGTAATTTGTGTGATTAATTTAGCCTGTGATCCAAGGCAGTGGTTCTGCTGTGTCAGGGAAAGGCACTTCTGTGAGCTTTGAAATTTAAAGAAGTGGAAAAACTGGCATTTTCCTCTGTCGTGGGCTGTTTTGCAGAGGTTTTCTGCTCTCAGTTGGCAGAGATGAATTTGTTTCAGTGGCAGGGAGGGGGGAAGCTATTAACACTAATAGCAAAGGTGACCATTATTACCTGCATAGGAGGAACCTGGGTATTTAACTTCTTGCTCTGAAGGACCTGTGCAACAGAGAGAAACTGAAAGCCTGTGCTTACTTTCTTGCAGCTTTATGTACAGACATGAAGCTCTGTGTTCCATTCATCCCCTTTACTGCAGGTGAGCCTCAACTCTTCTGTTGAGCCCAAGTGTGCAGTTTGACTCCAAAGCTGGGTGGAGCAGAGGCAAAGAAGGAAATCCATTGTACGCTGTAAGAGGGCTTTCATAAATGTCCTCAAACTAGGAAGGCCAGGCTGCTGAGCCACCTGTCACAAAATCTACAGCACTGACAGATGCTACTGTCATCTAGGGTGGTTGATAGCCTATGTAGAGTAAGAAAGACCTTTTAAATCAGTGTGTTAAGGTTATGTTTTTCAGGGGAGGCACCTTGACATCACGCTCTTTAAATATTTGTCACCAGTTCAACCTTTCCAGTTCATTTCACATGAATTCTATATTGCAGTGGGCTGGGAATAGCCAGCCAAGGCTGGTTGGCTGCATTTGAGTGGCTGAAGTAATTCAAGCTGGCTGTATCTCTTCATTGTTTCCTTGTTTCATGGCACTCACCTGATCCTTCTTTTGCTGTGTGTGGACCAGCTCATCATGTGAAAGGTCCCATTTTTGTTTGATGGCTGCACATGTGCTCAAAAAGGAAAAGGGACGTGTGAGTAGGATGCAAGATCCCACCTGAAGGTCTTCATCAAAATTATGGGAAGTGCATTCATTATGTTCTGCCAGAATAATTGGTTTGTGTATTTTATTTAATTTTTTTAACAATTTATAACCTTCTGAGCATAGGCAAGCATGAGGTGTGTGTCTGTGGAGGAGAAAGCGTTCGGCAAAAAGTACTGACTGAGAAAGCTGTCTCTGATAAAATGCTGCATGGGCCTCTGCATTTCCAGACTCAAAAAGTTAAGTCTGTGTAGGCCAAGTGGGATCACTGTGAAGCTTGATGGGAAAAGTGAAAGGGGTGAGCTGGATGGACAGGGTGACTTGAATAATCTAGTTCTTTAGCTATTGTGTCTCTGCTAAATTACTAGAGCTCAAAGTATGTGGGAGAGTTAAGACATTGGCTACACAAATGGCATTGCCAAAGACAGAAGAAAAAGAAAGTAGTGCTGCATTATATTTGTGGGTCTGAGTTGAGTGATTCTTACAAATGTGGCTTAGAAACCCAGAACCAGCTACTGGGAAGGATGTGTCCCTCAGAGTCAGGGTAGGAGAAGAGCTAAAGCATGTCCTGAGATGTGGGATGAGAAATACTCTGAGTAGGAATGATGTTGCTGTATGATACTAAATCAGCCTTAGGCTTCACTGGACACTGTGGGACTTTGGATGGGGGAAATGGTCAGTACTTGTAACTGTTCATGGTATCAGATGTTTTCTATGCAGTGCTGTTGAACCATCCAAGAGGAGAGTTGCTATAGAAACATAACACGTGAATTTAAACAAACTTTCTAAATAAAATCAACAGGAAAACCTGAATTTGAGTTCAGACTGGTAGTGTCTTAAAACAGCATGTAAATAGAAGAGAGAGTGATAAGAGATCTAGTATGCATATGTTCTTATCTGAAAAACTGCTTTATCTGAGTTTAAAAAAAGGCTGAGATGGACTCGAAACCTTAAGGGCTGGGGTGGGTTGCCTGTTCTCCTTTTTTTTTTAGTTTGATTGCTGCTGACTGACCGCTGTCTCACTTCAGGAAGTCTGTGGCTACTTGTGGGTTACCTGTTTGTCTACTGTTGTGTCAGTACACACACTGTCAAAGACACACAAAGGTGTCAAAGGATCTGATGGATCTAGTGAATCCAAAGGTCTCCAAGAGCTGTTCTAGGTAGATGGCTGGGACCAGATGTACTTGTGCTGGCTTTTGTCATCCTGCTGGCTGTGGGAGTGTTAGGGCAGTAGTAGGGAGGGAGAGGAGTGAGCGGGAAGTGCTGGTGGAGAGGGGAGTAGGGGACAGTAGCAGCAGCAGCATGGATGGTGGTGGAGGGTACCAGGAGGAAGAGGTGGAGGGACAGGGGCTCCCTACTGGGAGTTCAGGAAGCACCAGCCTTGCAAGGATGAGGCTTTCTGCCAGCCCTGCTTTGAGATGGGGGCTCCCCTGTCAAACTGGTAACTTGCTCTGAGCACCGAGTAACTCCCAATGCTCTGCTTAGGAAAATTTCTAGTGCCATTTTAGCAGAAAGTTGCTTTTCTAATCTGCATTTCTGGTTAAAATTTTAATGACTAGAATTAGTCTGTCTAGAAGAAAGAGACATATGGCAAGCAAATGGCCTTTTTTAATGAGCCTCCCAGTCAGCAGTTGGCTGCTCATCCAGTTTGTGTGTGGCACAGTCTTAGAGCAGCATCTTCTTGCCAGATTAAAAAAAAAAAAAAAAATTAAAATCCTGCAACTTTTTGGTGAGTCTCCTTTCAGGAAGGGGAGTGGGAAACATCATAATGTAAGTATTAGAGAAAGACAAAACTTCACTGTAGCTACTGCAACAATTTGTTACCAAAGCTGTAAGAAAATATTCCAGAACCTGGTTTAGAAAACTGGAAAGCACAGAGTTCTTTACCTCTCAGTGGTGGCTGGGTACCATATATACTTGTTTAGAGCATGTGAAATTTTCAATGATAAATAAAACAAAGTAGTGTAGCGTCTGACTTCTGAAAGTCACAGTAGTCTAAAAGGCTGTAGTAAATGATTGCAGCTGGTCTATAAAATCCTATTAAAATTTATTTCAATAAATACTTGTTGGAAAATACTGTATTTGATAACCAGTAGTTGGTCTGGAGGATTGATGGGACCATTGTTTCTAAACCATGGGTGCCACCAGTATGGGAGCATAAAATTTATCATGATCAGTCTGTGCTGTTACTAATGGCACTGTGACTGATCCAAGAGAAATCCATTGCCGAGCTGTAGCTGTGTAAGGATTCATGCAAGTAAAAACTTACTTATTTATGCCCACATTCAGCTTTATGACTTCAGATGAACTTGTGGCAAGGTCAGGCTGTCCTTCAACACTTAACCTTGCCTGCAGAAGAATATTCTGTGCTGTGACAATGACTTTTAATTTTGGCTCTGGCGTTCGTGTTTGTTCTTGTGTTGGAATTAGTTTGTGTGTAGCAAAGGGAGAACACCTCATGCTCCATCAATTTGCTGCTAACCTCTTCAGAAGTTCTGCCTCACCTCTTGTGCAGTAGTGCTGCTTTTCCTTCTTGCTGTGATTTTTTTCCCGACCACTCAGTGATTGCTTTGAAAGTGCGAAGTACTTTGCTACCCTCCGTGTGGATTTGTGGCTACCCAGCCCTCAGCTGAAGAGTGAGGGCTGCTTGTGCAGTCCTTTATCTTGAGCACTGCCGCTACATGGTGGCTTTGTTGGATCCTCTGTAGGAAAGAGGCTGGTTAAATACTTGTACAAGGAAAAAAGAGAGATGTATTTCAGACCTGTTTCAGTAGGACTGGCTGAAAAAAGAATGGGAGGTACTGGAGTTCACTGGGGTGGTAGCAGCAGCAGTGTGCACCTAACCCTTCACCTGGTGCTATTTACTTTGTCTTTAGTTGCCATTACTGAAATCCTTGTGGCTCTCTCAGAAGAGAAAAGGAAGCTATTAACAGCAATGACTTGTGTTCATCCGGCTCTTTTGATAACGTATGAACTCATAATTGCGACTTAAAATAACTTCTCCCAGTCCATCCCTTGGCTGCACAGTTGTTATCTAAGCAGCCTGGAAACAGAGTTGTGCTGCTGGCCTCAGGCACTGCCAGGTCTGGTGTCTGCAAACTGGTTTGGAATCTGGAGATGAGCTTTTCAGCTGGCCAACACAGTCTGGGTGTTGGAGGTCTTTTTGTAGACTGTTAATCTTCAGTCTTGCAGGCTTTCTTCCAACTGTGCGTGTCTAGCAGGGACTCTTGGGAAGCTCTCCCTCCCCAGACCTTGTCTGGACATGTGCCAGCTGAGTGAACGAACAAACCTTTTCTATGTCGCATTGTTGGTGACCAATTATAGCAGCACAATATGGAGTGGGGGGAGAGTGGAGGCATTTGACCCCCTCTACTTGCCAAGTCATATTATCATAGCAAGGTGTGAGTAATAGCCTCTCTCTCTCTCTCTCTCTCTCTCTCTCTCTTTATATATGTGTATATAGATATATATGTATATATACACCCCAATATCAGATCTCACTTTGATTTGATTTCCAAACCATCTGTATACCTGAAGGCAGACTACTCCCAGATACTTCTTCTTTGTGTGTAAGAAGTAAAAATCATTCAGTGTGAGTGGGTTGAACTTTTCAGTGGGGGGAAATGTAAATACATATTAAGGAAGGTATGCTCTTGTAGGCAAATAACTAAAAAAGCAATGTAGCAAAATTGCCTACCTAATTTTACCAATGTGGCTGAGCTAAACTGTGTTCTTTGCTGTTGGGATATTCGTGGGGGATTTAATTTTTTTTTAATCTAGGTTTTCCATTGTGAAGTGTAAAGGGTATGTACACTCCTATAGCATGGTGAATTAAATAGGATCAATGAGGAGCTTGTAGGTTCTGCTGACTCTACAGTAAGTAGTGGACAGTTCCTATCTGGGAGTAAACTCATAAGGTATCTAGCTTATTTCCATTGTCTTGAATTCATCTGCAAAAGGGTAAAGAAAATTGAACGCAACTCAAAATCAGGCTTTTGCACTTTCCATCTCTGGTTCCCCAAAAATAGCCAGAAAAATTCTTTCTTGTGCAGTTTTCAACAATATTATAGTACTTCAATATATTTCAGTATTTCATTTAGCTTCAGGTGTCTAATATCAGAAATTTTAAGAGCACAGAAAAATGTTAACTGATGTGTTTGAGGGAGATGGTGAAAGAAGTATGTGATACTGTGAAATTCCTCTATGACATGTTGCCACAACTTGTATACGTCTGAGTGGGTGTGCAAGGAAGCTGGTGTTTCCATTAGAAAGTTTCTGCAAAAGAAGTTTGAAGTCCACGCTTTCCATTTTGGAAAAAGCTCTTAAGAGAGTGGGGAAGGAAGGTTGAGTCCTAGAATTAGAAACTTAGTAAGTGTTTAAGGGCTATGAAAATTAAATTTCTCTTCCCCAAGGTTTGAAAACCAAGCTACTATATGAATGCTTTTGAGAGGATTGCTCTGCCCAAATCGCTAGCAGAGCTGTCTGCTTCCTTGCTTAATAAAGGCTACATTTTCAGGGTAAGAACATTTTCAGCTTTAAATGCCTGTTGTGCTCATAAGCTGCTCTGATGGATAGGAGTTGTACTACATGTAAACAGAGACCCTCACTTAGAAGGGCCTGTGTCATAGGAGCCATATGTATGATTTATGTGCATATTTCTAGTGTTTGCATTGTGTGTGGTGGTGATGGGTATTGATTGTTTTCCATACTTGCTGGTCCAGTCACAGTGATGTTTAGATGCATTTATAAAATAAAGTGGAGGAGAAAATAAGCTTTACTGCCTGAGGCCTCCCCTTGAGCACCAGTAAGCCCTGCTCTTCCAAATCCGAATCAAAAGTTTCAGCTGTTGCGTTTTGAAAGGCAGCACTTGAGTAACACTTGATCTTGTTCATAATTTAGTTGGATCAGTTTAAAACACACTCTCTTTGTAAAGGCTTAGCTGTTTATAAAGCTCAAAACCTTGTTTGGATAGCTCTTTGGAAAACTAAAATGGGGGACCTGGTTGGTAAGCATTTGCCCAAGGCTTCAGTATCATTGACTTCAAAAGAAATCAACAATAGAAACTATTTGGGCTGGTTTTGGCAGATGGGGCTTTTTGTTTCTTGCTTTCCTCAGTTAGAGGGATGATCTTGGGACTAGAGGCTGAATACTTTGACTAGCATTGTTATAAATATCAGTCTCCCTTGCAGGAATTCTCTGTACTAAACAAATAAACAAAACTGTTTCAAAAGTTTGTTCTTACATGTGAGCAACCATTAAAAGGAACACAGACACCCTCTTACCTTATAGTTTCTCTGAAATAAATTTGAAAATAACTTTGTGTGTTGTCTTTTTACATCTAGGCTCTGCTTATGGTACACAGCCACAAGTCCACGTTGTTGCATGCTACAGCATGTCATATCATGGCTTCTTAGGCCAGATGAGTTTCACTAGTTAATTATGCTTAAAATTAACAAATGCTGTAACTTTGAGCTTTGTCTTGAGTGATTAGTTTTGTTGTGCTAGGGCTTAGTAACCCTTGTCAGGTAATTCTTCACAAAGTACTGGCTTCATTTGAAATGCTCATCAAGTTGTTTGCCTAGGTAATTCCTCACTGGAGGAAAAATTCTTCTTTCTCTGCCGTAAGCAGGAAGTGGCTATGGCACATGGATGATGTCAGAACTTTTGGGTAATGTTTGGAGTAAGTGAAAAAGCAAACAGCATCAGGGAAGGATTAAATGAAACTCTTCACTGGCCTTTTAGGAAAACTTTTATGAATGTATGTAACATTCCCTTAGTTGAGCCATTTATTTATTTTTTTATCTTTCTCTTTTTTCAAGACAGTGGTAAAAGTCCCAGTAATTTCGATGGGAGCAGAGCTGGATTACTAATAAGTGCTCTTGAGAAGAGCCTATTTCTGAGTATTTGTATTCTCTCTCTGGTGTTCTGCTCATACTACTATGGTTTAAAAAGTGAGAATTATAAGGGAAGCAATGTGGGTGGCTTTTGGTTATATGAGCACAGTGCCCTGGATTTATGGGTTCACCTCAGTGAGAGCAGGTGGAGGCTACAGATGGCAAGATTTCCAAATCTTACTCAGAGACAACTAAGGTTAAAAAGCCTTTTGCCTTAAACATTGAAGCTTAATCCAGTGGCTATAAAATAACATCCATCTATATACGGAAGTAAATGATAGCATATCAGTTTAATGCCCAGGGATGAATGGAGATAATGCAGGTAGGAGGGTGTATATATTTGTTTAGCTGATTTTATATGTAATGTAGTTCATATATAATGGCAGCAACAACAAAAATGTGATTTCACATTAAATTTGGTTTGGTTGTAATAGCAGCAACAAAAAATGTGTCCTTACAAACTCAGAGCGTGTAAGTACAATCATTGATTTTAAATGCACAGAGTTAGTCACTCCCGGCCACCCACAACAATGAATTAATGTGTGTTGCATTTTGGGAGCACCTTTTAGGTTCCTTACTCTTGGCTGCTGTGGCTCAGGAACACTGAGGAGTGGACAGTATAAATGTGGTTTCCACTGAAAAGAGCAGGTGCAAGATCATATACAAAGGATTTGTATTATTTAAAGAGAGCACCTCTTGAAGAGTTGGACTGCAGACTCTTTGAACCGTATCCAATCAAACATTTGGAAACAGATGCCTTCAACTGTTGTTTCCTCTCTCTTTCCTTCCAGTGGATAAAATTGCAAACATTGAAACTAGCTGGTAGAGGTTAATACTGTATGATCACTTTTTAGTTTGAAGAAGAACAAGAACAAAAAAAACCCCACACACCCAAACTGTAGTAGTCAAATGTCCTTGTTTTTGTGGCCATGTACATTTGTAGGATTTTTCACTGTAAATGTATACCATGCAGAAGTCAGAAACTCAGTAAATGTAAAACCCCACAATACTGTTTTCATGGAAATCTTTCAATCCAGTGGAAGATGTTTTCTTTCTTCCTTTTCTACATGGGAGTTATCACTTATGATTTGTGGAGACCTATTAACTTCAATGTTTGACTGTTCCAGAAGGTCTGACTAGTAGAGATGACAAAATTTTGTCTGCGAACAGTTACAAAAGAAATACTTCAGGCCAACATGGAAATCAAACTTTGGGTGTTGACACCAGTATTCTTCTAAATAGTGTAAACAACCAGACAGATTATTCTTAGCAATGATTTACAAACCCACCAGAGATTTGATTGCATCCAGATTATAATGCAGCATTTCCCTCTGAGCTGCAAAGTCAGTTATTTCGTCAGTAGAAGTTGTTAGATTGCCACTATTTTATTTTTTTCCTGTTATTTTGTGTCCATGTGTGGTATCACCTTAATGGTTTTGGCTGCTTAACAGTCTCACAGTAACTAAAGCAAAATCAAAGTAAACATGTGAAGAACAACTAAAAGATTGCTAAACTCATGTAAAGATTTGGTAAATTCCCCCAAACAAAAGAAAGAAATTCACCAAAACAGAAAAATTTCTTCTGTGCCTGGCAAATTCTTTTACTGGAATCTTTCCCCTTATGTTATCAGACTGATTTGACTGTTTATTTATTTGATTATTTACTTTTTTTTTCCTCTGCAGATGTACTGGCTCCAGGCATTGGCGACTAACCCGAGTTATATTCGTGCAGTTGATGTTTGTATTGTATTGATTGTGCTACTCCTAAATATAGCAAAGTCACTTTTAAACTGTTCTCTCCCTCTTGTTTTGCAGTCATTCAGAGATACATGTTCATCTGTTAAGCACCACTGTCCTGCAAGTTCAGTACCTTAGCATTTAAGTTTTGAGTAAAAGCTTTGTTATCTTGAGATCTGTGAAAAGCAGTAGTGGAAAAAATACCTTCATGCTGTACTTTATGAGAAATTTGTAATGATATTTTTGAATAGCTGTTAACTGTGATAGTAGATTTAGGGCCATTTAAAAAATCCCTAAACATTTCCTATTTCATTGTGCAGTTAGCTAGACAGACATACTGTTTGACAAAAGCCATTATTCATTTCCTAAAAAGTTACTGGTATGTTGTCTTAAAGGGTGCTTTGTGTTAGAATAAATCCTTCTCAGGTCCAGAATGGTGGCAGTAGGTTTTCTGTGGTTTTTAAGTTATGTAAACCTTCCAGTAAGAGGCTACTTATTGTTGCAGTCTTGCAAGGACAAGACAGTGGGGCTACTCCCATGGTTCTTTGTGAGATGAACTGCATTCTTGGCTGTGAACGTGCTGTTCAAAGTCTTCTTCTGGAGGCATCTCAACATTTAGGCCCAGCCAGGAGAAAAGGAGAACTTGCCAGGTGAAACAGGGAGACAGAAGAGGCTGAAGTTCCACAGGCTGCACACAGCAAGAAAGTGTTATAACCCATGTTTAGATAAACTGTTCCTTTTAAATGAGAGACTCTGTATTTTTATTTACCAGATGCTACAGGCTGAGGTGATGGAAAATGAAGGGGAATTCCTGGCTCTGGTCTGAAGTATTTGTGTGGGCTTGTGTAACAGAGACCCAGAATTAAGAATAGTAACTGAACTAGCCTGATCCTGACCAGAGACCAGCTTTAAAAGTACTTGGTCTCTGGCTAGAAAGGAATATTTGTGAGAACAGTTGGAATTTGGCACTGAGCTGCAGTGTATTTGTGAACACAGATGCAAAACTAGAAGAGCACCATGTAATTCCAGAGGAAAATGTCTGCCCAACCACTAACATTTCAGAAGCAGCAGCAGCTTTTGGTTGCATAGTGCTGGATTCTGAATCCGTTCACATGCCCCAGCTGTGCCTCATCTCTGGAGCTGTCCTTCATCAGCTCTGCAGAGGTGCCCCACTGCTGGTGTGTGGCCCGTGGTGGCCAAGTGGGACACTGCTGCAGCACAGCCAAGTGGAACACCTGCTACGAGCTCCTTGCATGCTATTTCTGTTAGGTAAACAGAATGTAAAGCACTAGAGGAAGTAGTAAAGACAATAATTTATAATCTCTTAAATTCATGATGTAATCGGGACTCTTGCAAGAACAGATTTTGTAACCATCTTTCCTGTTTTATTAGTATTATCTTGTGTTGCAAAACTCTTCCTGTTATCAGATCAGTTTGTAGGTATGTTTATTCTTAGGGGCTGGGACTTCTCTTTCATCCACAAACTGAACTGTTGATGTCTGGTGTATTTACGTTACACCCATTTGCCATTCCTGAGTTCTTGAGAGATTGCAGTCTGCAGTTTAAGGTTCTTCACTGACCATGTAGTATTAGAATTTTCTTGAGTCTGATTTATATGACCAACCAGCCTATAGTTCCTATATAGGAACAACCAGCCTAGTTCAGTTAGTGCGTAGTGCTAATAACACTAAGGTTATTTTGATTCCTGTATTTGATTCTCGTATGGGCCATTCACTTAAGAGTTAGACTTGATGATGCTTGTGGGTCTCTTTCAACTCAGAATATCCCATAATTTGTAAATCTGTACAATGCATTTTGTCTAAACATGCTTAATTCCACAGCCTTTTCTAGTCCTTTCTTCATCCTGCTGAAACTAACTGGTAAAAATCCCTTCATATGATCGGGATTTGACTGCTTACACATAAATGTGGATTTGACAAAGCAGTTAGTTGTTAGCCTGCTGTATGTCTAACATACTGACAAAGGTTTTAAGCAGGACTGAAATCAAGCTAACAAGGGCTTAAATCATACAGCTAAAGGATATGAATGCAAATTTGTCAAGTTTTGTAGCCCTAATATCTAAACAGTCCTCTAAAAAATAATTGCTGCTTTGTTGCCAAGATATTCTTGGGGAGGGTTTTTTTGTTTATATTTCTTTAAAAGAGGTGGAAAAGGTGTTCGGGCTGAATTTTTTTCCCCTCATCTTGGAAGGTAATACATCCAGAAGTACAAATGTGTACTTCTAACCATTTGTTTTCAAAAATGTTGTGCTTAAAAAGAATTTCTTTGTGCTGCAGAACATTGTAGGCATCCAGAAAAAAATGCTACTGTAACTTCAGAAACTTCTTACTTGAACTAAGCTGTGACTGATCTTAAGCTGTATTTAGTGGATATTTTAGAATTAAAATAATATTTGCACAAGCTGGTCAGAACGTGGAGCCATGAAACTGTTTTTTATTCCATCCCTTGTTCTTGCATGCTGGCACATAGCAAGAAATATGTTTGCAGGTGTTTGTACATATGTATGTGCACACAGTAATATCCATGATCAATCACCAGACTGCAGCTCATTTTCTTACACCTAATTCTTTCCTGAGGAAAAGTGAGTATCTGTATGACATGTTCAATTTCAAACTTGGTTTAACCAGTTAGAGAGCTTGACAGTCCTTTATTATTTCTCTCCATAGAACAGCCATAATACCTGAAGCACCATTCAGATACATAGGCAAATGGTTCTTGTGGGAAACTTTCTTCCTGCTAAAGGCAAGTAACAGAGGAGAGGTGAAGAGAAGATGGCAACAGAGTGTATGTATAGGTTCAGGGTATATGCAGACATCTCTTCAGAGCTGCATGGATCTTCTTCAAATGGCTGTGTGATTTTTTTTTTGTGATTTTTTTTTTTTAATTTTTTTTTTTTTAAGTCTGGCAACCTCTTCCTCAACTGAGTGATGCTTCCTGCCTCACTTTCTTGGTAGGGAGCCTGCGTGTTCTGCCAGAAAGCAGCTGTCACTTGACACAATCTGTTCTATGCTCCAGCGTAGGCTGGCTGCTCAAAGGGGAGCTCTGTTGATTCTTACACATTGGAAGATTAGAGAGTGACTTCAACCTCCCTTGGTTATTAGGTCTTAAAGACCAGCTGCAGAGTAAAATATTTGGAGCCTGTTTCACTAGCTTTCCCAGTGAAGTGTGTCAGGGTTATGTTTTGAAGGAGAGAGGGGTGTGCTATTCTGCCATCTATTCCAACATCTACAGATGCTTTAAGTGTATTGTGGTAGATGTGGAAAAGGGAAAACAGGAGGAAGGAAGGTGTGAGATTAAGAGTTTATGAGGAGGGATTTTGGTTTTGTTTTTTTGCAAGGGTTTAATAGGTAAGGTCCATGTTTTAAAATTTATATGTCTATTGTCTACATATATATACACTCATAAGCTTGTACATAGCCAAATATACACATACACATCTGTCTGTCCGTCTAAAACTGTGATAACTAATTACTACTGCCACCTTTTTTAGTGCCTGTTAGCGATTCAGAGTTGCATGATGTTCTTCCTGAAGGCCGAGTTCTTGTTGCAAACAGGAGAATAATTGGATAGTAATACCAAGCTTCCATAGCAGCAGCAAGTGAAAGAAAAAAAAGATATTTCTGCAAAATAATTAAGCCTGTTTGGAAGATAATGAGCTCCAGAATCATGTGCCAAGGCCTAGTTGCAAGGAGTTTCTGAGTTACAAGAGACACTTGTATATGAGCTTAATTCTCAAGAATCAGCTTTAATTAATAATTGGCAGTACAGGGAATTTTGCCATCTACTGAGTCATCTGAGAGTCTTGTCTAAAATGTCTCCTCAGGACAACTTTGAAAGAGTCAGTAGTACCCTACATAAATATCTTACTAATCTTCTGTATTTGTGATTACTGTCCAGACAGTCTGATATGAAAGTAACACATTTTGGGGTATATTAATTAAATGTAATTGAAAAGCAGTGTAGCTGAAGGATATAAGAAGGCTTGATTATCCTTTGTCATTTTTCATATTCCTGAATCTGAATGAAAAAATATTTTTGTGTAATTTTAAGGCATCCTTATACTTGCAGTGTATACAGTCTTAAATTTAGGAGAATTTCTGCTAAAGACATCTTTTTTTTATTCTTAACATTTATGCTTCCATGCAAAGACAGCACAAATAAAGCCTGTTAGCTAAACTAAAGTGGTTTGAGAAGGTAATGTGAAAAATCAGACTTCACTGTAGATTTAGAGTTCTTCAGTGGTCTCATAGGAAAGCAGATTGTATACAATTTGACCCGTTTATTTTACTAGAAAAGCAATCATAGACAACATGGGAATGACTCCCATCTTGGAAAATGATGAAAGCTATTTCAAAGAATGCAAATGGCTCAACAAAAAAAGTTGTCTGTTTAAAAGCAACCTCATGTTTAAATGACAACCTGTGACATTTCTTGGTTTCTTAAAGAAGTGGTTATTTTCTCCTTCAGGTTGTGAAATTGAGATTTTTCACAATAATTCAGAAAATTCATGAGTTCCACAGACATTGTCCATGACCATATCAGCTGTCAGCATTGTTAGAGATCATGAGATTGAATCCTTCTCGCCTCTCTCCCACCCCTTCCCTCTGTTCTGTCTGTAAAGACTGTTTTGTTTGTGTAGTTCCTTGGAACAAAATCCACTGACAGCAGTCTGTGCCATAGATTTATTAAGCAAATACAGTAGCTCCTTCTGTAGCTTCCTTTCCTGTATCGTGCCTGTGACCCCTGGAGTTTTTCCAAGATAATGTCAGTCTTATGCTTCATAGTTGGATCCATTAATTATGCTTATGTGGAACTGAGCATCTTAGAGTTCATTCATTCATTCATTGCTACTCTTCACAAATCTTGCCAAGTTAGCTGGTTCCTAGAGGTGTTTGCTTCCAGCTGAAGGCCTTTAGGTTATGCTCTGTGGGACCACCTACTAGCTGGTCACTGATGGTGGCACTAGCAGAGTGGTGGTGACACCATGCTGCTCCTTGTTTCTAGCTTTTACCTAACAGCTGAAAGCTAAAAACCAGGACTACCCTGGAAGCTGTTTTAGTACAGCAAGTTCATGCAGGCTTATGTAGTTGGAGATGATAGCCATTGTAACCTCACTGAAGAGGTTGGACCACTTACCTGCTGTTGAAATTGTTCAGGGTTCTCTTTTTAATGTTACGTCTTTGACCCATTTGAATATATATTTTTTTTCTGTAAAGATCCTGATATTTCTATGGCCAGTGTAAGCTGAATAACAACGACAACAGAAAAACTCCTAGCTTTTCACAATTGTAGTGTAGTCAATAAAACATTAAAAGCCACTACTGCAGGGGTAACAAACTTGGAATTCTTCCTGTTCCCTCAAAAGTCTCTTGTGTATGAACTGTGTGTACTCTTAACATAACTTCTCTAAGCCTCTTGCAGGAAAATATAAGGCAAGTGGTAGAAAATCAAATGCAAAGCAAAAATTAAGGGTCATGCCTCACTGATTAAACATACCTGGAAAAAGTACCTTCTCTTTTAAGTAATATGATGGTCATCAACGATTTGTCAAGCCAGTAAAAGACAAATGGTGCTTCTCACCATGTTCTGCTGCTGTAGGTGTGAGCTGCTTCGTGCTGCACAGACCTGGAAATCATCTGCAAAGGTGTCCACTGGGCTCGTTTTTGCTTAAGTGGTGTATCAAAGTAAGAACCTGAATGAAAACAGAGTGGAAATAGTGATGGAGCAAGCCTGGCAGTACTGAATGATGGCGTCTTTCATGTGATGGTAGGAACAGGAGGCGCAGCAGAGTAGGAGGACAGAACCGAGCTTTGGTTACTAAACATGTTGATTGCTGTCAGTTCTCTGCTGGTCTAATTCTTCCCTAGTGGGTGAGTAGGATGTGCAGGGCTTGCTGCTCTGTAGGTTATTTTATATATAAAAACTGTAGTTCCTATTCAGGCTCATGTGTGCTTACATCAATCAAAGGATAAGCAGGTCTAACTTAGATGATGAAACTTCTGTTTATGAGGGCTCTTGATTGCATATTGACTCAGTTATACCTACTTGATTGTGATGACACTGTACCTCGTTAAATTGAATTAATTTGCGTATTACCTCTGGAGTAATCAAGAATAACTATAACTACCAAATGCTTGATTTTGTTCACGTCATTTCTCTGAAGCATAAACTTTCAGTAGTGACAAGAATGGAGAAGAGTAGATTTCCTAACGCAGTTTTCTTGGAAACTTGATTTGAAGTTTTTGGTAAAGATGGTATTTGGGACTAATGGATTTGCCCCATTATTTTAATAGTAGTAGATGATTAGTCTGTAGTGGATGTTGATTGCTACCAGTAAAATAATTGTTGGGGGCCTGCCAAAACATTCGGTTATCTGGATTTTTCCAGGTGTGTTTTTGTTTGTGAATTCTCTTACTTAATGCTTCCTCAGGGCTTTCCTGGAGGTTCAGATGTTGTCTGTAATCTTGTAAAGCAGTTTATAAACATATTTAATTAAAATCTATATAAGGACTTAAGGTTTATGGGTAATTATGGCTGTCCTGCAGCAAAAGAAAAAACTGCCTGACAATTTTGCATGGGCGAATAAATGTAAGTAGACAGATGAAAGCTTCCAATTGAAGCTTAAAGTCTCTGCTTGTCATCTGTCTGAATTGAAACTAGAAGCTCATGACTTATATGTGATGCATCAGTTCACATTCAGAGGCTGTAAGTCCTGCACCCATGAGCCAAAACTGCGGAATACCTCCCATAGTGTTTATTAACAGGAAAACTAGCTTTCAGTGGGTGGCCACTCTGTCCTTGGGAGAGTTGAGGTGGTTTTGGCCTTCTGTGATCAGAGCAGAAACTCAGCCCTAGGCGAAGGTCTGAGACTTACAAATGGTGACAGATTACTAATACTTGGCCTACTTGTAGATGGGGAGGGAGTTCAGGATTAAAATCTTACTGGAGTGACTCTTGCTTGGTAGCAGTGGTAGAGATCCAACTTGGAGTTGCAGCTGCCAACCACATCTTCCAAAGGGCGCTACAGGGGGTTGAGAAACCAGCCTGGCTCTGCAGGGAGCATGCTGTTTTCTCTGGAATGTGATGGGTTGCTTGGGAGAAGGTGGAGGCCTACACTTTTATAATCTGGGCGGACAAACCTGAGCCACTTTTCTGCTGAGGCTGTTGGAGAGCTGCATCATAGAATTATAGAAGGGACCTTTAAAGATCCTATCGTTCCAACCCTGCTGCCATGGGCTGGGACATCTTCCACTAGACCAGAGCCCCATCCAGCCTAGCCTATAACACTTCCAGGGACCTCTGGACAATCTATTCCAGTGTCTCATCTCCCTCACAGGAACTAATTTCTTTCTAAAATTTAGTCTAAACCTTCTCTCTTTCAGTTTGAAGCCATTCCCCCTTATCTATCACCACATCTGCCCTGGTAAAAAGTCCCTTTTCAGCTCTCTTGCAGATCCCCTTCAGGTACTGGAAGGCCACTGTAAGGTCTGTCCAGAGTCTTCTCTTCTCCAGGCTGAGCAACCCCAACTCTCTCAGCCTGTGCTCCAGCCCTCTGACCACCTTTGTGGCCTCCTCTGAACTTGCTCCAGCATAGTCCTCCTTTGCTACCTTGCAGCAAGGCCAGTGCAGAATCCCTCTGTGTCTGTGTCCATACTGAGGCAATCAGTAGTAGTTGATTATACTGGCAATTTTGGTGGACTACAGAGCTGTCACTGTCATGGTCTGTGATTGATCAGAAACCTGAACTTAATGGCTGTGGGGACTTTCCAGTCCCACATTTCTGTGGATTCTACATCTTGCTAGTGCCAAAATGCCAGCTGATATTTGAGGTCTCAGAGAGTAGAAATCCTTCGGCAAGCAGTCTGACCAGTTTCTGGCTTTTCCCCGTAAATCAAATAGCTGACAGCTTTTTAGGTAGATGTCTAATCTCTGGCTTTAAATCTTAGCTAAAGTTTTAAAACCTGGATACCCTGGAATGGCCTATTTCTTTCTCTGTGGAAGAAGTGAGGAGGAAGGAAGGGAATATGCAGGAAGAGAGGGGCACTGGCTGTAGTGTTTGTAGGTATGTTGTCTCACTGTGACAACAAGTTGTATAGAGAGGCATAATATTTTTGTTAGACCAGCTGGCATTTCACAAGATACATTTGGAAAAGGCAGGCAGACTTTTGGGCACTTGGCTTTTAGGGAGGAACATCTATTTTTGGACTGCATTGGGAGGGATGAGACACATGGAGTTCTTGGCGGGAAGAATAAATGGAGGATTTGAGTATTGAAGTAGGAGGGCAGAACAGTTTGACGTAGAGCAGAAAATGTTCTCAGCCTCTAATCTCATCTTTACAGGGTGAGATTTTACACTTTCCTTTCTCTGTGACTAGGCATTGTTATTACTAGCAGATAGCAGTGTGGAAAGCACCCAGTTTAGTTCTCTGTGGGCACCATCTGGTGCTCCAACCCTCCTGCCATGGGCAGGGACACCTTCCACTAGACCTGGTTGCTCAAAGCCTGGTTCAGCCTGGATGGGAAGTAGTGCATTCAGCTAAGACTAGTTCTGATTCTTGGTTCTTTGGCATCTGGGAAATTTGCATTCTGTGGGAAGGTGCAAGTGAGGAGAGGAGGCTCTCTTGTTACACAGGAAGAAGAAAAATAGCTGTGTTGGACACCTTTTCACAAGTAGCCAGCAGTGCTTACCTGAACATAAGTCATCTCCAATATCTGATCTAGCTGAGTGGAAAGACAGACTTCTTGTGTTGCAGGGGAGCCTGATGACTGCCTGGTTTTTGAGGCATAAAAGAGAGATGCTGCCTGTACTCCAAAATCTAAGAAGTGAACCGTGATAAAGGATGTTGTAATAGAAAAACCTAGTGAAGATTTCTTAGAAATAACCATTATTTTTTTGTTTATATAGTTTAAATAGATTTTTTTAATGAAGGAATTCTAATAATATTTTTAAAAGCAAACAAAAAAGCCAAACAAACCCTGAGTAATGTATCTCTGTGCTGTAATATGTCCCTAACTACATGTGCCTTCCTATCCTCTAATCTCAACCAGTTCTTCAGAAGAGTGAAGATGGTTGCTTACTGTGTAGTTTTAGTTGATTGAGAGTGGATTGGGGGGGACTTCTGTAAGTCCTCCTCAAAAGCATTCATTTACCAGCTACCAATATAAGGAGGGTTCAGAGAGTGAGCTGGGTGAGCATTGTTTTATACTGCATGTGTTCACCATCTGGGATTAATCTGGATTAAAGAGGTCACACATGCAAGGTTTTAATCTAGGCACTTTAACCATGTGAAAAAACCCTACTGGTGTTTTCTAAGAGGACAGAACTCAGAGTGATTTTAAGAAAGTTTTGATTCTCTAAATAACATGCTAGAACTGTTTTACTTCACACCTTAAATATTATAGTCACTATAAGCATTGTGTGGGAAGCATGTAACAGAAGATAAGTGTGTTAAGATGTCTTACATTCATATAGAGTTCTAGATTTGTTTTGTTAGTCTGTATTGGGAGTAGTAGGCTTAGTATTTGAGCAAGCAGCATCCTTAAAAGTCAGATGAGCTGAGGAGTTCTAAAAGATGCTTGTTGTTGATGGTTAGGGGGCACAGGGATCTAGTCACTTGATTTAAAAGAATATCTGCCGGACATCTAGAAATATTTCTAGAACTCAGAACACTTTACTGTGCTGTTTCCAGTGGAAAATTATATAGTGGAAATTTATATAGTGTTTATCTTGGTAAAAATAACACTGCTTCCATAAAAGACTTTGAAATGTTGGCTGTAGTTAAGTCAGTTTCACCCTACAGCTGGAAATGGGTTCACATCAGGAAAACTGGAAAAATTGTGTTTTACTAGACAACTGTTTAGTAAAATGTGAAAAATAAAGTTGTAGAAAAGGCTGAACTGTGTTCATTCACAGAAAATGCAATTCATATCTGTTGGTCTTATGTAAGTCAGTAGCATCTTTCATTATAAATGAGTGTGGTTTTACTAATATTTACTACAGTTTAAAAGTACTTCCCTTTCCTGTCAGATTTGAGTGTTGCACAATGCTGTATTTGGACATATTCAATAAAATCTACCTTAATTAGCAATTCAGAAAAGAGCCAGACAAACCTGTTTCTTAAATGATATTCTCTTCTAGAATCAGGAGGACTTGCACTGTGTAGCTGCTGATGCTTGAAAGCAGCTTTGCAATTCAGGCTGGTTTAGGGGTGGCCTCTGCACTCTATGTACAAAGGCCAGGAGCTGGCTCACTTGAACTCCTTCGTGCTCCTCTGGTTTACGACAGTTGAAAGAAGAATCCAAGGATTCTTGTTTCTTTCTGGAGAGAAGGATATTGCTAGGCCTGTAGCAGCTTCTAGAACTTGTATGGATATATGAGGCAAAGAAAATATTAATCATTACTTGGGAGGCACCATGGAGATGTCACATTTTGTAGCTCTTAATGTTATGGCTCATTTCTGCCTTTTATGGTATTACTTCAGTGGTTATTTCTGTAAATTCTTACGTATTCCTAATGCTTCTTGTGACTACTTTCCTTAGGAGGGAAAAAAAAATAGAATATGTTTGCCTGACATATTTCAGAAGGAGAAACACATTTTAACAGAAGCTTCTTTGGGTTTTTTGTTTGTTTCTTGGACTAATTAACTTTGAGGAATTCAACGCCCATGTCAGAACTTTAGGAAGGTCTTCACAACACCTTACTAGGTAATGAACAAAGACAAATTCAATTGCTTCCAACAACAGATTGTGTCTGTCACTATCTGTCGGTCCACCAGCATTTAGAAAAATACAGGAATATTTTTTATCAAAATGAAGGCTTTTACAGTTCCTCCATAGTGCTTTTTCATATCTTTCATTAGGAACTGTTGAGACTTAAGACACACATATGCATGATATATATCCTACCTAATGCTTCATGTATTTAAAATGCTTCTTTTGACTCTTCCTGAACTCACTGGGCATTTCACTGCTCTTGCACACCAGCATCCCTTTTGGAAAACTATTGTGATGTTTAATACAAACATCTTACATTCTGTGAAGTTGTAATGCAGTACAGTTTGTAGTACATGTTATTTACACACATTTCTAAAACATGGGGAGTATCTCTGACATGACAACAGTTGTTGTTATATGTAAGGAACACAAGCTCTCTGAACTCAGGAATGTTTTAGAGAGTTGTAGTCTGAGTGCTCCCTTGGCTGAGTTTTCATAGTCTAATTTGGTGTTACTACAGAGACTGAAATCTCTGTGTGCTACTGAACACTTTGCTTGTTTACCTCAGTGATCACTGCTGGTGCCTCTTTTTTTTCTAGTTGTTGGTCAGTTCCCCAAGATGTTCTACCTCATTGAAGCTCTAAAAAAGAGGGCAAATATAGAATGTGTTTCTTTTGCTGTTCCATGTGACACTTGAGTTGGCTTTTCAAAAATACTGTGTTTGCCACCAGTAGCTCTTTTACCCTGTTCTTTGTTACTTATTTTAATGATAGATTTTTTTTTTCTCCTGAAGGAATGGCAGATATTGTCCATGCAGACTTGGTATGTTGTAGAGTGGTTGGGAGCAAACAAAATGAAATGCCCTTTCACCCATACAGACAATTGAGATTCAAGCAAGAAGTGTTTATGGTCTGCATCTACTGCTCTGCTTTTTTTATATTATTTATTAAGAAAGTGGTCTTTTGATATGTCTGAAAATCAACCATCCAAGCTCCTGATTGTTCCAGTTTTAGAATTCTTGACAGCTGAAATGGAATCCACTTTAGAACAAGAGCATGAATAAAAGTTAAAGGCAGGCATCAAGCACATTGCTGGCAACAGACATCAAAGATTTTATTTTCAGCTGGGTATTTAGAGATGGAAAACAAATTTAGTAATAGTTTACTTCTGTTTATAAATCTGCACATGAGTCAACTGTGTCATGCTGTTGCCTCAAGGAAGGAGGAGGGGTGAAGTGTCTGAGATGGAAGTTAGTCTGTGGGATGATGCGCTTCTCTCTCAGCTGTTGGTGAGGCGGGAGCTGAGCAGCATGTTCACTTCTGACACCAAATATCAAGAAAAGTGCAGGCAGCTGGAAATCCAGACGATAGCAGCAAGAGTAACCAAGAGCTGGAAAATACAACCTCTGAAGGGAAGAGTCCTAGCAAGAGAGATTTAAATGAGTTATTCCAAGTAACCCAAAAAACTTTTCTGCATGTGAGGTTGCTACACAGTGGCTTAAAGTGCCTTGACAGTTTGAGACCTCTCCGATGTTAGAAGCTTTAAAAACAGGTCAGATATTTGCCAGAATTGGTTTAGAGATAACAAATTCTGCATTGGAAGAGAGAGAAGGAAGGGAATAGAGAGCCTTTGGATATCTGCTCTTGTTTCCTGTAATTTAAGAACTGAGCTTTTATAAAGTTCCATTCATACCCATTCTTTCTCAAACATGTGCATGTTTTTTAGCATTTTTATTAGTGAATTGAATGTCTGGGAAACAAGATCAGGCATGGGTAGAAAATTAATTTAGATTAAATATTACTCTCCATTAAAATAGCATTTATTTCATTATAGACAGCTACAAAAATTATATGTGTAGGAACAAAATCATGTAAGTAACATTTACAGGATCAAAAAATACTGTTTTACGATCCATCATTTCTGGAAAGGTCTTGATTTTACCCACTGTGAGATTTTTCTAATCTAATTTTTGTGGTAAATGGGCCTCATAGTAACCAAGGGGTTGAGAAAACAGAGGCATGTATGGATCTCTCTTTGGGACTGGTGTGACTGCAGCCAGAATACAATTTATGTCTAGTTTTCACAGTGGAGCAGGTGCTAGGGCAAAAGCAGGATTCCTAGAAGAGGCAGGTTAACATGATGGGCTGGACAATAATATCGCTTGCGAACTCTGGGGGCTTGGAAGGAAAGTGACTTTGATTCAGCTGTAGTCTTGAAGAGCTTTCCCTTATCACAGCAGTGAAATTCAGCCATGTAATGTTAAAGCTAGAAGAGCCTGCCAGGCCAAGTCACATCAGAACTGGAATCAAAAGTAAACAAAATGGTAGCAATCAGCATGAGGACCAAAACATTAATTTGAGGATAAAACTTCCTTCCCTGGAAAAATATCAATCAAGATTGATAGGGGAAATTTTTTTTTATCTTCTGGAAAAAGCAAAAACCCATAAGCCTTAACTCAAAAGAAATAATTCATTGCAGTCCTCTGGCTTGTTCTATCGTAGAGATAAATACTTAGATGATTACATTGGCTCCTTCTGGCTTCATAATTTATTTTGCACAATGAGGGAGAGGGGGAGGATTGAATGGGAGATTAGCAGCTCTGGTGGGAGTGGAAGGAGGGTTTTCCCATGACTGGCGTTTTGTAATCTCCCTCTGAAAGTGGTGTTTTCAGTCTTTATGTCTGTTCTTTTTAGATCATTAGTATTTCTTTCAATTTTCGTATCAGAGAAGTATATTTTAGCTTTTATTCTTCTCATTGCAGGGAGGACATTATTCATTTACCGTCAAGGGAATTCCTCTCAATTTTTTTTTTCAGCAATTGTTTTGTTTGTTATTTTGTTGGACACCATAGTTTCTGGAGTCACATAATTACAAAGAATCTTCTTTCATAGTAAAGAAACTAATATACAAATATGTCCTGAAAACTGTAAAATCTGACAAAAAGGCAGAACCAAGTAGTTGATGGTGTGGATATTGTTAAATACATAATGAACTTTTGGGGGGGTAGAAGAGTCTTGATTTACATTTCCAGTGTTTAACTATTTATAGATAAAACTGTGAAACTATACATCCTTCATGTTGAAGGAGATTGCAGTAATGTACTGTATAAAGGGAATGTCAAAGAAGGAAGGTTGCTAACTTCAGAATGATCTCACTGGCAAGGTTATTTAGCTGTGAAGAGCTCTCTGCAAATTTTAGTGTATCTGGAATTAGTGATCAGCAGGAAACAGTCACTGAGATAGCTGGGGGCTGTGGCATGTGGTGTTATGAGAAAAGCTGGAGGAAGTTAGGCTTGTTCAGCTGGAGAAGAGAAACACAGGGGGTGACAGTGTCCACCAGCCACGGGGCCTTTAGAGAGAAGACAAGTGAAACACTTAGAAGTGCACAAGGAAAGAGCAATGTATGCCCTATCCAACAGGGAAACCTAGACTTGGCTGTAAGAAAAAGCTTTGTCACCATCATTGTTGTTAAAGCTGAGAAAGGATCACCCAGAGGTGCCATGAAGTGTCCATCATTGGACACCTTCCAACCCTGATGGAACTGGGTGCTGCAATCCACCTTTCAAATGAGTCTTGATTTGAGCAGTTCATGATCTCCAGAGGTCCCTGCCTGATTAAAGACACTACAGATTTGTCTTGTAAGGACAGACATTCCTCCCCTTTATTTCCTGCTCATTACTAAACACTGAATCTGCAGCACTGAAACCTTACTTTGAAATGGACAACTTTATTCTGATGTTTGTCTTGTTTTGTGAGATGCTCTTAAGAGTTGGACAGCAAGATGAGGGAAGGGATGAACCTGTCTTTATCACTGCAGTACACTGGTGACGTTTCTTTCTGTGGGAAAGGAAGTACCACAAAGTGTAGTGGTGAGGGTTATAGCCATCTAGTTTCTCATGTTTCTCAGCCTTCTGAATTGCTGCCCGAAATCTGGAGCTGATGTTGAGATTCGCTGTTTTCTCCCTTTCTTCTAGGAGCTGGGGATGTGTGTGGGAGGCTTTTTATCCCACTCCCTTTTCTTCTTGTATCTCTCCAAAATACTTCTTCCTAAACTTTACAAATGCTGCCAGGAGAAATTTTGGCATGTGCATACCATTTAACTGTTCTTTAATTCCTAATTGATGAGAATACACCTTTGAAATTACTAAGAATTTTTTGCTTTGGAGTTGGTTGTAAGGTTTATTTTTCATCTAATTTGTGACTAAGTGGCTGTAGCATTTATTTTAAAATAAGACACCTCCATGTTTATGGGGTTTTTTTCAGTTTTGTTGATTTAAAGGAATTTTTCTGTTTAGCTGTTGGTGTTTTCTGGACACTTCTATTAATGTTTGAGGCTAGTAAGGGCAGGTCTTGAGTTCATAGCTGAAGTTCACTTAACAGATGGCCTTCCTTGGCTAACTTGCTTGTTCTCCTCCCCCTCTCTTCCCTTCTCTGGAGAGAGAAGGTCTCTCTGCTCATGGCTGTGAACTTGTGAAAACTGGATTCTACTGGTTTAAGCCCTTGTGCATCCAAGCTGGGAATACTCATGTTCATCTGAGTAGTTGTGCTGATGAACGCAGTTTTCTTTCTTTTTCTGCCTCTTTGTTTTCCTTCTTCCACCCACAAAATCTTCCCCACCCTTCCAGGTTGCCTCTTTGGCTACTCAAACATCCACAGTTTTTCACAAAGCGACTGGGTGGTTTTCACAAAGCAGAAACTAAGCTCTGTATTTTAGGATTAAGGGTTTTTTAAGAATAAACAGCCTTTTGCTGATTTTTTATATCACCTCCCATAAACTATTCTTGCCATCAGATGTAATGACCCAAATATCCTTGAGCCTCACTGTTTCCTATTTTATAAGTGTGGGTCCAGATTTCCCTCTTCACTGAGGCATAAGCTAGTTCCTTGGAAACTCTTCTTTGTGTTCTGGTGAGTTGGGGCTTCAGGCAGGGATGGAAGGAGAGGGCTTAGCAGTTCTCTGGGGTGAATGCCAAACAGTTTCCTCTGAATCCTCACCTCAACTCTCTTTTACCCTCATTTCTTGGAATAAAATAGATTCACTGTGATAAATAGGGTAGAGTTTCTTTTTTGTAGCTGAAAGACCGTGCTTTCTAAGCTTCACAATTTTATAATTTTATGTGAATTTAGTTTCTTGGTAGATATAACCATTAATATCACCGATCTTTCTTTTTCTTTTTTCTTTTCCATCTTCTACAATTTCTTTGTTGCAGTGCTGATAGTGACACTTGCCAAGAGTTGCTAATAAAAGATAAAATTAAATACCTCTCAGCACAGAATTTTGTACAAGAGTGAATCCTATGTCTCATAGCTCAGCGTAGGTATCCTTAAAAGGCAGGTTAGTCACACGTTCTCCTCAGGGGCAAGTGCATGCAGTGCCAGTACTGTGTTTGGGAGCATTTGGGTTGAGAGCCCTGAAGCTGACAAGTATGACTTTAAGATAACAAATGAGTAAATGAAGCCTCAGTGTTCTGGAGGAGTTCACAGGACGTCCTTGCTTTAGCATGCTTGAACAATCCTGCGCTCTGTCACACCTGCTTCACACAGCAACGTTCAGCTTTGCACCAAATGGCAAAAACTTGACATCCTGAACTTCCTTACTGACCAGTGAATTCCATCCTGTTTAATGAAGTACCAACAGAGCTCTCCTGCTGATCGTGTTCGGTTGGGTTTTTTCATGAAATTAAGAGTGTCTTTCTGTTTATTCTGCAATACTTGAGAGCAGTATTGTTTTAGTGAGCCAACTACTTTGTCCTTTACCAGCCTGAAGTGCTCTGAACTATTTAATAGCAACCAAACCATTTTACAAAAAGTGTTATCTCAAAACAGATTCAGCTGCAGCTTTACCCAGGGAAGCCATGGAAACACATTTATTTTTTTGTTTTTCATATGGAAACAAATGTTCTGTTCTCATACGATGTGAAACTGGAATAGATTCAGGTCAGGCAATGCATATTCATTCCTTGAGACTCCTTGACAGTTTTAACTACAGTCATTTCCCTCTCCAGCCCACTCCTTTCACTTCTAACTATGAGAATGGGAATTCCTTCATCTTCTGGGATGTCTCTTGCATTTCTCTATGCCTTTATGGATAAAAATCTGTTAAACTTTATCTACATGGAACAGATTTAACATCTGAATTGTGTTCTTGGGTGTTGTGACATAAAAACACCAGCATTCACCAAAAATGGCTTTCAGTGGTAGGATTGTTCTCTGGATTGTTGTGGGCGCTTCTTCTACTTCTGTCAGTATTATGAAATTTGTTATGGGAAATTTTAATCTGAGTGAGTCATGGTAGATCAGCAAAGGTTCCTTGGCTGTGATCTAAAATGTGACTGATAAAGCCTAAAACCTTTTCCTTACATAAATTAAGGTATCCACTAGTCTGCAGTGATGCCATTTAATCATGTGCAAACAGACATGTAATGCCTTTCCTCTCTGATCTTCACCAAACATCTGATTGGAAAATCAGTTCAGGACAATAGCAACTGTCTCTTTTCTTTGGGGAGCTGAGAAATACCCATAGGGAGCATTTGTATTAACTACCAGGTGTGAAAAATATTCCATAAAAGCTTTTACTAGCCCTTAAGCTGGGATGTGACATTACACTCAAAGGAGACTCAAATCAGTTATTTGCTTTATTCATTTTGTAATTGTTCTCCTCTCGCCTGTGTACGGTTTGAGGGTTCAAGTGGCAGCATTAGGAGTTGAGAAGGCTGTATTGTACTGAACAAAATGAGAGCTGTTCTCCAAAACCCTGTTCCCTGCTACACAGGGTCCATCTATACTGCAGGAAAAAAGAATAAGTAACAACAGATTAGTTGTGCAGGGAACCACACAAAACACATTGCCTGTGTGGAAGATTCAAGCCTCTTCTTGAACATTGTATTCATCTGCTGCTGAAAAGGCCTCCCCTTACCCCAGCTTCTGTGAACCAACCCCTTATTTTTTTCTTTCCTTTTCTTTTCTAATGTCTGTTACAGAACTTTAATGTGCTGGAGGTGGTTGGATATTTTTCTCATTAAAATTTATGTTTTGAATAGTTACCAGGTCACCAAACTGGCTAAATACAAAGAAGGAGGATTTAGCTGAGTCTGAGCCAACCATTTACTAATAAATCTCTTGGGGTCTCTGAACACTGGTGAATCTCAACATCACTTTGATTTGAAGGCAGATTAAGGATTACAAATATTTTATAAATCTATTTTTAGCTTTATTGCTATTACATGAAGGTGAAAGATTCAGTGCTACGTTTTCACCCTTTCTTACCTCTAGCAGGAGACTGGAATGATTTATTTTGATAGGCTGAAAAATGTTAAGTGTTTGTACTCTCTCTGTACCCAGTGCATGAAACAGTGGTCATTGGTGTGGCCAGGAATGCATTGGTACAGAACTCAGGGAGTTTTGGTATCACAAAACGGGGGAGCCATGGAAAAAAAGGGATTGCCTGGTAAACTTCATTTTTGCACAAACTGGATGTGGATGAATAGTGGATGAATATTTCAACTTTCATGGCTCTTTGTCTTAAGTCTGGATACTTGTGCCTGATTCCCACTGAGGAGAGTGGTCTCTGTGGGATGCTGCAGCTCCTTGACACGTCACTCCTGACTTGCTCTTGTGTCTGGTAGGGAAACATCTCTTGCTGTACTTTGCCATGATCCTCTTAGACACAGAGATTTCGAAGAACAATAGAAATCACCAGGTGAGTTTATGTAGGAAGAGCTAGGTGTTTGGATACAAGGTGATGGACCTGCCTTCTCCTACCATATATGAGATTTGCCTTTTCTAAACTTCCAGGAGCCTGTTCTGGCAGTGTGAAACTGCAGGAATTCTGTGAAATTCTGTCGCAGAAAAGCCCTGTCCACAGGGCTGCACAATCAGCATCCTTTAGTTCCCCAGTGCAGTACACCTTTTCCCCATTCCCCTCTTTGTCATCTGCACCAGTTGTTTGAACCATTTTGCTCTGCCATGTAAATTCAATTCAATCACAAAGCAGGGTCGGGAGGGGGTGGGAGAAGGCATGATGGCTCCCATTTCTCTGAAACCTTCTTAATTTGGTGCTTTATAAATTGTAGAAATAAAATCCTGAGATGATACATAAATGTTAATGAGCCTTAGCTGGGCTAAAGGCGTTGAGATTTCCCTGCAAAAGCCATCTGGATATCTGTCAGCACAATGTTTGTTCTTCATATTATTCTTTCAACCTGCTGTAAACAATTTCAATGGCTTCTGGATTTCCCCTTGATATACAAATGAATCTTCAGTGCTGCTCCTCCCTTTGACTCTCTGTATCAGTTCTGATGCCAAGTGAAAACAAAACTCCCTTCTGTGTAATCCTGAGCTGTGTGCTCCTGTGGGACTAGTCCTGACAGGGAAGGAAAGGTAGCCCCAGCCCTTTCTCTGCCACCAGCCTTCAGGAGAGTCAGGTGAGAAGAGTGCAGAAAGTCAAGGTGGAGATCTGATCCTTGAAACCTGTCTCCAAGGCATCAGCTCTGGCACCCCAGGCAAGGAGAAAAAATAGGGCAGGGGGTGAATTGCAGCTTGCCCCATGCGCAGCTTTGTATAAAGGCTTTGAACCCTTGCCCTAAGGGGAGCCAGGGTGCCCCTGCAAGGCAGGGGGCTTCTAACAATGTGCCCCTTGTGCTGGCTGGCTTCTCCAAATGCTGCAGCATCTTGGATTATCTTGTTAATTGCTTCATCAGAAGGAACTCCCTTCTGGTGTAAGAGCGATTTCTTACTCCTGTTGCTGGATGGAAGCTGAAATAAAGCAGTTTCATCTTTAGAAAGCTACCAACCCTGAAGGAGTTGGGCTATTATTTTAACTAATGTAATGAGCAAACACTGCATGGAAATCATTAAAAGAACATATTCACAGCCCCAGACCATGCTGTCCAATGTGTATTGATGAAACTTTTCCTGAACCAGGAGGATGCAGGTTAATTTTTTCTGCTAAATTGACAGCAGCAGGGGCAAGATATTTTGCTGCTGCTGTGCATTGCATTTCCATCACAGGAAATTTGTAGTCAAATGCAGGCTATTAGTGTAAGTGTGGGTGAATGGTGAGAGTGAACATTCATAATGATTTCTTTGTAGAGGTTTGACATTAGAGTTGGCAGAATTAATTTTTAGCTGTACCATTTTTTTCCTGGGAATGCTGAACTGTTCACACTTTTGTAGCATGCTGAGTTCAATCTGAAGATAGGCTTGTGTTTTGGGTTTGTTTTGTTTTGCTTTGTTTTTTTTTTTATTGAAAAGCTTCTCAGATCTGCAGTGGAAATAGAAAATCATACGCTACAATAACTAGTGATTTAAAACTTCTGCATATAACGTATAAGATATACACTCATGCATTTTCTGTCCTGCTTGATGTGGAGCAGTGACTTGAAATTTGCTTTCCATGTTCACAGTTCCTTGACCATAAAGATGTATAATCAGCTACCCTGCCCCAAGGATTGTATTTGGAGCAGTTACTTCTTTTTTTTTTTTATTCTTAGGTATATACAGTTCTGA
Organism: Irena cyanogastra; assembly: GCA_013397155.1. Taxonomy (NCBI): domain Eukaryota; kingdom Metazoa; phylum Chordata; class Aves; order Passeriformes; family Irenidae; genus Irena; species Irena cyanogastra. The sequence goes on along the minus strand of VWZV01006328.1, from coordinate 177,844 downwards.
CTATGGCAGAAAGATTTAACTTGTACCAAGGGTGTAATAAATTCAGGTTGATAGCTCAAATGAAACAGAAGAGGGGTGGATTGAACTCCAGCTGCCCACCAAGATGTAGGATTTCCTAAGCCTAGTTGGTGGCACTTTGTGCATGCAGGCATCCCATGCAGACTTCAAAGCACTGGGAAAGTATCTCAGAATAGTTCTGTTGCAGAAAAAAAAAAAAAGAACTCTAAAGCTTCAGATCAGTATGAGGGACAGAAAAGTTTAACCAAGCTTCTGAATACAGAATTCATCTGTACACTCAGTGAAATAAAGTTTTCAGAGGAGCTTCAAGATCCTTTGGAAAGAGGCTGCTAAAAAACATGGCAAGCAAATTGCTAGCATAAGGTAAAATACAGATGGAATATGCAGGCTTGTGTTCTTCCTTCAGAAAAGCACTTTCTTTTTTTGTGTTACAATTTTGTAAAATAACAGCTACAGCAACTGTTTTTTGGAGTTAAATCACCACCTCCATAGTTCTCCTTTGTATCATATTGTTCAGCTGACAGGAGCTGGAGCACTGAGTATTTCTGGACGCTCACGATGGGCAGGTTTTTAAAGCTCACCGTGCTTTGTGTTGCTCAGTAACGGCAGGGGACGGGTGGTGAAGGTGACAGATGAGCTGATCCAGCAGAAGCACTGTGTCATTTCTTTGTCTGGACGTCGCACATGTGCAGTCTTTCTGCAAGGTTTTCTCAAGGAGACAGCCAACACTACTGAGAGAGCACTACAGTGTGGGAGAAATTGTTTAATAATGGCTGAGACCCTAATTAACTGTAGTCCTAAAGAAAGAAAATAAAGACGATTTAGGATATATTTTTTGAGGGGAAAAAATCTGATTATTCTTGCATTTCCCTATTGCCTTCACCTGCGAAGAAAGAATTACTGTATTCTAGGAGTTTTAGTATTTAGAGATTGAACTCTCAGCTATAAGGCTAAATCAGATGATCCAACACTTGTTCTTTTTCACTCACTTCTTTCCATCAAAGATGAGCTGAGTTTGCTCCTTGAGTATGACCATGGAGGTGGAATCAGATTTCATAAGGGAAATGAAAATCTCATTTTCAGACAGATGTTGGATATCAAAACCAGACACATGTTAGGAAGCTTGATCTGAGAGCTATGCATATGGCTTAATTTTTTCAGTAGAAAATGTAATTAAATTGTCTGGTGTCCCTGGATTAGCCCGTAGTGCTTCATGCTGTAATCTTGCACAAAGATCTTAAGTGTGTGGTTTTGATATTTCTGGTATATGTAAGCTTTTTTTGTTGTGAAGGATTGGTATCTGGCTCAATTTATTTACTAATTAACCTTCCTTTTTTGACTGATTGTCAGAGTTGGTGTGCTGTGTGGTCGTAGATAAACTTACTGTCTGTTGTTACTCTGGGAAGAATGCTTTTAAACTTTGATTTCTCTAAACATTAATACTAGCTATGAAGATTTTTTTAATGGTAGAAGAAAATAATCATTTTGTGCAGCATAGATTTCTTTACTGTATGTTTTCATAAGTTTACTATGAAACTTGGGTCATACTGATTCCTGGGTATGCCACTTCCGAGAGGAGAATCACAGAAGATAATTTCAAGCATACTCTTTTGCTTGTTTTTCCTTTTCTTCAAAGGGAAATAATTGTGGCTGATGGAGAAGGGGAGCAGAGAGGCATTGGCAGACATGATTTTTGTCAGGGAAAAAGTGAGTAAATAAAATACAAAGGGCCACGCCTTCAGTGTGCGTGAAGATGCGTGCAGAATTTGCAGATCAGCTGTCTGCAAGGGCTGAGACTTTCTCTAGAAGCCCTGGAAGTGAAGCATGTAGGATCTGCCCAAATGCCCCCATGGATGAGTAAGAACATCTCCTTGCCTGTTTAACAGCAGCAGGGACAGGGCAGCAGCCCGACATGTGGTGGCAACCAGGGTCTGTGTGCTTGGAGTCCCTGGAGGAGAGGCATCCTGTGCTGCTGAGGGTGGAATGTGCTGCTGCCATGCCTGCCTTACTGCTGTCAGACGTGCTGGCTCAGGGCAGCAGGAGTGTGTGATGTGACACTTGTATGCCTTCATCCTGTTTGGATGTACCACTCGCCTTCTCCACTGTGGAAAATGAAAATAGCCACCTTTTTTCCCGTAGTGCAGATGTTTGTCACTTCGTGCTGTTTGGCTACTGTAAGGCTCATTTAATGTGGATCAGATGGAAAGTGTGCAGAGTGGTTTTCTGACTTCTGTCCAAGGAAAACCTTGGGTCAGCTGGCATACAGCTTTCTGAGAGCTGGCTCAGCTGAGTCTTCCTGGAGCTGGCAAATGAGCTGCCTGTTCAGCCATGAGGAGCCTGCAGCAGGCAGGGGTGCAGCACTGGGGCATGGCATGGTGCAGGGTAATACGTAGGTAAGACATCCAGTAACTGCTGTAGGTATTTAGACTCCCAGCCACTTGGGCAATTCCAACTTGAAGAGTGGCTGGAGAAGCCAAAATAATCTGTGCTCGAAGCATGGAGAGTCACTGCAAGGAGAAAAGTGAATTGCCTGCTTTGATATCACTCAATCACTCAAGAGAGCCCTCAGCAGACAAAAAGGCAAAGATTGTAAACCAGGTCGTATCTGGCTTTGCTTAGATGCTCACAGTCTCTCTCATGATTTAACTAAATGTGTTTTGTACTGATTTATGTAGGCAGGCGCTGAAGCTTCTTTCTGTGAACCCTGCACCTCCTGCTGGCCAAGCCAAGACCCTCACTTACAGTGGCAGGGTTTTGGTGGCATGGACACTGTCCCCTCAAGGCAGCTTGGTGTGGTAGGAGGAGGTGGCAGAATGAAGGGGGAAGAAGTGCTGGTCTGCTTCCTTGGGGCAGGTGACCCTTCTCCAAGTGGCCTTCTGCAGCACAGTGATGACTGTGCCACTGTGTGTCTGTCAAGGCCTCGTGTGCTGTTGGGTTTTGCTTCACTGGGTGTGCAGGAGTGCAGTTGAAAAAAAGGAAGGACTGGACCTTTTTGAGGAAAAATGTGCTTTGAAAGAGCATAATTTGTGTCATTTTGAAGGCAGGAGTTTTTAAGCGTCCTTGCCTCTCTGTTTCCTATGTTCAGAAATCTCAACTGAAATAGTTGTTTTCCTGAAAGGAATATTAAGCTGTCGGGAAAACTTTGTAACAGCTCTAGCAGGCTGATCTTGTGATGGGATTTGGTTTTGAGTTACTTTTAACTTGGGATGTCCCAGTTTTTCTGGTCTCCAAGCATCACCTGCCTCCCTTTCTAAATACCTACAGTAACCAGTTCTAATTGTCTGAAACCCTAATATGCTTTTTTCCCATCCATGGCATCTTTATAACTTTAAATCTATGCGCTAAGGCAAACTATCCAGTATTGATTTAGCTTCATTATTCAAGGAACAACTTCTTCTTTAAACTAAAATTTTAATATTTTTCCTAATCTCTGAGGCAGATTTAAGATCACCTTGTTTTACAACTGAAGTTCTTTTTTAGAAATTTAAAGCACAGAATTTCCCTGGAATACTTGCAGCTGCTAATATTAGATTTTATACTTAGAAATCAGTATGTAATAATATATCTCATGATAATCTAGCAGCTGGGGAAGTCCATGAGCACTCAAAGACAAGCAGGCAGCCAGCCCCTCTGATAATTACCACTTCACAGCCCTTTCAGTGAAAGGCTACAAAGTGGGATTGGTGCACAAATGCCTTTCAGCAGGAGATGCCCAGTACTAGTGAGAAGTTTTCACTAGAAACACATAGAGGAGAAATATTCACTAGTACAACTCTAACTCATGAATTATCATTTAGATGGAGAAAACAAAATCCCGGAAGTGGTGGTCTGAAAACAGTTTTGGAATTAAACCACCCCATGTGTAGTCTGTAGCTTTTTTTTCTGTCAAGCTGTTTTAGGCTAGGCTGGCAGCCTCTAGTAACGGGATTCATTTGGCTCTCAGCAAGCTGGCAGGCATCTTATGAGAGGGAAAATTTGGCTGGGCATTCTGTTTCTTTATACCTTTTGGATTCAGCTATGGTAAGTGGAACTGCCTGAGAGAGGTTTAGATGGTACCCTCCTTATTTAAGGTGTGTGACGGAATGCATTCAAGAGAACTGAGGCAGATGCATATCTTGCTTAGATCTGCATTTTAGATTTATCGTCTTTGTTGCCTTCTTGAGAAGCACTGAAAATTAAATGAAGTGGCAGTGCTGAAGCAATGTGCTCTTACTCATCATCTCTATTCACCCACCTTTTAATCTCATCTCTCTCTTTCTCTTTTTTTCCCTTTTTTTTTTTCTGGTGACACTTCAGCACATGCTGTGAACATATGCCAAAATGCTCATTCTTAAAAGCTGCCTTCATTCGTTTTGAGCTGTTATCAAGAGCTTTGTCTGCTTTGTGGGTAAATTGCACAGTGCTGAATCAATGTCCTCTTGTACTGGAAACCAGACAATTCTGACAAACTCTGTTGCATTCATAGAGGAGTGAGTGAAGAGATGGCTTAGCTCATGCAGAATGCAGGGATCAAAACACCTTCTGCCTCTCGACTGAGGCGGTGATATAAACGTGACTGCTGATCCTAAACCAAAAAAAATTAGAAATGTTTGCTTGCTGCAAGTTACTTTATATGCTTGATAGATATTCCAACAGATGACAGTTTTTGGAGCATAAGCTCCTATGTGTACTTCATCAAGGTGATTTTCAGATCATGTATTATTTTAGCTCTACGCTCCTTAATGTAATTTTAGCTGTAGCATGAATGTACTTAAAGCTGAATACTCTCCTTGACAGGAAACCTCAGATGAATAAACCAGACCTGTTGTGTAATTAAAGAGTTTCTTTGGAAATTGGCTTCATTTCAGTTTTTAAAATGTTGTTTAATTTGTTCCAGAAGTAAAGTGAACTTGTTTTTTCAGAACTTGGTCGTGATTGCTGGTGGTCAGATCTATAATAAATGCAATTCCTTCCTAATAAATTTAATTCCTTCCTAATTTAAACAAATTATAAATATGTAAACTAAGCTATAGTCTTCATTGACAGGCATTGACAATACAAAGCGATAGTACCAAGAAAATTGTCTTTATAATTACACAGAATAACAGTAACTGCTTCTTTCCATTGCAGATACACAAATGTTGGGGACTTGTTTAAGTGACAGGCTCTGCAGTAATTTGAATACAACACTTTAGTAGAATTATGTTGAGGGAGAAGGGGAAAAATACAGGCTCTGCTAGAAATTACATATATATTCAGCAAGCAAATGAGATACAAGCTTTGAAACAATAAGCTGCTCTATAATGCACAGACAGTCTTTCAGGATATCAAGCCTCAGCTCAAAGTCTCTCTACACATTGATAAAAATGTCTAACTGAATGAAATAAGTTTATTCTGTCTCATGTTAAAGCCTTGTTAAGCTACTGAGAACTGACTGAGCTTCTGACTCAGTCATTGTTCCTGCTTTTTACAACTCCTCCCATTCAATTAATTAAAAAACCTGTTCCTGAGCAGGAAACAAAAGCACTTTTTATACAGAATTGGTCTATGTGCCTTTTAAAGATTCCTGCTTCGTGAATGCAGTTTTTCTTTAGCTTTGTTTACTGCAGCACAAGTGGCTGCCAGGGGCAGTGCTGTGGATGTGACTGCCCTCCTTGGGTGGAGGACACACCGTCCTACACTTAGGCCAGGGTGTGTTGCCCACGGGATGGGGTCAGAACCTGAAAGGCACAAAAGACTCTCAGTGAGCAAGAAGGCAATGAATGGTGCTCAGGTCAGGCCACAGAAATGGGGATACTCATGTGGGAGTAGCAGGAAGAAAAAGATCTGTCAGCAAAAGAGCAGAAAGCGTAAAGGATGGTCAGTTCGCAGTTGAAGAAAGTGTCTTTGCACTGTGGCAGAACCATTAAGAGTTTGAGTTTGGGTGAGTGCTGGCTTTGAAACTTTTCCCAAATCAATAAATAAAAGCTGTTACTCAGTAAGGCAAAGTTAATGATTAAGCTCAGAGGTTGGTGCTGTTATTTTAGTGAAAGTTTTGACTTACCAAGAAATAGAAGAATGTATGAACTTGTTTGGGAGAGCTGCTTTCACTTTGCAGATTTATTTTTTAATAGGCGGATACAAATAGGATACAAATACAAAACATTGTCTGGTGTAAATCCACAACTTGCTTGTGGTTAGGATCCCTGGAATCCATATTGTGGTAAAAATGCACTTCTGCACATCTTAAATCTCTCCCTATAATTGCAATCTCTCAGTTTTTTAAATCAAAGTGAAATAATAGGATTCAGAGCAGGCCTGACACAGAGCCTGGAACTCGCTTGTTTCTAATTTGCAGAAGTGGGCTCTCTTCAATGCAATCAAATTTTGGTCCCCTAAAATTATTAGCCCTGTTTTCAAACTCATCTGTTTCTCTAAGAATGAAGCCTCTTCCATCTGTCACTGTAACATTTTTCTGTTGCCACAGGTGACCACAGTTTCTTTTTTGAATGCTATCAAGTTTTTATCTTTCTGTCAGTGCAAAAAATAATTTTTATCTTTTTGAACAAATTTAGGCACTGGAATTAAAAGAAACTGTTCCACTCGAACTGCACTGAACTCAGGTCCTGAAATATTGCTGCCCTCAGAAAACACTCCAGTTTCTTTCATTGACACTTTATTTGCACAAGGAACTGAAGTTCACTGTTCAGCAACTAAAATGGCAAGTGTGAAAGGTGGATTTTCTGTGAGGAGGCATCTGCTGAGGCAAGGGAAGGGTATCATTGGGTTTCTGTACTCATTGGGTACTTGCAGTGCATAATCCCCGTGCAGATTATGGACTACAACTGCACTGTTGCTGGTGCAGGCATCAGCCCACAGGAACAGATTGTGTTATGCTGTTTTCTCCAAATTATTAATTGTAAATTTGTTCTGAAATAAAAGGAAAAGGGATTTTTCTCTGTCAATACTGAGGAGAAAAACTTACACATTCATAATTTCTTCTGAAGTCAGTTTTAATGAGGTGAGTAATCTGTGGTATAAAGGCAAAATATTTGGATGCAGCTGTGATACAAAATCCCAGCATGCTTGGCTAACCTTTAACAGATATTCTGACATAGTCTGAGCCTGCTTGAAACTAGTAATATTAATTTCAAATGTAACCAGGAGTTTATTCTGTTACTCTCATCTCAACTTTCTTCTGTGCTTTAATTAAATGCTAATCTGTTGTAGACAGCCCTGTTCATTTAATGCATGTATGTCTTGGAATGGATGTATACTGATGATTTGGGAGGAGATCACCTGGCTATGACTAGATCCAAAGGCAGGTTAGGTCTGTGTTGCTTCTTTCTTTTAAAGGTATGTGTTGTCTTTCACTCAAATAGAAAAATCTATGGGCACAGCAGTTGCGGTTCTGTTAAGGATCTTATGTGCCCCCAAGTGCATGGTTTGATGTTCAGTTTGCATTGACATATCTAAGCTTGGTCTCTGCTCCTTAGGATTGATTTTCAGCCCCAAATCAGTATTAATGTGTAAGTGAAAGCAATGCATTTACTTAGTAGGGCAAGTGTTTCAAAGTGTAGTAAGAACTGTAACCATATGTGTTCTCACCTTTGATTCTGCCTCATTTTCTTTTGTGGTAGTTTTTCCTAGAGGCTTCTAAGTGAGGGATTAAGTTGTCTTTGTCTTCTTGTCAAGTCTTCCTCTCTGGTGGCAGGCAGTTCCATTGGATGTTCTCATAAGGATCCTGGATGCCGCTGCAGTAGGTTGGAGCCATAAGCTTTCACTGACTATTAAACATTGTCATAACTGAGATCTGCATGGATGTTATCCACTCCAGTACCAAGGGATGATGCTCATACAAGGAAAGATTTTGTCATTGGGCAGCTGCTGTAAAATGGTGACTGATGAAACCTTAATACTGTTTCACGCAAGCTCTGGGTTGGTTTAGTTGGACTTTCTGTAACTTTCCTCTTTTTCTCTCAATCCCTTTTTGAGCTGTGATCAGGGCAAGTGCTGATTCTCACCAGGACAGCCTCCCATCTTCATGTCTATGTCTTTATATTCTTACTCTTCAACAGGAAACTTAGCACAGCTTTTGTTAGCAGTAATTAGGAAAGTCAGACAGTGTGGTACTCACCAGTCCTCTGCATGGTTAATTGAGTGTGTGAAGTAACATGCTGCTTATGGAACATACTCTTCATGTCTGTTGGAAGCACATGGGAAAGGAAGAAAATTATGCTAATTACAGGTTAGATTGATGATAACCCAGTAAGTTAAATCTAGTTAACTTACAGTCCAGACACTCAAAACATGTGGCCCTGTAAAATGGAACATTTCATTGTGGTAATCTTGTATTTGTGATGATAATAACTTATGAAACAAAGGTTGGAGGTTAGGCTTGTTTTCCCTGTCTGTCTTTTTACATGATCTGTAACCTAAAATTCCCTCTCTTGCAATATCTGTGAGTTAAATCTGCTTTAAGCTATCATCAGTCACCATTTGAACTGATTTTTCTTTGTTATGCTGCCAACAGAATCTTTCTCTTTTTTTTGTTATGCTACTTACGAATCATGAAAGTAAGATAAGACAAAAGAGAATGCTAGGCTGTACCATCACCTTTGCTTTGCCAGCACAGGATTAGAAGGCTTGATTAGCAAGCATTGCATTGCTGTGTGGGAAACTTGATTGGATTCCCTTCCTTGATCTCTCAGATGGTGTCTGTGCATACACACAGGTGATGCATAAGTGGGCTGATGCTCTGCTTGGACATGTCTCACCAGGTTGTGATGCCTGACTCATTCCCTCTTGGTTGATTGGGTATTTGTGCCACAGACATGACACAGTGAGGAGTAAAGGCATTTAAGGCTTCAAAATCTTCATAATACTTCCAGGAAGTAAAACTATTCGTTCTGGAGGGCTCCTTCGCCATGAAAAGTTACACAATATCTGCTGACTGAATGTGCCTTTGTGCCTTGTCCTCTGCTTTGCAGTGTCATAAGTTTAGCTCCAGTGCACTTGATAAATTCTACTTGTGTCATGTTTACTTGGATCTGTCTCTAGTTCATGTTCCATCTGTTTTTTTAATACATTCCCAAAATTTCCGGAAGATTTGGTATAGATTGGGACACAGGAGGTCCTCTTCTTCATCTGTATCCTCAAGAAAATGTACTGACAGGCAGTTCTTTAAAAAACAGAAGGAATATTTTGGTTTCTTGCAGCTATTTCAAGGTGATTATGCCTTAAGAATCAATTGCAGCATTTCTAGTTTGTGTCCCAGTTGTCATCCTTTGGAAGCTGTGCACCAAAGATATACTTGTGTATTTTCCTGTTGTATTCTCCATCCTTTTATAGTTTCCTGTATGCCTTCACAATATGAAAATAAACAAAGAAGTTCTCGTGAATAACTCCAAAAAATATCTTCTCTGCCCCCAAGCTGTTTTCTCCGTAGCTCTCAGAAGCTATCGGTGTGGCAGACAAGGATGAACCTGTGCTGCTGGGTTATCTTGCTCTTTCTTTGACTGAGGGGTTGAACTTACCATGGCACTGCATCCCTGTTAGTTTGCTGCCACATCCCAACCTGAGATGAAATCAGCAGCTCCTTCAATGGAGAGTTCAGAGATAACAGAGCAGGTGATTCACTTTCCTGTCTTCTCTGTGAGCAGTGAGCCTGTCTGCACTAGCCCATTTGTGCACTACTGTCAGCTCCTGCTATCAAAAACTGCATTCTGTAATTCCACTTACACTTGCAATTTCTCTCTTTGCAGTGGAGCTCTGCTGCTGAGTGTGCCTGCACTCTTCTCTCCTCTGGAGAGCTGGGAACAAATGCTCACTTTCGACAAGCTGGAAGATGACAAAAGTGAAGCGAGGCATTTATTGCCCACTCATTGTTACTTCTGTGTGTCTGCCAAACCCTTTCACGTTGGCTTAGTGATAGATCCCTGAAAGAGCTTCAGTATTAATTTTACACTATGGCCCCAGTTAGCCACATGATAGCTCTGTCACATTGTGATGGACTCTTCTTCCTTCTCTCAGGTCTAGACAGCTGCAGCCACTGCTAGGACACCACTTCTTGCAACAACAAAATGCCCCATTTGGGTTCTATGCAAAGACATATTGTCAAATGTCAATTAAAATTAAAATTTGATTTTTTTTTAATTGCAGGTGGGCTGAAGTGTTATGGTTATAGCTTAATAATCTATTGCTTTGGAGTCTTTATTTTGCCATGCTCTCTTGACTGGCTGCCTTATCTTAGGATTAGTTAGGGATGAAATAGTTCTGCTGTATGATCCACTTGATGGGTGACAGGGGAGAACCATAAACTGAAATTTCCTTCCATTGTCCCTCACTAAAATGAATTTTTATCTTTATCAGACATTGAGAAGAGTTGTATAGACAATCAGAGAAAGACTGTACAGGTGCATCTAAGAACTAGATGTGCTGAAGTGTATTTTTGCCTTATGCTCTTCAACTCTGCCCAGTTATATCAAAGATCATAGTTTTGTGACGAAAAACAAAGTAATTTGCTATCAGTGTTATGCACAGGAATGCTAAAAAATGCAGGCAAGAGCTGTATTTTTCCAAAATGATGTTATTTTGGCAGGTAGAGGCTTTCCTTTTTGAGCAGCTTTGCAGTTCTTTGAAATACTAAAATGCAGTCAGCAGTCAACATAATATAAAACATAAACCTCTGCAGTACTTTTGCTACCCTACTGTCTGTGCATTCTTGCGAAGCTCTGGGCCTTGCACACAGTCTCATAGAGGGTTGTGAGACTTACTAAATAATCAAAGAAAGGAAATACAGATCCTGCCTCCTTGGAGAAACATATAGCAGCTAACACAGCTGAGCAGATGTTTCAGTGACCTTCCATGTTTCCTACTGATGACATGTATTTTTTTTTTAACAGAGTTTCTTTTTCCAGCTTTTCTATTTGGTGTATGAGCATAAATGTGCTCTCATGCTTTTATATCAATGAAAACTTGACACTTTGTCCAGCCAGTGAATGCCTGCCATAGATAAAGACTGCCCGGGTCTAGGTACAGTGCAGACACTGTACAGAATGAATGTTTCTGTTTTGGGAACATTCTGGACTGTTGAAAACTGCTGGACTATTTGAGGGTAAGGGGTAAGTCACTGCAAAAACCAGGGGATCTTACATCACAGAAATAACCTGTATGAGCTGGGTTGGAGCTAGGAATGTGTGTAAGCCTGCCAGAACCTGAGCAGTGGAAGCAGCATGAGCTGGGACAGAAAGGGCTGATGAATGCCCCTGCTCACAGCCATTCCAGGGACAATCTGGCAAGAAGGAAGATGGACTGATCTTCCTGGTCCTAATGGATTTTGATAAATGCCTTCATAAACTGGAGAACAAGCACTGGTTTAGGTCCTTCCTTGCCTTTTTAGCTTTCCAGACTCATTTCCACCAGTAGCAGATTTACTGTCTTTGCTGCAAGTACCTTCACAGAGAAATAAGAATTCATAATCTACAGAGATAATATATACTAGGATGAAATTGTTCCAATACTGTGCCTGCCAGAGGCCAGACAGAAAGATAAAGAGATATTAAGCTTGCAGTAGTTGTTCATTTCTCCCTTGCATTTGGCTGCAGAGGAATAGCCATACCTGCTCAGTGGACCATGCAGGTATTACAAATCTTTGATCTTTCTGAACCTCCACTGAGTTACTACAGAAACATTTCATTATTCTTTTTTGTGCTGTGAGAGAGAGGGATGAGCTTCTATCAAAGTATAGTTTTAGCTTTATTTTTTTTTTTTTTTTTTGTTAAATTCCTAACTAACACCAAGTGAAATTGCCCAGTGGTTTGTTCAAGCTTGCTGTCAATTTTGTCAAGGCTCCCAATGAAATTGTGCCTCTTGAAAAGTGTAATAAATTTCCACTTTAACATGCAGTCAAGTCATACTTATGTCCATTAAACTTGTGTTTCAGCCATGCTGTCTTTGTTTTTCTATGGATGCTTGCATAGAGGCCAGGCAGAAACATAGCAAGAAACTGTCTGCTTCCTCCCCATTAGTTAGTTATTTACTGACATCTGGTTCAAATGTGTATTGTAGGCTCTTCAGCCCTTTTTTCTCTCCTTACAATAAAAAGTCTGCTTTTTCCAATGAGGAAATGAATTTTTAAAAACTGTCCGTAGAGAATCTGAAATTATGAACCCATTTTTTCAAGGAAGAGGCATTTTAACGTCTAGCCCCGACAGCTCCCATGCACAGCATACTTCTTGATTTCGTAACAGGCGGAGATTAATGCTGCCCTTCTATTCTGTGCTTTGGGATCTGTGTGTACTCCTCTGTCGTCAACCTCCTCGTGAACTGCTGCTTGTTAGCAGTGAGGGCACAGACGGCTTTGTGTTTGTGAGGCTCAGCTGAAGGACGGGGAGGATGGCACAGATAGCGACACAGACAGCTTTGAGCGTCGCTTTGTACCGAACCAAAGCTCCCAATGATTTTTTTTTTTCTTTTTTTTTCCTTTTTTTTTTTTTGCAGGAATGTGTAATTCTGCAGTAAAGAGCAGACTCTGCTCCCAGTTGCACACAGCCCAAAGCGTTTGTTCTGTGCTGAGGAATTTGGGACTTTTTTGGTGGAACTTTGAGTTGCAGGGAGTAACTGGCCTTGCCTTGCCACCAGATTCACTGTTGTTAAATATATAACAGTCATAGAAAAATAGTATTATTATGCTTCCAAACAGAGTAACTAGAGAACCTAGAATTAAAGGCCACTGTCTCATTCAGAGGGCTGGATGAGTATTGTTCGTATCATGTATTACTATTCAGTATTTTGTTTTCCTTCCTCGTTCATGTGAATTCATGCTTTGTTACTGTGCCCAACTCAGTTCCCACTCTGAAGTGAGAGTTCTCAATTTCTTTCTGAACTAGCAAAATTTTATTGCTGCAGTATATAGCAGTTTCAAAAAACTATGTAGCTTCCATGCAATATCATATTCACCTCTGTTCTGTGCATAAGCATGGAGTATGAAATCAGAAGTAATTCCACTGAATTTAGATCTGAGATGATCTAAACTTGCTATGGTTTGAGTTTGAGGTTTTTTTTGTCATTAAAAACTCCAATCACAGCTCGTCTCAAATGGTAGCCACAGCCAGAATCCTGCAAATCAGACCCCTGGATCCCAAACTGGGCAATCAGTCAGGGCTGCATCCATGGCTGTGTTGGTAGTCAAAGCGGATGAAATCGAAAATAAACACAGCCTCAAGTCAGCCCATGGTGAAGGAACACTCTGTGACATCTGTTAAATTTAAGAGCATCCTGCTCTTAGTGACTATCTGAAGTACATTTACTGGCTCTGTGCTCTAGAGTAGTGTTTTTTCTGTGCCGTCAAATGCTCCCTGGTGCAGCTCATAGTCTGCTGCTACACAATGTCCTGGCACATCCTGACTCCATGCACAAGAGCACCTGACTTCACTCAGCTTCCCCACTCTTCAGTTTCTTTTACAGGAAAGTGGGGTGCCTGTGAGGGAAAGGACCTGTGAGCTGGGGAATGCATCTTCCTCTTGGTTAGGCTGTGGCTGATAGGAAAATCCTTAAGACAGGATTTTCATGGTCTATGGCAGACTAGGGATTAAAAAGCACAGTTCTCTCTTCGTCTCTCCATGTGCATGCTTTGACATCAGCCATAATGCACTTTGCAGCATCAGTTAACTGAGCAGCTTCCTGCTAATTTCTTAGATTCCCTTAGCCCAAAGGTGTTGGCTGCCTGGCCCCTCTATTGCTTTGCACCCAAAAGGGCTTAAAGCAGACAGGCTGAGGAATTCAGCTTTAGTATGCTGGCGTGTTTCTGTTGAGTATGTGAAGCATTTTTCCAAATGCTTGTCTGCTGTCAGGTTTCCTGTGGCTACCCGTATTGTCTGCCAGGTATAGCTTTATCACTCCTAGAGTTTGTAGTCTTAATCCCAGAGGTACTTTAAAAGTTGTGGAAAAAGAGTTTGTCAAAATTTTTCAGGATAAGAGGGCATGTCTACAATGAAAGTTTTCAATACTGTCAGTAAGCAATTAAACAAATTTACAGGGAAGAAAACCTCTGGAGCTGCTAAGCCCAAAACCTCTTCCCTGCTCCGGGCGTCCTTCAGCCGTGAGTTCCTCTGAGAGCTGGGAAGGAAGTTCTGGGTAGTATTGCTAATTGTGTGTTAAGTCCAACCTCTTTACACAGCTGTTGCTTACTCCTGTCTAAGGTGGAATGCTGCACGAGGCAGACCTTTGCTCTGACCCAGAGAAGCCATTCCTGCTATGTACACTGTAGGAAGGGCTTCCTCAGGTCAGACCGAAAGTCCTGTGGTTTCTACCCCAGTGCTGGTCTCCAAAGTACATTAATTGCCTTGGTTGAATGTCAAATCATAGCATGTCCTGAATCAGACACGAAATTGGGAGAACTCAATTGATTTTGGAAGTGTGATGAAGGTTATTAAAACACTGGAAAAACGGTCCTGCAGTGAGAAATACCGGCATCTGTAGTTACCTTGGTGATAATACTTCAAAGTTACCATGATCACTTTAGAAAGACAAAACATGTGGAAGGGTATAAAAGGAAGTCCTCTGCCTTGCAAGCTGATATTCGGGGTTACAACCACAGAGCCCTTACCATACTGATTTAAAGTGTGTGCCCCGGGGGGTGGGCAGCAGCGCTGAGCCTCTTGCTCTGGCGCCTGTCCTGAGGGGTGGGTGGGTGAGTACACATGTGCACACACCTGGCAGGGGCAGGACCGCTCTCTCTCATGGGTGTCAGGGCTTGCTGAGTTGGCGTTGTCTTCTGCTGTCGTGTGGCCTGAAATAGTTCAGTGTGGGTGAATTCTCCCAGTGTGTCACAGAAGTCTCAAGCCTGATGGGATGTGAAGGGGCAGCGGGGTGCTGAGCACAAGAACGCTGAAGGAGTGAGAAAATATTTCTGTAGGTGGCTGACGTCCTCATGTACTGGATGTATTTTAATGAAGATCAGCGCTATTTGGGAACAATAATCCAGTGCATGCATTACAAATTTTACAATATGATTTACAGGAGGTGCACCAACCAAAGATTTTATTAAACCTTTTTCTCATTTTCTAAAGTTGTTTTTTACATCACGTCTTGCTGAGACCAGCCTTTAACTTAGTAGTAGTTACCATTTCTAAATTTGGAAAGATCCCTCCACTGATCTTAAGTTTTAGTCATGCAAAGTAGTAAACTGTCTAAGCTTTTCTTATCTCTGTATTTATAAAATAAAGTTTTAAAACTTTGTGTGCGTAGTGTACACAGGTGATTGATGTGCTTGGCTGTCCCTGGCAGGTCTGCCTGGGGTGGCTCCCTCCGTGTTAGTTCTTGCCTTTTACAAGACGTAGAAAATAGCCAAAGTTTTCATGCTGGGGGGAGGGAAAGTTAGCAAGAAACACTTCTTTCTCATGCTCTTCTGAAGGCAGACACCTTCAGAAGAGTTTTAAATGTGTGTGGTTTAATATCTTATGTTAGCTACAGTTCTCAAAGGGTTTAGTTTATCATTAAGGAAAGTTAGATTCTGTTCCATTCTTATGGAAGCCTGGGGTAAAAGGGCTTAGGTTTAGCCTGCTGTTTGATGATGCTAAAAACAAACCCAAACTCCTTATGTTTATTGTTTTGGGGTTTTGTAGTAATAGGTGTGGTTTCTTTCTGTAAAACTTCGAATATTAAAGGCCGAAAAGTGCTATCTGTACAGATACTATGACACTGAATTAAGTACACAAATGCAAATGCCTCCATAATTATTTACTATTTCTAGAGAGCATGTGATAAACCAATATTTTTTAATTTCACTTTGGCTGCCACATGTTCTTTTCATTCCAAGCCAGTGAAAGTGGGTGTCTTTCATGGCAGGTTCAGGAGACTCTACAATCTTTCGTCTTCTTGTCTGGTTGCTAATAACTGGAAAAATTGACCGAGCAAAATGGTGAAGAAGTTGAGCCAGCAGTTGCCACAGTGACAGTCGTCCAATATAAATATCTTACAATTCTTCTGTTTATCATCTGTTTTCAGGGCAGTTTAAGCTGCTGGAACAAGACCGAGATATTAAGGAGCCAGTGCAGTATTTTAACAGTGTGGAGGAGGTGGCTAAAGCATTTCCTGAACGAGTTTACGTCATGGAGGAAATAACATTCAACGTTAAGGTAGTCCCTGAATAAATATTTATCCCTGTCTAAATGATTAACTGTTGCAACCTTTGTATACATGGCAAGTGAGCAACGGCGCTGAGTGGGACGTGTGATTTTTGAGACAAGCGAGCCTTTAGTGTTCCACATTTGGTGATGGTGCTCTTTGGGATCATTTTTGCAGTCTTAAATCAACATGTCCTCTAAGGGCTCTCCTGCCCTATGGCACTTTGGGGAGCAATCCTGATGATCCATTCAATAATTCATCTAATTAGGATGTTCCTGCCAGATTTTAAACAAATGTTGTTTGTTGCCCCCTTTCTCCTCCCCCTCCAGCAGTCTGAATTTCATTCTCTGCTAAGCAGCAGCTGCTCAAATCCCTCTCCAGAAAGCCTCTTTCTCAGTGCACACAGGGTGAAATGATGGGGTTGCTTGTCTCAAAATTACTGCAGCTAAATACCATTGTGAATAAAATAACAAAAAAAAAAGAAAAAAAAGAAACAAAATAAAAAGACACAGTTGTTCTCTGTGTGCATGTGTGTGTGTTTGCTTGTGCACAGCTCTTGGGCTCATGAAAGGGTCACTGATCCCACGAGAGGGTTTGCTATCACCGAACACACTGCAGTGCAGTGGCATGAAACAGTGAAGACACAACTTGTTCTTCTTTGTCCTACCTACATGTGTGACACTGCACGAGGTAGGTCAGCTCTGCCGTGGGAGCAGAGTGGTCTTCAGGCTTATCTGGTTGGTTTGAGCAGCAGCACCATCTCAGACTGGTAGAAGAGCATCTAGAGCTGTTGTGCAATGGTGAAGATCCACATCGTGTACCCTGTGGGGAAAATCGGCTGATACTGCTGGTGAAAACCCAGTCTGGAATTTCCTGGTCCTATGCATATCAGGCTGGGCTTTGTATAACAACCTTTTAGTGGCTTTGCCCTCTTTCTTGCACTGCTGCAGCTGGGAGACACCAGCCAGTTCACAATTTTTATAGGCGTAAGTGGAAGAGCTCATCAGTTAATTTACTCACTGACAATGGCTCATGCCTTGCAAGACAGTAGGTTGTTTTCATTTGTGCTCTGCATTAACCTGAGCCTGTAAAACAGAGGCTTTCATGAATGAAGGCTACGTGAGAAAGTTGGAACACTTCTGTATCTTTAGGCAAGGGAACAAGAAAATTTTATCTCTGCCCAGAAAAAATCCTTGTGACTGCTAGCCTTATCCAGAGCTGTGCTGTTATTTCTCTTTTGATCAATGATCAAACCAAGAGAATGGCACAGTAGAATGTGCAGCTTTGATTTTCTAGTGCAAGAAAATATTTGTCTACAGGCTTGTTTAAACATAAAATGCCATATCTTGAGTTTAACGTGAGTAGTTTTAAAACTCTTTTTCATATGTGACAAACTGAGAAGTAAGCATAGCTTTCTGTTAGAGATCAAATCCATTTTTAAAAGGTTTTATAGTGATACTCCTTAATGTAAATAACAGTAGTAATAATCCAGGTTTAACCTAGTTACACAGTTATCTTGGCAGTGTTCCTCTTGGCAGTTTTTCCAGTTTCATAGAAGTCTATTCCAAGGTTATCATCTTCCAAAAAATAAATGAACTTAGCAGGATTTATTAAAGTGTTTAATAACCCTTTGCATGCAAGAGAATTATGTACGCTAAAATTTTAATATAGGAGAGATTTTGTCAAGCTGATTAGAGCAAAGGGAGGAATACTAAGTACAGTTGACTCCTGTCCAATGTAGCATGCCTGTTTAAATTCAGAAGAGAGTATCAGAAGGTAGCTAATCCGATATAAAAAGAAAAAAAAGTGCCCAAAATATCTGATGAAGCACTTAAGATGAGAAGGAGCTCTGAAGTCTGGGAATTCTTTCTTGTTCCAAACACTCAAGTCTTCAGTGGATAATTTCTGAAGAAGGAGCCTGCAGAGTTCCAAGGTGACCAGACAGTCACTGTGTGCCTTTATCTGTGCTCGTTGAGGTGTGCCTGCATGTGCCAGTACACCACAGTTATGGTTCCACTTGGTGTGAGCCTTGTTCCTGAGTGTAAATCCTTGGCAGCTCCAGCAGGATTTCACAGCTACCGCTGCCGTTCACCAAACTGCCTTCTCACTGCCGTGGGCTGCGAGATCATTTCCAAGGGGCTTACTTTATTTTTGCTTCTTGTAATAGTTGTTAAAGGGAAAACTCAGCCACCTTATCCTGGGGAGGTGCGGGAGATGGTTCTCCCTTCCTTCCCCGTGGTTTTGCAGCTGGACAGGCTTCTGGGCAGTGTCCTGAGGCAGGGGGCTGAGGACTTGCTGGTGTTTGAAGAACAGTTGTAAAATATTCCTAGCAAGTGCCACTGGGAGGGAAAGGTGGTATCACTTTTCACAGAATAGCAAACAAAAATTTTAGGTTAAATGAAACTTTTGTAATGGCTAAAAGTACTTAGTAAAAGTCCTTTTAGCCATTACAAAAAAACTACTTTTTGTCCACATGTACTGCACTGAATACCCACTTGGTGGTTTTGAGTTGTGGCCAGCAGCATCTACAGGCGCAGCATCCTCAATCACTCAATCAATAGTTTAATTTCTTCCTGGTCAAAAAATAGAGGCATTCTGTCCTTTCTTCACTGACCAGATAGGTGACAACCTTTTTTGTATTAATATTCAGTGCATACTTGAAGAAGATTTTGTTTATGTTACAGTGTTATACTACAAATATGAGAATTTTTTTATTTTCTATTGCTAGGAACAAAATACCAAGAATGTTGAGCTACCCCAGGACCCTATCTTTTGCTGAAGCAACAGTAGTAGATTTCTGCTTTCAACTGCTCTGGTCTCATACAGATGGCAGTGTGTACAAACACCTAGGAAGCTATTTGCACCAGGTCTTAAAAACAAAACAAGGAACAAACACACCCCCCACCCCCCCCCCCCCCCCCCCCATCATATTGAGGGCAATTCACAAAAATTCCCCTTAAAAAAGCAGCAGTATTGTCTGACATATTGAACATTGGACAAACCAGGAGTTCCTTCACTCTGAAAACCAGCTCACTTAGTGTTACAGGACCCTTCAGATCTTCCAGAATAACATTTTTGTTCTGAAGACATCATTTGGTCTCTCTGGAGAGTCTGTGAACCTGTTTGCAGACACTTTCTAGAATGGAGAAATGGGTTAGTGAATTAGCCTTTTAATGATTCTTTTCTTACCTATCAAAGATATGACTGGTATGAACTTTTGATACCTGATTTGTTCATCTTTTTTAATGTAATCCTCTTTTCACAGTGATTTAACTGTGTTGGCCCATACAATGTGCATTTTGGCAGAAAGAAAACTGTAATGAAAACTTCATGGGTTTGGGTTTTTTTGGCATATGGTAATGCAGTACAGTAGAACAAAATTGATTTCCTGGTTGTAATTCTAGTGCCTCTGATAAACTCACTTTGAGTTGCCATAAAGCACATCTATAGTAGGTTGTAACTTACGGTGGCAATCTTAAATGCTGCAGCAGTGACTTTCTTGAAATGAGGCGGTGTGTAGATTTTGGCTCCAGACTTTCAGGCAATTCATAATACCTCACCTCAAGAATTAGTGCTTTAGTGGCCTTGTGGCTTGATGCCAGCCTTATGAAGCAGCAAGAGTCAGTTCCAAGCAGTCTGGGTTTTTCTTCTTTTTCTCCTTTGCCCCGGGTACACACAGGCTCGACACCTCGGTGTCTTGCGTTGGCATTGCAGTCCTGTGGCTGCCTCTTTTCCTCCTGGGAAAAGGTGGGTGGCTTGGGTAGGAGAAGCAGAGGAAGCAGAGCTGCTGCTGCTGCATGCCTGTGTTGAGGAACCTGTGGGAGGGGTCCTGCTCTGAAAGGAGCCTGGATGGCAAGTGCCACTGCTTCAGTAGCTCCTGACGACCCACATCAAGAGATGCTCCATGTTACAGCTCTGCAGTGTTACCTGCCACATTTTGGGTCAGTTTTAGAACACTGGTTTATTTGAGACATTCCTTAAAGAGCACTGAAGCCAGCTGTTAATGTAGCAATTAGGCAAAGTCCTTCTTATCCCAGAGGGAAATACATGTATGCTAGCATAAAGACTTCTACTTGCTGATTCTGTCTTGGGAAACAGACATTTATAAAAGAAAAATGGATACTCTCTCACTGAATTTAGCCAACTTCCTTGAAAATGTTTGCTCATTTTTTTCTACTAATAGCTCTTCTGAAGACATTGTTTTACATTTTAAAAATCTTTTCCCATTTTTGTGACCTGTAAAAAAACATATGTATCTAATAGATCATATCTATTAAATATATGTGTAATGCTACAATTGGTCCCTTGGTTCTAATAGTAAAAACCATATGCTGTAGCTATGAATCAGAGACTTCACAGTTACAAAGAGCTCTAACAAAAAAAAAATCGTAATTGTATTTTTAAAGTGAATGTAATGTTTGCATTACTCTAATAAAATCTAGCAGGTGTACCAACCAATATAAAGCTACAAATCATTTTTATAAAGATGTTCTTATGTGTCCAGTTAAAGACTTCTGCTTCAAACTCTAACAAATTAGAGCAATTGGAGTGCAAGACAGCATATTGTTACCAAAACAGGTGTTACCAAAATCTGTTATTGCAAGCTAGCCTTTCCTTAAGCAAAAGGAAGAGTATACCTGAGCTTTTCCAAAAAAAAGTTTCCTAAATAATCATTCATTGCTTTTCTGATGGCTGTCTTCTGCAGGACTTACAGTTGGCTTTTCAATGTTTCTGAAATTGCATGAGTCTTAAAATAAAAAATATTATCGTGACTTAGACCACTGCTGTTTTGCAGTGTGTTTGGTAGGGTGTCTGTATGCCTGTAAACTTTCTGGTCAGCATCGTGGCATCGATAGTGAGCAGATAGTATGGATTAACAGCTGGTAGTCGAAAGGGAGAAGGCAAGTACAACAGGGAGGAAGTTCTGGATCTGTGGGTCTTCTGCATTCATTGTTCAGCTTGAATATCTACTACTGATTCCTAGATGGCATTGGGATTGTGGTGTGGCAAGCACTGCCTCTTTCACAACGCTGGGATCACTGGTTATTCTCACCTGTTACCAATGAAAACTGGCTGAGAAGAGCAGAAGAGGGTTGAGTGCAAAGTAAAACTGCAGGAGTTCTTACAGTGCACAAAACATTATTGTTAAAATGTATAAAGCCCTCCTTGGATATGTGATGCAGCTGAGTGAAAGCCTCTTGGGTGTTTTCTGCCTTCTGTAGTGTTACCTCTTTTCCAGAATTATTATGGACTTCAGGAGTTTACCACAAAAACATATGATTATTTCTGCACTAGTCTGTGATCTGGACACCTTAACTCTGCCACTCTGCACTGCTGTCTTGTGTCCATCATATACCAGTGATATGCTGTGTCACGTTTGCCAGCTGGGACCTGCCACTAGCAGGTCCAAGTGTCTGAAATAGTGTAGGGCTCTGCTACACCCCGCCAGCAGCTGCATAGCAGGAAGCAGAGGGTGCCCAGAGAATGCTCTCAGCAGGGTTGTGAAGATGCAAATCCAGCTGGGTCAGTGCTGAAAGCTTAGAGGGTAGAGGGAGATGGGTCTGGTGTGGGGCTACTCATTCTGCCTTCTAGGAATAATTTATGATATGCACTTTCATGTTATCTATAAGCGTGCTATTTGGCAGAGAACCATAGAATCATTTAGGTTGGAAAGGACCTTTGAGATCATCAACTCCATCCATTAGCCCAGCACTGCCAAGTCCACCAGTAAACTATGTCCCCAAGTGCCACGTCTTCACATCTTATAAATGCTTCCAGGAATGGTGACACAACCACTTTCCTGGGACACCTGTTCCAGTGAATGACAACCCTTTTGGTAAAAAAAAAAAAATTCTGGATATCCAATCTAAACCTCTCCTGGTGCAACTTGAGGCCGTTTCCTCTTGTCCAATCTGTTCTTAGGAAATGCTCTGCATGACTAATTCCTCGGCTTCTGGAGGCCCTGTGAAGCTCACCAAAGGCTGTGTAAAGCCAAGCTAAAGTCTATGGCTCTTTGTTGATTTTTCTGTAAGTTTTGTGGCCGTTGATAAAGTGAAATGTTTGAACAAGACAGAACAAGTCTGATTTTTATATGTCATTGCTACAAGGACAAAGTAAGGATCATTTAGCCTAATGATCCTTAGCCTTTGTAATCTGCAGGACAAAAGCTGAGCAATATCTGTGCACTGTTATGTGTATGGAGAGAGATAGATATGATATGTTTGATATATCTTTGTTGCCAATATGCTGGAACACATATTTACCTACCAATTTTAAAGTATAAGCAGCCTGTTGGGATATATCAATAATCTTAACATCACCATAAGTAGAATTTAGTGGATAGAGATAAATTTCTGCAGACTTAGACTTTTAATTTCATGTTTTCCATTTTTATTATGATTTTGAGCAGCAACTGATACCTTATATTTTTGTTTAGAAGGAAGAATGCAGAACAGTATTTTTCTCAGAGTGCTAAACTAGAACTATGGCATCATCTTTCTTTTCATAGAATATCATAGAATATACTGAATTGGAAGGGACCCACGAAGAATATCAAGTCCAACTCCTTGCCTTGCACAGGACACCCCAAGAATCACACCATGTGTCTGAGAGCATTGTCCAAATGCTTCTTGAACTTTTGTCAGGCTTGGTGCTGTGACCACTTCCCTGGGGAGCCTGTTTCTATGCCCAACAGCCCTCTGGGTGAAAAACCTTTTCCTGATATCCAACCTAAACCTCCCCTGACACAACTTAAGGCCTCCAGTCCTGTCACTGGTCACACAGAGATGAGTGTCTGCCCCTGCTCTTCCCCTCATGAGGAACTTGTAACTGCAGTGAGGTCTCTCTTCAGTCTCCTCTTCTCCAGGCTGAACAGACCAAGTGACATCAGCTGTTCCTCATACGGCTTCTCCTCAAAGCCCTTCCCCATCCTCACAGTCCTCCTTTGAGTGCTCTCTAAGAGCTTAATGTCTTTTTTATATTGTGGCACACAAAACTGCCCCCAGCACTCGAGGTGAGGCCGCCCCAGTGCAGAGCAAGGCAGGACAGTCCCCTCCCTTGCCAGGCTGGCAATGCTCTGCCTGATGCACTGCAGGACATGCTTGGCCTTCCCGGCTGCCAGGGCACTGCTGACTCACATTCAACTTGCCATCAACCAGGACACTCAGGTCCCTTTCTACAGTGCTGCTCTCCAGTATCTCATTCCCCCATCTGTACACACATTGAGGGTTAAATTCAGCCTTATTTCACCTGCAATGATCCTGTAACTATATTTTTTTAAGAATGAAAAAATGTTTTCCGATATTTTTAATCTGTACACACATCGAGGGTTAAATTCAGCCTTATTTCACCTGCAATGATCCTGTAACTATATTTTTTTAAGAATGAAAAAATGTTTTCCGATGTTTTTAATTGAAAATAATTTTGTCTTTAAACATGCCAGTTGGCTCAAAAAGCCCATTTGCTATTTGGCTGGGTTGAAGTGGATGACATCAATAAGTAGCTGTTCCACAAGACCTTCATTGTAAAGCTCAGCTGTTTAGTTACCTCTGTGGTTTCACATCTGACCCACCGTTTCCTCCTACAGTGGCTTGTTTGTTTGTGAATCGCCAAGGAACTGTAAGTTGGCCAAGGAGGAGCTCCCACAGCTGTAGGTTGTGACACCTCCCTTTCTCTGGACAGTGTCCCACAAATAGTGAGGAAAAGCTGTGATCATGCAGCATCAAGTGAAAAGTCCAACAGTGTAGCTGGCATTGTCAAAGCAGCCATTCGCGGGGACTTGTTGATTCTAGAAACCAATATTCTTAGAGAAAACACCCTCTCAGAAAGAGAGGAGGGAGATTGCATGGTACAGGCACAGAGCCCTGTGTGTCCTCAGCCCTTATCAGCCCCTCAAAGGCAGGGCTCTGTGGCTGCAGCTCCAATGCAGCGCTCTGTGGCAGTTTGAGGAGAAACCAGCAATGAACGTCCCACAGGCCTTATCAGCAAAAGAACCTCCAGTGCTTTCATTTCACGTCGTTTCAAAATGCTGCCAGGCCAGTGATGCAAACTGTGAATGAGTATTACGTACCATAAATCCTAGTGGTTTCCTGGATTAGACCAATTAGTGTTTGTTTAGATAATTCAGGGTTTGAATGACTTCCTCTCCGGAAGCCCTGAGCCTGAAGTGCTAAGGCGGCACACCTCGCCTGAGCTGCCTGTGCAATTACTCCTGTGCAATTGCTCCAAGAGGCTTGCAGAAGATAATCACAGTTCTGCAAATACAGAGGGATTGCAGGTCATGTCTTACAAGAGGAAGCACTGTGCTTGTCAGTTATTGACTTACTAGAATTACAGCTTTGATTTCATGCAGCGACTATTGTGTGATGATACCAGGGTTTGAAGCGTGGAGTTTGAACTTCACTCAAGTCCATGAAGTCTTTAGTTTTGGAGTTTTGGAGGTGACGAAGGGATTTACAATTTTAGCATATGTTTTCATTGGCAATTTCTTTAGTATGTTTGATTTCTCAAATAAAATGGTCAATAACAGACCAGTAGTGTTTACCTGGTGCACCTTCATTTATGAATAGGAATCTGCTGCTACCAGAGAATTGGGTGGGTTCTGTTAGGTCCCTGAAAAGGGTGTTTCACATTAAATCACTCAAATATGAGGCAGAGCAATCTTGTCTATAAAGAGCTATTTCAGTCATAAGGAAATAACTTCGGGAGCAAATGAGCCTTGGACATCTGTTTTGTTGGGGTTTTTTTCCTGGTGCAATTTCAGTACTGAAAAGCTCACACATGGCTGTGCGTATGTTGTTTAATCTCTTAAATTGTAATTATGATCAAAAAATGAGGAAGGAAGTCTGTGACTGGGAGAGCAAAGCAAGGGGGGGAGTTAGGCATATGGGATAGACCAATATTCTTGATTTCTCCTTCACAGAATAGATGTCATCTGTCATTCCCCATAGCCTGGAAAAGATTATATCAAAGGGATATGCTTCATCTGTAATGATGAAATCACCTTTTCTGCTCCTCAAGGAGCTGAAGATGGTGAAAGAAGTTTGTTTCTCTCAAGAGCCTGGCAAATAAGTTCTAACAAACAGCAAAAACAAAGGTGGGAAAAGAAACACAAGGGAATCCAGACATAGTCTGTCATAGCTGTATGACACCAGTAGCTGTTTGAACTGCTGGGATATGTGGATTTGCCCTTGCTTTAAAAAATGGTTATGTTTGTTCTCATGCCCTCCTTGGCAGTTTCTGGTGGCTCTTTCCTCTCAAGTAAGATGCGAGAATGTGCTGAACAATTTAAAAAGGTTACTTAGCTGAGCTTCAGCTTTAACACCTTGCACTTTACTGGTCGGCTGTTCAAATAAAGCTACTTTCATTTTTTCCAATACTTAGTCTTGTAAGTTCAGTCTCAAGAGATTTGATGTGATTTGAAGTATTGTCTTCATGGGGGGAAAATCAAATTTTTTATTATTATTTTGCAGGTAGCTTCAGGTGAATGCAATGAAGACACTGAAGTTTACAACATTACCCTTAGTACTGGGGATGAGCTCACTTTAATGGGGCAAGCAGAAATCCTTTATGCAAAATCCTCTAAGGAGAAGTCACGGCTCAACACCATCTTCAAAAAAATCGGGAAGCTTAATTCAATTAGTAAGCTAGGCAGAGGCAAAATGCCCTGCCTCATCTGCATGAACCACAGGACCAATGAGAGCATCAGTCTCCCTTTCCAATGTAAGGGCAAGTTCAGCACCCGCAGCCCACTGGAGGTGCAGATGCAAGAAGGGGAGCACACGATTCGCAATATAGTAGAAAAAACCAGGCTGCCTGTTAACGTGACTGTGCCAAGTCCTACACCAAGAAACCCTTATGACCTGCATTTTATCCGTGAGGGGCACAGGTACAAGTTTGTCAACATTCAGACCAAGACTGTGGTAGTTTGTTGCGTGCTTCGTGGAAACAAAATCATTCCCATGCATTTTCCCTTGCACTTGACACTTCCGAAATTTATTCTACCTGATAGTGTGGTGAAGGGGGAGCTGTGGCACGAACCCCTCATCCAGCACTGGTTTAATATATGCCAGGAACAGTTTGACATAGACGAGTATTCCCGTGCCGTGCGAGATGTAAAGACTGACTGGAATGACGACTGCAAGAGCCCGAAGAAGAGCCGGTGCACAGGGCACAGCCACGTGCCAAACTCCCTCAGCTACGCGCGAGACGAGCTCACACAGTCCTTCCACCGGCTCTCCGTGTGCGTCTATGGGAACAACTTGCACGGGAATAGCGAGGTGAACCTCCACGGCTGCAGGGACTTGTGTAACGAGTGGGCCCTGTTCTCTCACGATGCTCTTCAGTACCAGGAGTCCGGGGACAGTAGCAGCGATTACCTTTTCCCTGAAGTTAGCGAAGAATCGATGTTTCTGCCTACGAAACCAGAACTTCCTTACGAAGAGCTCTGGTTGGACCAAGGGTCTGGAAAGGGTGGTGACCAGCCTCTCTCGTGCTCGCTTAGTGAGAAGAACAAGTGTGACAACTACAGAGGATCTTTCCGATCAAAGTGTGGTACCGCATCTCTTCCTGTGCCTGCAACTGTCGGAACAACCACAAAGTCTTCAGAAGTTTCCCTACCTCCACCTCCAGTGCCTCCCAAATCAGAAGCAGTAAGTCAGGGTTATTTATGTTTGTTTGTTTCTTTTTTTAGGCGGTGAAGAGTTTGCATGCAGATCTTTTTAGGGAATACTTGGTGGAGGGGGGGAAGGGCACATATAGGGCAAGGGAACAGTCAAACTTTGCAAGATGTGCCACTTCAGCTAGTTTCCTACTGTGTGTAAGTCATGTCTTAAAAATCACAGGAGTATATTTAATATTACTGATGTAATAGCTTAATCCTGATACTTTCAGGTGATATTTGTTTTGGGTTTCTTGCTCACACAAACAGGATCTAAGAAGTGCTTCATTCTTATTCTTTCACATCATCTCTCCATGTGACCTCCATGTTTTCTCATATCTTCTGTGGCCAAGAGTGTATGGGGCATGACCCCACTTGGAAATGCCTCAGATTGCCTTAATGTGTCTTCAATTAACAAGCTCTGATAATGAGAAGAGCTAGAATTTTTACAGATTTGAAGTGTTTGTTAATGAGAGATCGTCTTCTCTGTTATGAGCCTCTAGCAGATTTTGAAGAATATTGTGTCATTGTCCTCAAGGAAACTTTATCAAACTAGACCTAATCGCTCTGTACTGCTTATTGAAAGAAAATATGTTTAAATAGGAGCTCTGCAGAATTGATAAATGAGCCTTCTAGAGAACTCAGTTGTAAACAGAGCATGTTTCCTGGCCTAAGGTTTTTAATGAAAACTCATGGGAGAAATCGCTACTCCAAACCTGAAATGTCATGGAGACTTAGGAAATGTAAATGCATTTGAAAAATGCGAATGTATTTTATCAACAGGAGCTTATGTGGACCGGCTGGAGAATCCCCCCATTATGTGGTCCCTTCGTATAGTCCTAAGCATTATTTAAAAAAAAAAGAAAGAAAAAAGAAGGTTCCCATAGGGAAGAGTGTTTAGGAGTCTTTAGCAAAATATCAATGATACATGTATCGCATGAATCTTCAATATCATTATTTAGCAAATTTGTTTTGCAGGGGTTTTTCTGGAATTAAATAAATACCATTCCACTTGCAAGCCCTATGGTGCTTTCCAAGAGCATGGCTGTACAGTAAATTAAGACTAATTTGAGACCAAATTGCAGCAAACCATGATGATCCCATACCTTTCCTATTGCCATCTAACAGTCCAGTAGTGTTGGCTGCAGCCTTGCCCTCATGAGTCAGGTCACAACCTGGTTGAAAGCTAAGATGTGTCCATTCATGCTGGGTCAGCCTGCAGTGGATTTCTGTGGGGATGCCCCTGGCCAGGCTCTGCACTTCCTGGGGAGGTGCAGCAAGGAGAGGGGAGGAGGACACCATGCAGGCACAAAATGCCAAACTACAGCCCTTGGACTGTGCCACCAACACTTCCCCAAAAAGCAAATGCAGCCGCTGGAGCAGCCAGGAAAGGCAAGACCTTATGTCTTCTTAGCAAAGTGTTTACGTGCAGTGTTAAGTGCAGGAACCCAAGAGCACTTCCTTGCCTCTGAGGTCAGGTACGCACTGACACTTGGTCCAGACTCTTGGACAAGTGCCCAGCAGCACCATATCAACATGAGGCTCCCTGGCAGCCTACACTGACGTTAGCTGGAGTGGGGCTGGTCCCCCCCTCCTCCTCCTCCTCCTTTCCCAGACACATCATCCTGGCTTTCCTTTTGTGCTGGCTCTGGCACTCATGTGCCTGGGCAGGCAGCCAGGTCTGGATCTGGAAAATGATTAGTTTCCTGCTGATTTCTGTGAGCTGAACTGCTTCTGCACAGGGTCAGAGGAGTGCTGGGGAGTGGGTGGTGGGGAGGAAGGCTGCCCCCGCAGCGAGGTGAGGGCAGCCCTTGTGGCGTGGGGGTGCTGACCACCTGGGTCATGCCTGAGACATGAGGGTCTTATGTCATCCCTGAGGTGTGGGCACTGGGGTCTGGGAGAGCTGTGGAACACCTGCACAGCATCAGTGTGGACCTTCATACCTGGAGAATCCCCATGAGTCCCTTTTAGGGGCAGCAGGGTGACACTTGGGGTAGATGTGTATGTTGCCCTCTAGAGTTATTTTGGAAAGCGTGTAATTTTGTCATGTGTGTCTTACATTACTGAGGTAATGTGTGAGTGCTGTCAGCAATTTCAGGGTTGGTTTCTAGCCATTTTGGAGAAATAACTTCTGCTAAAGATATTAGCTGGGATTTGGAGGTGGGCAGGGGGTGTAGCCCCATTAAAAATAAAACAAAACTAAAACCCTACATTTCCATAAAATGTAATAATTTAGACTTGTCTTTATGGCTTCCTGGAGCAGCTTTGGAGTGAGTATCAGTGACCTACAGAATTCATCTGTAGGCTGGGGCAGAGGAGAGGTTTGCATGGTTTCCTGTAGGTATTTATAGAGTAAGTAGATCTCAGGAGCTGCTGGTGAACATGAGGTTTAGTCATCACTCCCTCTAGAATGATATTCCATAGCATTTCTGTGTAAAGTTTGGCTGGCAGTTGTATTTTTGCACTAAATTTAAAATGTGTGTCCAGGAGCTGTTTGGAGGACAGGAAAGGACATCTGGGTATTTCAGAAGCTGTTCTGGTTTTCTTCTCTCCAGCAGGATGAAGCGTTGTGATACATTATGTGTATTTTCTAAATACCTTTCAGAAAATCGAAGTAGCATGAAGGCAGAAGGCAGAGGAGGGGGGAATAATCTCTGAATTAAGGCCTGTAAATTAGTAATTTCTTCATTCCCCAGACACTAATTTGCATAACATCAGAAGCTGTTTTCCTGGTTGATACAAAGCACATCCCTAATGGAGTGCACCGGAAGTTCAGGCTCCTGTGGGCAAGGAGTGTGGAACTGCTCTGTGTTACGCTCACAGTCAAGCTGGTGACAGGGCAGGTTTTATCCAGGCAGCCTCAGAGCTGGTCACTGCAATGATGCCCAGATTCAGCAGTGACACCCCAGGGCCCAGGTGGTGCTGGCAGGGCTTGGGCTGACAGAAGGAAAAGGAGCACAGGTCTTAAAATCAACATAGCACCTCATGCCGTTGGAAATGGGTCACCATTCCTAGGTCACAGGAGGGAGGGTTGGAGCATGAGAGAGCTCAATGTCAAATAGAAGTTTCAGGTTGTGCAGTGTAAATGTTTTATCAGTATCTGACAGCCGTGTGACATCTAGTGCTTCCAGGGCAAAGAGTATTTCCAGATAAGAGCAGCAGCCATCGAGGTCATTGTCCTGTGACACCGTAGCTGTTTCACTCATCCGCTGCATTTATTTCATTGCCATTCTCTTGGACCTAGTGAGCATGACTTTCCTGAAGCTTCCCCTTTCTCTTGTCAGTTTAATCTGCAAAATCTCTCCTTTGAATTCCTCTGCTGGGTTTCCGGGGGGCTGTGTGTAGCAGCTATAATAGTGGTTTTGTGACAGGGACCATTTATGGCTTCGTTCTGGTCTGCAGTTGGGTCAAGCAAGGGAGTTTGGCATCATTTGTTATGCCAGCACCCTTGAATTCCTCAGTCTTCCTAGGACGGAAAATCTTTAATCCTTTGACCATCTGCTGTGCTCCAAGAGCTCCCCTGAATGGTCTCTCTAACTCCGTGGATATATATTCAATAGCATTCAGTATTAACTTTGCCTATTCTGACCTGGCGGGAGAAAGAGTCTTCAGGCATCTTTGGGTCACAATACTAAAATGGTTGAAGAATTTTATGTCTGAATTCAATAACAAACATGAATAAAATTGATTCATTTTTTTCCCTTTCCTTGAAAGATCAAACAAGATCTCTTAGAACAAGATTTATTTCAGTGTTTTATGCTGTCGGGCATTTCCTGTAATTTTGACTTGTTTTGAATTAGGGAGAAAATGTACTACAATGTCCTAGTCCCCAATTTTCCATTTCTCAAAATTACTAAATATGTTGTTGCATTTTGAAAGCACTGAAGTGGATTGCAAAAGGTTCCACATTTATTTTGTTTTTAAATAAATTAAATCACTTTAATTGCTAATTATGTGTTGCAGAACTGCTAAGATGACTTTTAGTTCTGAAGTGTTGTAAAATTTAAAAATAAACTTCAACTTTCAAACACAAAAACAATTTCCCTTTTCTGATGCATCTAAGACTGTTTCAGACAAGGAGAATGTAGAGGTCTCCTCCTGCCCAGGGGCAGGTGGTGAATCGTTAAAAATCCTGCCCGACAGCCGAATTCTCAGCAGCCTTCTCACCTCTAGCCCTACTAAATAAAGTTGCTCTCCCAAATATGTCCTGATGAGATTAAGTCCTCAATTCCATCATATTTTTTATGGGGATGGATCCTGACATTTTGCTCCTACACAGGCACACCACAGTAAATTTCAGGTGATCAGTGCTACAGCTGTGTGTTTTAAACTGTGAGGTTGTCTGGCTGCACAGAGCAGACCTGTCGGCTGGGTGTACACCTCTCCACTTGTACATTTTGGATAGCTTTGTCCTGCACTCCTTTGGCAGCTACAGAAAGAGTGAAGCTCCTAGTTTTAATCCAGAAGCTGGTAAACATGAGATAAATGTACTATTCCTGAGGGAGGGAGGCTGTGAATCATCTTAGAGTTGGATGACTGACTATCACTGGTGAAGTAAGTCAGGAAACATCAAAGTATATTGAGATCTTTTCATTACATAAGCTTGGTTTCTTACATCTAAATAAACAACACTAATGAAG
The DNA here is from genome assembly GCA_013397155.1 of Irena cyanogastra. Lineage (NCBI taxonomy): Eukaryota > Metazoa > Chordata > Aves > Passeriformes > Irenidae > Irena > Irena cyanogastra. The sequence continues at coordinate 146,443 of VWZV01006328.1, read as the reverse complement.
TTTAGGTGTAATGAATTGCTCCTTACAGAATGTATAATATCAGGAACCGTCTGTCTGATTTTCTGTGTTACTGGAAGGTTCTTTTCAATAGTTTCATTGCTGCTACTTTTTAAATGAGTGCCTATCAAATTGCTGAAATGTGCCCTAAAATAGACTGCTGGTAGTTCTACCAGTGGCAAAGCGTTCTTTTGGACTTCTTTGACAGCTACATACTGTTGCAAATGTATATGTTCCTTCATTTCTCTCTTCTTCTCCCTTTTTAATTATTTCCTTTCAAAGAATATGGCTGAACCAGATGTGTTTCATCTGGTTGAGGCTGCTGTTGCCCAGATTTTCTTGCTGCTTGCTTACATGTTCTTCTTTTGTGCAGGTAAAAGAGGAATGCAGGCTCCTCAACGCTCCCCCGGTCCCACCACGGAGTTCAAAGCCGTCCTCCACCAGTCCTTCCATCCCTCCTCGCACAGCGAAGCCTGCTCGACAGCAGACCCGCTCTCCCAGCCCCACTCTATCCTACTACTCTTCAGGACTGCATAACATGTATGTGTTTGAACTGTGGGAGCACTGTGCTAGCACCTTCTGAGAAAGTTAAATTTAGCACTGTTCTTTTTGAAGGCGCTTGTTTCGAAGGCACAGTGCAGTGTCAAACTTGCTGGCTTTTAGTAAAACGGGCTAACCTGTCAAGTTGTATTTAAAGATTCAGAAGCTGGAAAAGCTCCAGAAGAAACTATGTTTTACTAAATAGAATATAGCAGTTTATATTAAACACCTGCATGAGGTGTTACCACCTGCTAGACATAATATCACTCTTAGGTGATATAGCCTGTCTAGTTAAAAGATCATGTACAGTTCTCCATGTTTCTTGAAAGGCTTGAATCTTCAAACCAGACCGCCTCAAAACTAGTTTTTGGGTGGGATTTCAGTGCTGCATGCAGTGCAGCCAGTTCTGATAATCAGGGACACTAAAAGAGTGTGGTAATCCAGAAATGTGTTGTGCTAACTATATGGAAACCTATGGGGTGGATGTGATGGAGGACAGAAAGAACAGCAGACACCACTGAGTGCTAAGTGAGGTGTAGCAGAAGGGGGCCAGACAGCTTCCACATCAAACACACTTCAGCACAAACCCAACCCACAATCTGGAAAATCCACCCAGGCTAGCTGAAAGTTGACACTAAATTCTGAATTATGTGGCTGCATAGCTTTTCTTACAGTGTCAGTGTACAGTGTCGTTCCTTTGACTTCAGAAGGTATATGCACCTTCTGAAGCCTCACCCCCTTTTTGCCTTGGATGCCTTCTTGCCATTATTTTTGGTACCCCTTCAATGACACACTGCTACCTGTGTGGATATTACAAATTCATCCAAAACATCCCTGAATTAATTTTAGCCTGAATGCAGTTGGTATAATAACTTATGCTGGAATTGCCTTACTAAGTCGTACTGCACATATGCAGCTTAGTGTTGTGGATCTGGCAATGATCACTCTAGATCAAGGCTGCTTGCTTATTTTATGAAAGCCTGTTGGGTACTTCTGTCAAGGTCTACTCCACAGGAGGCTGAGCACAAGACCTCCCAGCTTTAGGGGCCCACCAAATGCTGCTTTCTCTCTTTGTAGCTAAGAATACATCTGCCTTCCAAAAAACTAGGCAAAAAATTAGAAAAACAGAAGAGAAATTTCTCAGGAATGCAAAAAGTTATAGTGAGGTGAGGGTCAGTCTTTTCTCCCAACTAACAAGCAATAGAATGAGAAGAATAGGCCCCAGGTTGCACCACGGGAGATTTAGATTGGATATTAGGAAAAATTTCTTCATGGAAAGGGCTGTCAAACATTAGAATAGGCTGCTCAGGGAAGTGTTGGAGTCACTATGCCTGGAAGTGTTCAAAAATTGTGTAGATGTCTCACTTAGGGACATGGTTTAGTGTGGGCTTGGCAGTGCTGGATTAATGGTTGGATTGATGATCTTAGAGGTCTTTTCCAACCTAAATAATTCTGTGATTCTATGATTTGCCTTGACTTACACAGTATTTGCATGAAATTCATCTCCAGCTGGGTCCAGACCAGACGTCTCCATTTTGGTAGAGCTGACCTGGTGTTGCAGAGGAAGCTACTAGAAAATTGCCATTGTGCAGAGTAACCAGATTGCTTTGCCATTTATATCAATGGCAAACTTGTTTTCTGGATCCTGAAGGGTTGCAGACAGTATTTTAAACAGAAACAGTCAGTATGATTTGTCCTTATCTGCCTCTAAAAATGCCTAATACCTGACTTCAGCTGTATTTGAGGCTTGTCTTGCATCCTTTCACACTCTGTCCCAGGCAGTTCATTTTAGTGGAGGCCAAATAAGGAAGCACTTTGAAAATGTTAAAATGTTACTTTATCAGTTTTCAGAAATTCCATTAATCTTTGAACTCAATAAATGTTCCAGTTCTAGTATGGAATTAGAGAACAGAAACAGGATCAATCAATTAAATTGCTCTGCATTGTTGGTTGTTTACAGCACCTCACTGCCTGTTTTCTCATCTTGATGGCTTGGTTTGTGAAAAATGATTTGCACTGTGTGCAATACACCAGTTGGCCTTTAAGCAGCCAGAAATAACTCATTGATGGTGTTTGCCTGTTGAGGAGGCAAAACTCCATGTCTCATATTGAAAACATCCAGCTGCTTTACCTGTCAGACATGTATTAGTGACATAAACAGATGAAAAGTTTGGAAGGCAGAGAATGGAGACTGAGAGATGGTTAGAAAGGGGGAAACTGCTTCTGTTGGACAGATATTTTCCAGTGATGTAGATTAGGGCTGTTTTTACACATCTGCCCTTTGTATTTGATCTGGACAAGTCCGGATTGGCTTCCTCTCTGATCCACTGTAAGCACATGAGGAAGTAATTTTGTATCAATCCATTGAAAACTGCTGGTTTTTTGATAGCTGCTGCATTCTCAAGCAGTGTTCACTGAGCTGTCATGGGGTGACTATTGAGTTTCTTTCTTGAGTAGTTAGTTTTCAGGAGAGAGAGGCGAGTCATTTAAACAATGTTTTTCAACTGTTGGTTTCTGTCTGTTGCATTGAGTAAGGTTTTTATAAGTCTGCTAATTGTTTTTCCGGAGTTCTGGTTTAGGTGGCCAAAATTCCAAAGACCAGCACAATCTTTCAGATTTTGTTTCAGAATGTGGCATAAAATCAGCAAGCATTCGCTTTTGATAACAGGTTGTGTGCTTTTGTTGTCATCTCTGTCTCTTGGGAACGCCTGGATATAAACCATCAGTTCCCTTGGACAGGGTGATCTTTGTTCACCACCTGGAAGTGGATCCAGGGTAACTTTCTTTAGGTGCCTTTGAAGAGCAAGTGTTTAACATCAGATCTTTTCAAAGATCCAGACACACCAACAAGTTACTCTAGGTAAGCTTAAAGCCTGATACTTCAGCGTGTCCAGCCAGGTCTGCTTACCCTTGCAGCTAAAGCTCTTCCTTTGGCAGTGGGCATTGACTCACTCCGTGTGTCTGTACTCTGCACTGGTTCACATGGCCTAGGGCAGTGGTGACCTGCCCTCATATGAACTTTTGCATACCATGACACATCTGTGGTGTATATATAGAATAGTACTGGTCAGAACATCTTTCTAGTGTATGTAAGACTGTTTCTTATCCATGGTGGTATCCCTCAGGAATTCAACAGTGAAAAACTGGGTATTTGTGAGATGACACAGAACTGAATTGGGGCATCAACTTTTTTGTGAGCTTGAAAAAACAAGACATGGGGCTTTTGGGTATATCACCATCTTGTCAGGCTTGTAGAAGAGGTGAAGGAACTGTCAGTACATTAATTCAAACATGTTAATTCAAATGTGAAAAGTTCTGCTGGAGGAAAAAAGATTCTTTCCTTGTGACGGTCGCCTTCTATCAGATGATTTATGAGTTTATTGAAATGCCAATTTTTTTCTTGCTTACAACATCTTTTCTGCTTTGTTCCTTAAGTAATGTCACAGAGAGCGACAACACCAACCCGACTGAGAGCACACCTGTTTCCTGCTACCCATGTAATATGATGAAAACTGAATCCAAAGAGCCTGAGAGCACAATGCCTTTGGGAAGCCCTTCAGCTGAAGCTCTGTCTTCAAGGTTATCTTGGCCAAACCATTTTTCAGGAACTGCTGAAGGCTTGAATAGGAGTGATTTCCTGCTTGATCCAAGCAGGAGCTACAGTTACCCCAGACAGAAGACTCCAGGTACGCCAAAGAGGAACTGTCCAGCACCTTTGACTTTTGACTTCGATGGATGTGAGCTCCCAACAGGGTACTCCCCACTGACTCCAGCAGAGTTCACAAACACCATCTCCAGCTGTCCAAAGTCAGCAAGTTACTCTCTAGACTGCACTGATGAGAAAACTCTGGGAGTCAGCAACACGAAGCAGAGCCATTCGTGTCCTGCCTTACCTCCTCGGGCACCGAAGTCAAGTGAAGATAAGACAGTTACAGACATGGGTCCCTTGCCACTGAAAATAGATGGTGCAGAGGAGGAATCAAAAGCTGGCTCTCCAGTCATCTTGGAAGATCAGTATCTGGCTAAAAAGGGCATGCAGGATACGTTCTCTGTGTCTTATCCCTTCTCATCTCCCCTCCACCTCCAGTTAGCACCAAGGTCTTGTGGGGATGGCTCTCCCTGGCAGCCACCCACAGACCTTTCTGGACTCTCGATAGAGGAAGTGTCTAAATCGTTGAGGTTTATTGGTCTGTCAGAAGATGTTATATCATTTTTTGTCACAGAGAAGATTGATGGCAATTTGCTGGTTCAGCTTACAGAAGAAATCCTATCAGAAGACTTCAAGCTAAGCAAATTGCAAGTTAAGAAAATATTACAGTTCATTAATGGCTGGCGGCCCAAGATGTGACGCTGGCTAGTTTTTAGTGAAACTGTACTCGATACATTTGAGCTAATACATCACTTCCTGGTTTTTTGCACTAAAAATCCTTCTTGTAAATAGTAGTAGAAAAGTTCTTACTATGCAGATAAACATTTTTCAGTGGTGAATGGACTTTTTTTTCTATGTCAATAATAAAGGTAGAGAATCTGCAGAGGTATGCCTTTGTGCATCCCTGAACATTCAACAGCTGCTAAGAACTGGACACTAAGGGAACTTTGACTCCATAGTCTGTTAAGACTTAGTCGTATTTATTACTGAACAATTTTATGCTGAAAGACACACACCAATCCAGTTTACAGTTTTGTGCTAACTGCAAAAAAAGGTATTTCTTACGGGATTATTTCTGTTCACATAATATTTGGCAACATGCTGTGACTTGCAGATATACAAAAGCATTGGTTCTGACACTACATCTGAAAATGTTAAGAATTGCTGTGAAGTGCCACTAATACACTATTCTTGCAGCATTATTTTTATTAACAGTATCTTCCTGACTATCTGTAATGTGGATGCATTTTCCATGTTACTTTGAGCAAAAAGAGTTAAATGTTTTTAAACCAAGAGTCATGCTTAGCTCGTTGCCCAGAGGGGAGGGAGAAGGGGGATTTTCTACTGAGCCACTCTGCCCTGGCCAATTAAAAGTTTATGACCTGTAGATTTCAAAAGTTGCTTTTGTAGTCGGATGACTGGAGTAAATAGCATGACTTCTGGTCGTGCAGCTTTCTCATGGGAAAAGCAGTTCAGTGCATAGGCTCTTTTCTCAGCAGATCCTGCCTGCTGCAGCAGCCTGCTAGCACAGCCCTTGCAGGAGCCGTGCTGTGGTGAAAGGTAACAACTCCTTGTGTTTCTTCTGCTGCTGTTCTGATTGTCTGAAAATGCACTTGGTCTGCTCTCCTGTTCCTGTGGTCAGACCTGTGTGGGAAGGTGATAGTGCTCCTGTGTCATGCCTTTGAAATAAAGTGCTGTCAGGGTGGGAGGGATCGGAAACAGAGCGTGGCATGCTGCTGAGAATGGGCTGAGGGGAGTTTTGGGCTCTGCCACAGGAAATGCTTGTGATCTTTTCAGTTCACCTGTCTTGTTTGCAGTAGTTTAGGAGGATGTGGGTGTCAAAGTGGGAGGGGCTGTAGCATCAAAGGATGTGCCAATTCAGTTGCCCAGCTGCAAAAACTCACTGCAGTAGATGTCGAATGCAAGTAGCAGTTAAAAGGGAGCATAGAGATGGTAAGTGGGCATTAGTCTGCCCCTGGAGACCTCTCAAATTTAGCTGCTACAAAAGCTAGGAATAGGATTAACTTGTGATAGTCCTTTGTGGATTTCTTGTAGTTGACAGAGCTCTCTGAAATGTGTCTAAATAACCCCAGGATCCCCCCTGCCTTTATATACTGGATTCGAGGATTTGTGGAGGTCCTCAGGAATAAGTGTGTGTTATCCCTTCGTCCTCAGCAAGTGTGCATGCCCAGAATCTTCAGGTGATCAGAGCTAGGAATGCTAGAGCAGCTTCACCTTCACTTACTGCTGAGCAGAGCCCTGGCCGGGAGAAAGCCATCACCTGCCTTGCTTACCTTTTTGATGTTTAAAAAATATCTCCATTGTAGGGCACGTAGTTGGGAACATCAAGAGAAAGTACAGAGCAGAGACAAAAATGCTAGATTTGCCTGTTTTCTCAACCATATTGACTCGTTAAAAAGAATTTATTAGCAAATAGAGCTTTCTGTTGTTGGGACACATTTCATGTCATGTTGCCATGCCGAAGCCAAGATGCATTATTTGTCTTCCAGTGATGCAAACCACCAGTTCCCAACCAGAAATCAAAGCCCAGTTGTTGTGGGTACTATAGAGCCAACAAATATCCCAATAGAAAAACCCAAGATTTTATTTCGTAATGTATTGACTTTAAGCAACAGATCAATAGCTTTCTCCAAATGCTTTTTAATTAGCATTCCAAAATATTTTAGCTTCAAATAAGACTAGATCAAATTCAGATACTGTTCAGATGTGTATGGTTGTTGGTAGACTACATGCAAGTTGAAACCAACTGCCTTTTAAATCTCACTGTTGTCAAATGAGTGTTCAAATATGAAAGGGCCAAATCTTTAATGTCAGGTACTTGTCATAGTTTTGCTCACCTTGTTAATTCTAGGTAAAAAACTCTAAAATATCTCAAAAAAAAAATCGCAGTCTTGGTAATATTAACATTAAATAGTGCTAACACCCCCCAGAATATTAACATCCCTGAGAAAGTAGTTTTCTTTGACTATGAATTCACACCTATTCTGTTATCTCTGCTTACCTGCTTGAAGTGGTTATTCCTGCAAAGAGGCTGGTGGAATTTGCATTCATGACCATGTTGCATTAACATCCCATGTGCATAAACCAAAATAGAACTGGCCCACAGAAAGGCCTAGAAATGTGCATTGATTGCAGAAGCTGAGTCTATGCACCAAAGTACAGCTAAAACCTCTAACTGCAAACTTGCTATTGATGGCCTTCCAGTTGTCTCGTTCAGCTTGGCGCTGTTTACTTACTTTTATGCATAATATATTAGCATTTAACTTTTTCTTTTGCTCTTAGCCACTCATCGCCTTCACTTTCCAAGCCATTTTTGGGGATTTAGGTGTTCCTAACATTTGTGTTCTGTGAATTATGTGGCTCCGGTGTCGATCTACCTGCTGTGGTACACAAGCTGGACTGAAGTATCTGCTCTGGTGAAATCAGCAGAGTGATGAGCAAACTGGGCATATGGAGTGTTGTGGCTCAGCCTTTGGGTTCTCGGTTATGGAAAGGGATACCTTTCAATAGGTAGCCAGGCTGTGGCAACTCCCAAGCACAGCACGGAGGGCAGCAGTGGGGAAAACCAATATGGTTTTGGACAGTGGTGGGGTCCAGCCGTGTTAATGGGAGTTCTGTTGATTGTCTTTGGGGCCTGAGAGCTGTAACCATTGTGCATTGTGCCAGAGTGGACCTAAAATCACTTTCATTTTCAAGGCAGTCCACTGAAATAGGTTAGTCCTAACCTTGGATTTCTTTCCTTAGATTAAATAAATGTAAGGCCTCTGGTGCTTACTTGGTTATCGGTGTCTGAGCTGTGTGTTATCCTTGGGGTTTTTGTTTGTTTGGGGGTTTTGGTAGCAAAATACGTGTCATGTCATTCTGTATGGAGCTGTCTCTCTGTCCTGCACCAGGAAGCACATCTTTTCTATGCAACTGTCCTGTGTTGGCACAAGGACTGGCACTGCCTTCCGCAGTGAAAGCTGGATTCTGGCATGGGAGCTTTTTTGGAGGTGGACACTGAATTGGGCAGGGAAGGGATGGAGAGGAAACTTGAGGGGAAATGCTAGTTTCTTTCAAATGCTCATTGTGCCTAGGATGATGATTCTTTGTCTTGCTGCCTGCCTGGCTAACTAAAGCTGTGTTGACAGCAACTCAAAGTGCATATTTGCATTCTTATTCTTGCCATATTGTAAAAATTGCCTGCGGCTAGAAACTTAGACGGAAAACATTTGGTCCATCCAAAATTAGAAGTGAAATGCATTTTGAAGTGTTCTTTTCAGCTAGAAGCAAGGGTTAGAATTCACTGTGTATTACTGTGTATTTTCTAATAGAACAGGTTTACTTGCCACTTAAAAGAACTTTGTTCCACAACAACAGCTTCAAGAGAAACAGCGTAAACAGCAAAGCTGCCTGAAAACGCGCCGTGTTTCAAACCCCTCTATAAATAATTGTTTTCTCTCATATTTTCATCTTGAATCAACTTCTTGATTGTCCCCCCACAAAACAAATTATGCTGGCACCAGCTTCTTGTGTGCTTCCCAGTGGGTTGCCTGCCTGTAACACAGGCCAGCCAAGTCCTGCCTGCAGGCCAGGCGGGGGGTTACACCATGGTACTTAACAGCCGAACACCAGCCCTGTGAGAGGACTACAGCTTAGCCCAGGCTCTCCTGGCTCCTCTTTCTGATGCTCTGAAATTGCAGCATTCCTGTATGCAAGCCAGAAGGTACAGATGAAATCCTAATAAGCAAGAGGGATCGTCCTTTTTATTTATAGGGATGGCAGGGCAGTGGGGAAATGCAGGCCCCTTGTTGAGACCTAGCAATAAATGACTCTTTATTTTGTTATGTCTTAATCTCCTAGTAGTCAAGGAGTTATTCAGACTTCACCATTTTTGTTTGTAATAACCAAATTTTCAGTGTGAAAATCTGCAGAGTGATTCTCTTGACTTGGACAATCTTCTGAATTGTATTAAAAATATGTTTGTTCTTAGCTCTTTAGATACACTTTGAGTATGTCAAAAAAGTAACTTGGGGGAAAAAAAAAAAGAAAAAGCCCCAAAACTTTGGCTTAGTACATTTCCGTTATAAAACGAAGCATGGGTTTTGTGGAATTCTGTGCTGTTTTGGGCTTTTGTGTAAAAGGCTGAAGGCAGATTGTTATTTAAACCAGGTGCAAATAAATATCCCTGTAATGTATATGAACAAATTTAAACTGCATATTGTAAGTATATAAACTGTATATTAAAGACACTATTTTCATGATACTTCAAATGCGTACAGAATTTGTTGTACGAAATTGGTTGGGTTGCATGTATTACATAAAAGGGTTGCTTTTCATTTAGTAATTTCACTGACTTATCCTCTTGCTCATCTCAGTATAATTTGGAAATAAGCACTTCTCAAATAGTGAATTTCGCAAAGTAAGATTGGGATAATTGAGAGGAGTAATCAGGCTTTTGCATTTAACCTAAGACATTACTTTTCCCTGTCTTGTAATTTTACTTGTTTCCCTTCAGCAAGAGTATTGAGCTATGTTTCCCCAAAGAATTTGTTGCCAGACAGCTTGCCAGTCTCTAGCAGACGTTCACCTAAAACATTATTTTCCCAAGCCCTGTTATCTTTGTTTTGGAGGAAAGCATTCCATTATAATTTGGATATGCTTTTAAGTGCAAGACCACGGGCAAATATTCCTGCTTCGCAGAAAGTTTCTGAGGCATTTATTGGCTGGGAGGAAATCAGAGACAAAACAATGTTGTGCTATAAGGTTGCAGGTTGCCTGCTCTCACTTCCTTCAGTGCTGGCAGTGGAGGGAAATGTCAACTCTACAACTGTCAATGTGTTACGCAGGTAAGTTGCTGCTGTTCCAGATTCCTTTGGGCTGAAGCTTCATTCACTGATACCAGCCCAAGAGAAAGTTTACTACAGCACAACAGTAGTTGTGGAAGGGATTATGGAAGGAATCATTATTAATATATGTTTATGAGACATAAAGCAAGGCAGGATCTGACACAGCAGTTGCTGTTGGATTTGGGACAGATGGGGTTTACTTGCCTCCAACCCTCACACCTGGGAGAGGAAAGTAGTGTATCTGGAGGCAGGATGTGCATCACAGGGGGGGTGAGGGGAGGGACAGAGAGAAGCAGAATTGCTTTCACAAGTTAAGAAAAATCTCATTCACCATGAGCAGGTCTGTCTCGGGCTCATCTCTGCTCCCCTCTCCTAAGAAGGGAAAAAAAAATACTTAATTTTTTGAATGCTCCAGTCAATTGTGTCGAGCCTGAGCAAAAAGATCTACAGGTTACAGGATAGCATTCACTGCATGCAGGGGGAGTGAAGGGCTGTAGCCCAAATCAAAATATGTCCATCTCCCTATAAGAAAAGTGCTGTTCTAAACCAGGCAGGTATATTATTGTTATATATATATATTATGTATAGTAGTCACCAAGCCTGACATAAATCTCCTGATTAGTCACCATGGCTACCTATAAACATGAACAAAGAATAGAGGCAGAGTTGGGACCTGAAAACACAGCTCTCTTTGGAAAGTGCAAACTTAATGCTCTCGAACATGTTCCTCCTCTTGGTGTGATGCCATCAGCTAGAACTCCCCTGGGTCTGTGTATATCCCCTGTCCTCCCTCTCGCTGGGGCTCCTGTCCCTGAGCTGCTGTGGGACCCGGGGTGCTGGCAGAGCCTGATGTCCTGTCTGGTGTGGCCGCTGATTAATCCCTGAAGTCCTTGGATGCAGAGGACTGCGCTGGCTCAGGTCGTCACTAGCTCGGGGCACTCTACCCCACGCTCTGCTGCCCAGGTATAAACACGTTTTGTGTCACCAGATGCACACGTCACATGTGACCACTTTCTCCTGTGCACTGAGTGACTCAAAGCTGCAAACCTGGGCGAAGCTCCCACGTTCTCCCCTTTTTCTATGCCATGAGCACGTGATGGGATTTGACATTGCAGAATGAACGTAAAATTAGTCCTGCTTGGGCAGTTTGCCCTTGGTGGTTTTGTTTAGGCCCTCAGTGCTGCTAGGCCATTTCCCTAGCAGCCTCACTTCCATGGCAGCATTATTTTTAGGGATTCCCTTGGCACCCCTTAGTGACCACTGCCTCTGCCTGTATGGGCGACTGTTGGAACAGCAGCTCTGGTAGTTCCACAAAAACTCATTATTAATTGTGTTCTGTATATAGAATTCTTTTCTCTTGCCTGTGATTGTCTCACTCAATGAAGATCAATTTTTGTTGAAAGCTGGCAGTATTTCTATTTTTATTCAGTTGCCTGGATCCAGCATTTCTCCTTTCCCCCCAGGATAAATCATTTTATATTCATTCTTACTTGGCATGATGAAGAGCTGACGTGAAGAGTGGCTTTGAGAAGTAGGTGTCTTCTCACCATTCTCTCCATCAGATTCCGAAGGGGGAAAGCTCAAAATGGGTAACCATGCCGCCACAATGGGACAACAGAAATATGACTCAAATATTTATTTATTGCTCAACGAGACCTCAAAATGCGCTTGACTCCAGGGCGGGACAAAAGTAATCTCTTGCTAAACATGCTTGAAATAAATCAAAACCACTCCTCACAGGGAGTCTGGGGTAGGAGGAAAAAGAATAAAAGGGAAAAAAATAGAGACATTTTTTTAGGACAAGGAGAAAACATTTCTAAGGTGCCAAGCCTGAGGAGCTGGCAGTGAAGTGGAGGGATGTGTCCCCTGGCTGTGTGTGGCAGCGGCTGCTGTAGTACTTGTACGTGCCACACAGTGTCAGACTGGCACACAGCCACTGAGAATGGAACCTGCTGGAGGGGCTGCAGTGGGTGATGGATGGGTTCAGGGACCTCATTAGGACTGTCTGCCAATCCCACAAGAGCTTTGTCATGAGTTGGAACAGTTTTAATTGTGCTGGTGCTGTTCCATTGTGCAGTATCAACAATTATTGTTAATGAATATGGGGGTCAGCGAGGCAGGTCTCTGGGGCTGGGCTTCCACTGGGTTAGTGCAAACAGAAAGCAGGAGGAAACTCTAGTAGGTCAGCAGTGTAAGACCCGGCAGAATGTATGGCAGAGCCCTGAAGAACTGCATATATCTTGGCTAATATTACTTATTTTACTGCAGCTCTGCAAGTGGGAGAAACATATGACAGCTAGAAACTATCCTAAGTGCTAGTCCTGGATAGCAGCCTCTGCTCCTGATGAATGAAGCCTTGGCCATCCTGGTGACTGGCCCTCCACTTTCCTCCTGAAAAACATGGGTGTTTTTATCCCTCGAAAAAGACTGAAAAAATGCACTGGATTGAATGATAGAATCATTTGGTTTGAAAGAGACCTTTAAAGATCATCTCATCCAACCCTCTACCTTCCACTAGACAAAGCTGCTCCAAGTTCCATCCAGCCTGGCCTTGCGCGCTTAAAGGGATCCACAACTTCTCTAGCCAACTTGTTCCAGTGTCCCATCATAAGAAATGTCTTCCTTATGTCCAAACTTAATCTACCCTCTTTCAGTTTAAAACTGCTGCCTTTTGTCCTCTTGCTACACACCCAGATAAAAACCCTCTCTCCATCTTTCCTGTGAGCCACCTTTATCTGTTAAAAGGCAGCACTAAGGTCACCCTGAAGCCTTCTCCAGGCTAAGCAACCAAAACTCTCGGCCTGTCTTAATAAGAGAGGTGTTTGGTTTTCATGGCTCTGAAATTTCTCCTTTCATAACAAATCAGTGAAACTGCAGTGGAGATGGGCACAGTGCTCTCTTGGCATCTTTGTAGGTCTGCAGTTACTCTTGCCTTACTGTTGATTGCTGAAACATTTTTCTCTTCTGATTCCTTTAATAAAAGGCAGTGATATTTAAAGTTTTATCTTACCTGTCAAGTAAGGCTTCCAATAATTCTTCCTTCTTGATTAAAAAAAAAAATCTAATATTGTTACTTCTTCTGATTCTTCTCTGCTACAGTTGGTTTACTGAAAAATGAAATGTCATTTCACAGATTCCACAATGTTCATTTTTATTTTATATTATTAAATCTGAGCTCCTTGTACAACGCTAAAAACTAGGACTTGGAAACTGAGCCTCCCGAAGGAATGTGGCAGGCAAAGGGTAAAACGCATACAAATTTAAAAAGCAATGAACAGTACAAATCCAGGTTTCCCAATTTCACCTACAAACCCAACCCAACATATCCTTTCGTTTTGTCACCCTCCTTTGCTACCTTGTGGTCTTCAGAGCCTGACTGGGTGCCTCTTGCACAGGTGATGATGTGGTTACAGGGGTGGGTGGCTGCCCAAATATGTTCCCATTGGACCCCTACTGCCATGTGCAGGCAAACCTCATCCTCTTCCTGATCTGCTGTTGCTGTCTGCACCCCTCTTCTGAGATCTGTAACTTCTGAGCTTCCACTGCAATGAGTTTGGTTTCCACCATGCCTGCAAATCCTGAAGGAATCAAGTACAATGATATCCACATATAAAGCAGGTAGGTAATGCTTATAAAATACCCCACTGCTGTTTAAAAAAAACAGAGAAAGGCAAAGCACAACTAAAATGAGTTACATTTAGGCAGCAGGTTCTTAATCTTAAGCTTGAAATTTTAGGCTTGATCATGAACCTGCCCAAAGCCATGAATTTCCATATACAAGCTTCAAAATGTTTTTCAAAGTCTTGTGTTTGAACTGTGGAACACCAGAGATGAGGAGCAGTTTCTAAAGGAGAGAGGAGAGGCCCCTCTGTCATACTGCACCTTTCATCTCCAAACACAAAGGACTGACATACAGGAAAAGAACAAATGTAAGCCGGGCACCTCAGCCTGAGGTTGCAGCCTGGCGTCACCTCCCTTGCCGCAGCCCCAAGCGAGGGGCATGGCAAAGGAATGGGAACAGGGAACACCAGAATGTTTTTTGTGACTGCTTTCTCCACCTCTGATAATTTACATCTCAGGGGCTTTCAAGAGACAGTAGTGCTATTTTGTGTTTAAAAGTCGCTGTCTTCACTAATGAGTTTTGAAGTCTCATGCAAAAATGCAAATTTTTACCTGTGGCTTATGTTGGATTTTGTTCAGAAGTGCTAAGCAAAAATCTAGGTTATAGGAACAGATGCATTCAAAGACCCCAGTGCCACCACTAAAAACAGTGACAGTATGTTGTGTTTGTAAACAGTATGTGACTCTGCCTCTGGTATTTTTGTCCTTGGATGCTTTTCTAAGGTGTTACAACTTTCTGTTGGTATTCACAGAGCTTGACATTCGTGCAATAACGTGTGGAGCACTTGGAATTAGGGGATGCTTGTTTCTTACTGGTTAAAAAACCCCTCCCAATTGACAAGGGATGCAGTTTGCACCAATTCATTCAGGGAGATCTAAAGGAAAAATGCCAAATACTGAGGAACAAAGAAAATGTTGCCTTGGACCCCAAATCTCAGCATTTCTGAAGTTCTTTATGAAACCAACCTTATTGCATGGTTTTCTGAATTTATTTCTAAGACAAAATTTGCCTCGAAATGAAATTGGATTTTTAGAAGCCAGAGGGGATTTCAACAAAGAAACTAAGGTAATGTGCATCAGCAAAAATTTGACCCAAGGCATTATTGAGCATCTTAGGCCTGTGTTCTATATCAGAAAAATTCTTTCCAGAGAACTGTTCTCTAAAACAGCAACTGCTTATTGCTCTCCCTTTTACCATAAGCCAAGATAATAAATGTATTTTTAATTGATGTAATGTAAGTCTCAGAGTTTTTTGGAGAAAAAAAAATAATTTCTTCTATTAAGCTGAAATACTTGTGAGATCATTTTAAATAGGTGTCTTCTAGAAAGCTTTGGTATTTCTTCCTTTTTAGTACTTATCACAAGCTATTTCAGATGGGAGCTGTCAGAGCATCAATAAAAAGTTGTTAAATGCAGGCTAGATTCCAGTGAGCTCAGGTTTTTGCTGAAGCTGTGTTACATATTACTGAATGCAGATGTGTGTATGCACCTGTGTGTCTGTCTATATATGCATGTAACTAACAAAAAATTCATGAATAAAAGACTCATCTGCTGCTTATTATACAGCTTAAGTGCTCCTGCAATACTGAAAACTCGAGGTTTTCTGGCATGTGAGAACAAGCAAATGAACTTGCCTGACAGATAGGAAGCAAAGTCTGCTCATGAAGACGGACTGACAGTTCAAGAGCAGGGAAGTGGGGAAAGGGTAATCCAGGATCCCTTTTAAGTTTGCCTAGTAATAAGGTTCTCTTCTCTTCTGAGAAAATCAAAGATTACATTCAAACAGGTAAAAGGCTTTTTAATTTAATTGTTTCAACTGCGTTTCTTTATGCAATTTTCCATTTGATTTAATTCTATTTAGTATTATAAATGCTGCTTAATCTGAAATTCTTTTCCTTGTCGTTTTCATGTATGAAAACCAGAGATGAAAGATTAGCTTCTAGTGACCTGCATCAAAATATAATTTGGCTGGAAATGAAATGAATTTGGATTTAGTTGTATCTCTTGGATAGTTGTGCTGCAACAACAAATCTTCATAAAGTTAAGCTGCCTCTGCTCAAGGAGTGGAAGAGGTTGTTCAGGCTGTGAGAAGCCCCCGCAGTCTCTGCCCTGCCTGTATGTGTCTGACTGGGAGTCAGTGCCATCAGATCCTCAAAATGTAAAGGAATTTAGGATTTTTAAGTAAGATTACTGCAGCAGCTTTTCATGGTTTAATTATTTTATATTAGAGGCTGCTGAATGATGCGTTGGGTGAGCTGATTGCTTTTCGGAGAGCATTAAAAGATTTACTTGCTTGCTGTTTCGAACATTTGGAAGTTTTTGCAGTGGGATTGAAGGGAGCTGTGGAGCAAATCATGTCTCTCCTTGGATGCTGGCAGCTCGCTTCCTTGGTAGCTTGGACTGTGTGGAAGGAATTGTGACAAAATGTAATTATTTTGGATTTAAGCTTTGTTGTAACTTGGTCTGTGTTTTGTCTCTCAGCTGTATAAAAGGCAATATGCACTGGTTGTTGGGTTTCCTTACCCAGAAAGTATTAATGGCAAGAATTAATCCAGCATTTCCCCCTGCTCTGCTGGTAGCACTGGTCTCGCTGGGTGCCCACTGCCTGGTCTGGTCCTGTGGCTGCAGTGGGGAGCTGCTGTCCCTCACTGGAGGGCGGGCACATCCAGGCAGATGTCTCCTCACATCCTGGTGTCCTTACATATCTTTAAGGCGTTGGCTGCAGCTCAGGTTGAAGCAGGCACTGGAACAAAAATATGGGCAACTTGTGAGCCATTGCATCCTCCTTTCCTCAACGTACCATTGTGTAGCTGCCAGATTTTCCATCCATCCTCCTCCTCCTCCTCCTCAGTGGGGAAATACCCAAATACCCTATGTCTCTAAAGCAAATGGTCTGCTTACAATATTACAGATATCACGTGGAAGGTATTCACAGAAAAATCAATTTCTTTTGGCCAGTGCACAGGAGGAATAAGCAGTCATAAAACTCTCCATGGACAGGCATGGCAGCAAGAGAGGCTGCCATCAGCACTGACTTGAGAGGAACTTGGTGTCCCATGGCAGGGACAGCATTTACCAAACAAGTGTTAAAAATTTATTCTCAGCATGCTTCCAGTACTGAGAAGGATCACACTGTTTCAGAGCCAGGAGCTGGCCTGGCCTGTGCTGGCCACTGCCAGCCTCTCCCAGTACCTGTTGGAGATGGCTGCCACGCCATCTGGAGCTGACAGCAACCCTTTCCACCTATTGCCACCTCCTCTTTGACAAATTTCCTCCCATTACCTGGCCTTGGGCCCTCCCCAGTAACAACTCGATGTCCCCCGTTTTGTCCCTGCTCTTCCATGAGCCCTCCGTGTGGGAGCTGATGTTTGAGCTTCATTGAATCCTCTTGCAGTGTGGATTTCACTAGCTGAGCCATAATAAAATGGATAAACCTAATGATTTTTTTTTATTGTGTAAAACAATGGTCCAGTATTTATTTAATAGTTAATCTCATGACATTTCTCTACATCTGCAGGAAAATAATGCTTCCTAATAATATCGAACTGATGAGCAAAGAAATAGCACCCACATTCTCAACTGATGATGTGGCAAAGATCAAGAAATTCTGCAAAACTCAAACCAAAGTAAGATATAAATTGCACTAATACTGGCTAATGGATAATGAGATTGCATTTAATGTTGGTAATGTGCAATGTAAGTGTTTGTTGTTTCTTAAATAGGGTATCTTTGACCATTTAAGCAAGCCTTTAGCACCAAACATTCATGGTCATGAGTATATTAAAAAAGCCATTTTTTGTATGCTACTGCAGGGTAATGAGAATGTTCTCAACAATGGGGCATGCATTAAAGGAGACATCAATATCTTATTATTAGGTAAGAGCATGTAGAGTTAATAGTGCATTGATAAGTTATTTTATTATCCCTCCTCCTCATCATGCCAGCGTAGTTCTGTTATGCAATATTAGCAAGAAAATAAAAGCCAACCCAATACAAAGGCTCATTTTGCCTTATACAAGAACGTTTGTTAGTGTCTTAGGATCAATCTATTTTATCCTTGGGCACACTTTTACAATTATTTCTGTTTTGTCCCACACTTGCCTATTTACTTGACATCTGTTCTATGTTTCTAACTAGTGCTGGCATGATGCTCAATCGAGTCTAATCCTGCGCTGCTCATTCGGGCGAGACACCCGCTGATTTCACAAATGGGCTTCACTTTATCTCTGAAGGTGATGGAGCTATTCTACTTCTGTCACTTGTAGTCACGGTAGCTTCAGTTCAGTTGTGACTTCATTCCTAAATGCTTTGTTTTCAGTACCCATAATTAAGTTGCATTAGCTGCAAACTCTAACCTGCTCCAGAACGACTCCTGGCAGAGGTGTCAACTTCCTTATATAAATCAAGCTCTTTGTTTCTCTGCAGAGTTTCAATCAAATATTTGATAACTTGCTTTAAAAAATAGAATAGCCTAAAACAATAATCCTGGTCTAATCTTTTGAGTATGTAGTTTCTCTCCTCAAGAGGGCAACTTGAAAATCTTCTTCCATAAGGCCCTGCTGTGGCATTTTAACCATGTCAGTGCAGGTGGGATGTGTTTGCCCAATAACCCTTTGTCCAAAGCACTTCCTAAGCACCTGCATTGCCTGGCTGGGTACCCAAATGTGGCACATGTGGAGCCATGGAAGTTCAAAGCTGGTGTCTAATGGCACTCAATGACATGCTAATGGATCTGCTGTGCTTTGCAATCCAAAGGACTGTCTATTAAAGCTTTAATAAAGCCAGAAGTTGGTCCCTTAATGAAATGCAAAGCTAGGTGGGACATAGGCAAGCTTCTTTGAAATACAGAATAAGATCGTAAGTTTAATTTTTTTTAAATATTTATTCTGGGAGGATTCTGAAGAAAGAACTCTAATTAAAGGAAAGTATGTTTTGAGCATTTGTATCTCATTTATTGAAACAGTAGAATTTCTGAGGATGTCTTTAGTACCCACCTATGTTGTACTATTGTCTAGAGCAGTGTTAGGTATGCAATAATAGTGTAGTAATATAAACTTTTCCTTAAGAAAACAGATTTAGTTATTTTATAGATATTTTTTAACAGCTTCTGTTTCTTTTTCTTCCAGTTTGAGACTGAAATGAAAATTGCAATCACAATACACACCAATACTGTTGGTATAACCTTACAAGTAATTAAGCAGTTTAGAAGCTAATTATTGTCGCAAGATTTCCAAGTTTGCAAGGACTCAGGAGCATTCTAGAGAGGAAAGGCTGAAAAAGAAAAAAGCAAATTAAAATACTATAACCAGAACTTTTCAACTCTACTGATTTCTCTACTGCTTATTAGGCCATTTGGTTTTTCCCATTGCTCTAAAATCAGTGTGCAAAAGGCTGGAAGATGGCAGAGTGCTTTGCTTTCCCCTTTAAGAGGTGATCTTGGTATTGCAAAACATTCCCTAAACCGCTCCACCATCAGCAGGGGGTTGCCAGGAAGGCAGTTGACAGCAGCTGTAACTGCTGATTAAAAAACTGATGCTCAGCCTTGCATATCAAAGATATCAAACTTTCCATCTTCTGAGCTCTAAAACCCTCTTGTGGTGCAAGGGGCTGCTTACTGTGCACCCATGTGAACATCAGCCAGCACCCACTGTACCTGAGCTCCTGCACCCCAGCCCATGGGGGCTTGGGTAGCAAAGCCTCAAAATGGTTTTGATGACACCTAATGAGAAGTAGGAAGGAGTTTTATAGTTGAAGAATACTTGTGGAATGGAAAAGAAAAAATGCAATTTTAACCCAGCCTGTCCTAGTCCTCCTGTCCTAGATCATTGAGGTGCTGTGGGAAATGAGTGAGAAAGTAAATGCACAGGTGAGCCTGAGCACAGCCAACCTGAGAGCAATCTGACACACCTGCTAAGTGGTTTGTGCAGTATGGGCATAAATCAAGGCAAGTGGAAGCCCAGATGGCTTGCTTTTAGGAAAACAAGTAGCACAACCAGATCTAGGCACCCAGGTATTATTATGGAGTAAAGAAAAGCATTTTTTATTACTTTCTTAGCACAAAGGGTGGAGTGGCTTGCTCACTTGAACCCTCAGGGGGGAAAAAGTAAATAAACCTCTATTTCTCCTTTCTCCACATTTCACTTCAAAAATGTCTTAGAGGCTGCTGGGATTGCACTCAAAATGAATGCATCTGTGGCTATCTGTATTTCTCAGAAACTCAAATTTCTTCCAAAGCTCAAGATACACTCCTGGGAGAAAGGTGGTTGCCAGACAGGGCTCTTCAGATTTTACATGGACAGGCTGTTGCCAGTGGGGGAGGTTTGATGTTAATCAAATTGATTTGCAGGTGCTCTCACCATGTGACCTTGCGGGGACCTGGCCAGGGAAGCCAGTGTGGGGCAGAGTGCTGGGAAGGTCCAGACTGGCTTCCTGGCAAGGGGTACTGGATGTGGGATGGTGACTTCCCTCCCAAGGGAGCAGGACAAAATGCAGTCTTCAGCATCTATGTGAAACTGAGATTTGGTTTCCGCCGGTTCGTCCAGCAAATCCTGCAAGGTAAGAAACACTTTTATTTATTGCTCCCAGCTGCAGCTTATGCAGGGATGAGTCCTCCACAGGGACACAGCAGAGCTGGCACAACAAGGTATTACCACAGGATTTGTCCATGGAAAGGGTTACATTTTCAAGTTTGTCCTCAGTCTTCCAGCTCCCAGTGGCTAAGTCTGTTTTGTGTGATGCTTATGCCAGCTCTGCATTTCCCTGGCCGTCAGCTTCCCAGACCTTCCCAAGGGAGAGAGCTGCCTAAATAGGCTGTGCAGCCCTGGGATTTGGGCAGCTGGAGGTCTCACTTCTGAGAGATGTGGGCATTGCTGTAAGCTGATGGAAATAGATGAGAAAGGACACATGAAGTGGCAGTTGATCTTGCTGTGAGCTGGCAACCTGTGAAAAGCAGAGCAAGCGAGTGGGCTGCTGAGTAGGGGGAATCTGCTTGGGAGACATGGCCTGTAGACAGACTATCATGCAGTGGCCCATAGTAGGTATTCACTATCTCAATTTAAGTTTCTTTCTTTTCCTTGGAGGTTTTTTTCCTTTAAGAAAATTCATAGTATGTTATCCAGCAGCTTTGCTTTTCCCATTCCTTCCAATCGCACCTGTTAAGGCTTAAGCATGGTAATTTTTCTTTTGGTCAAGGCAACTCTTCAATTTTCTTTTTCCCTCTTTACCTCCAGCTTACACTGACAAATCTTTTCTGGTGATGAAAGCAGGACAGTAGCTACCAGAATGAAACCTACTTTTCTAAGGAGCAACAGAGACTCCTTCCACAGTTAATAAACAAATTTATATATAAACTAATAGCTTTCTT
This sequence comes from Irena cyanogastra, assembly GCA_013397155.1. Taxonomy (NCBI): domain Eukaryota; kingdom Metazoa; phylum Chordata; class Aves; order Passeriformes; family Irenidae; genus Irena; species Irena cyanogastra. The sequence goes on along the minus strand of VWZV01006328.1, from coordinate 125,424 downwards.
AACAAGCTAAACTGGAGTTGCAATGATACTTTTATGCAATTTATAATGTTCTGTTTTGAACAAGCAAATATCATTTACATGAGTGAAAGCTGCCTCCAAAGCCAAGTGTTCACAACATGATGAGATGTATGGGGGGGAAAAGTAGAGATGCAGAGGGAGATGTGCCTCTGGCTTTTTGTAGCACAGACTTTGTAGATCCAAATGGAGTTAAAATAAAAAATCAAGGGCAAGTGCACATACACAGAGCTCTTGCAGAAGAAGGTGGCTGGTTCTAGTTACATATTAGTAACTGTGAATTAGAAAAGCTATCATTAAGATGTTAATCAAAATATTCCATCAAATTGTTTAGAGATAAGATTCAAATCTCGTAAAAACCACACAGGTCCTTTTTTCCCATGGGTATTGCATTGGAAGAGTGACTATGTTTATGTATTGTAGGATTAAGCATTGCAACCTTGGGAAGCAATGAGGCTTGGTTTTGTTCTTTTAAGTTCTTGACATTCCAGTTAAACTTCTTTGATGCTGTTTTGTTTTCAGAGTAGGTGAAGTCAAAGGCATAGATCAAGCATGGAACTTTTCATCTCCAGTAGAAGTTTAGGAATTTATGAGCAAAAGAACTCCAATGTAAACTTGTCTGCCTGGCATGGGTGGCACCTGACACACTCAGCTGAAATAGAAGGGCTGGTGTCTAGGATCAGTCCCTTTTTTGCATTTAGACAATGCTGTGCCAACCAGACTGAGACGTTATGACTCAGTAATTTGCTACTTGTGCAAAAGCTAAACTGAGCAGAGCTGCTGTGTGTGATGCAAACAGCAGTGAGTTGGTTTGCCTGTACCAGGAACAGGAGGCTTTGTGTGCTGTTTAGCATAGATAATAGGTGGCAGGATTTAAAGATTTTCTGCAGTGCTGAGATTCTTGAAAAAACACCAAGAAGTAGCTAGAATGATGACCCACGTTTTGGCGTTTTCTTTCTTTATTATTCCACACCTGAGCCACTGACTTGAATATTGGAGTTAGTTTATTTTTAAGCCCATGCTGTGACTCCTGGTAGACTCAGCAGTGGGGAATGAGTCATGCACACAGTTCTGGATACAATGTGCACATACTCTGCTGGGTCCAGCTGTACAGCAGATCTGGAGCCCAGAAAAGGAGGAACAGAGAAGAAAACATTCACTTAGGTGTGGGTATTTGCTAGAGATGGTCTTGAATGAGGAACAGGAGCAGGGCAGGAAATCCAAGGAGTCAATGTCCACAGCCCAAACCCTTGTACTGCATATTGTGGGAACACAGTAATAGGGTTTTCACACTAGTCCTGGTGTGTAGAGGGTGGAATTGCCTGAGCAGGCACATGGGCAGAGTAAATCCTTGTTGCAAATCAACCTGAATCACTACAGTGTGAGGACAGAAAAGATAAATGGATTGGTGCAGATTTTACACTGGTGGTGTTTACTATCACGTTAGTATCTCAGTGATTTTACAGAGAGACCTTTACAGTAAAGATTCTTAGTAAAACTTTTTGTTTAAGTAAAATGTTTAGTAAAACTTTCTGTTTTAGTAAAACATTCTGTGAATAGACTTGCTCCAGGAAAATAAAGCACCCAGGCTGCAAGCCCATGTATACCTCTCTGACCAGCCAACACAGTACCTGACCTAAGTATCCATATTATCTGTAAATGTGTAAGATGTAGCTCTCCAAAATTAAGATCATTAAGTCATTTGTGCTAGAGCTTTTTAAGAAAAATGTCTTTGTTCAGGAACTTGAGCTAGTAGCATAACTTCTGTGATAAACAATAAGGTGTAATATTGAATCTCATTCTGTATTTCCTGAGTAATTTTTCTGCGTTGTAAAATTGGAAAGAAATACTCCACTTGAGTATTTTTAGGTCAGTTAAGGACATTAAAAAACCTCTCTGTTGGCTCTACTGAGGTGCGTTGTTCACACTCACTGACTGGGAGATTCAGTTTTAAATCATGCTCTTCATTGATTCCTGTTTGAAATGAATAAGCAGAGGCTTAAGATTTTTTCCCATGAAAGTTTAACATTTCAGGATATACCCTATGGAATTTGTATCTTCCGCAATGTATTGAAATTATATTGTAATACTGCTCTGTGTATTAAGCTCTCTTCTGCTGAAAGTACAGGTAAGTATCTCATGTAATCTGGATTTCAAAAATATAAATGATCTCTACTGTCACAAATCTGGTACTTCACATTTGAAATTATCAAATGCTCACCATTTATAATGTTAAGGATTGTAGCCAGGGTTGAACTTATGAACAGTCTCATTTGTGTCTTCTTAACTCCATGTAAATCTATGTGCATATCTTAATTGAAGATGCATTTGGAGGATTATTTGCATGAAAACTGCTGATGAAGATATGTGGAAATAGGAAAGTTATTTTAAGACAGCTATAGTAGGGTATTTTCCTATCCAGGATGTTTGTTAGCTCTGACAAATCTTTGTTAATTTTGTCTGGCTGTTTTCATAAATCTTTGGATTCCAACAAAAGCTAATAAATCCAGCTATGAATGCTTTAAATACAACTACATTTCAGAGAATATGAATCAGAGAAGGACTACATATATAGCATTGATACAGAAGAATACACATTTGTTGCTTTGTGCTGTGCAGTAGCATTCAGAGGAATACTTGCTCCCTCATCAAATTTCCATACATTTGAACTGCTCTTGCCCAGAGTTAGGGTAAACTGCATGACAAATGTTAAAATCATCAACACCCATCCCAGGCAGTCAAAGTAGCTGCTGACCTTTAAATGTGAACACATTCACATACCAGTCTACCAACCATCTGGTGTGACCTGACATTTCCATTGCAGGCGCTCCTGTCACAGCTCCCCTCCAAAACACTGCAAATGTGATGATTTGTGCCCATGGTGGCTGCCATCTCCCTCTGTGAGGTGTCCTTAGGGAGGGATGTGTTGCTTCCTCTGGCCCTTTTATTTCCATTCTTACTTATTTCTCTAAATCTTACTGAATCGTACCTCTATTTGTCAGGGATGTTAAGGAAGCCACAGAATATCCCAGACCCAGGATTCAGCTCCCCAGCCAACATGCCCAGCCAGGAATGGTCCCAGGTGATCTCTGCATCCCAGTCCTAAGGATTTGGCTGCTGGTCCTCTTCCAGATCACAGGTCTAGCTGGCAGCAAGGTTGTGTCCAAGACACACTCACACACACAGGGGTCCCTGAAGTGGCCGGTGGGACAGGCTGCTGCACACACACAGAGAGCAGCATGGGCTTCACAACCCCTCTGTAATGCTCAGGCACATAGCCCTGTCCTCTTCCTCCCCTCCAGAAAATCAGAATGCAGGTTCTCTGGTGAAGAAATATGTGGCCTCATTCTCCACATCCAGAAACACACTCAAACATGCACAGTCCCCTTAAATGTTAGCATGGCCTCTAAACCTATTAAATATCCATGCTTGGGAGTTCTGGCAGTGCTATACAAGTCACCTTCTGCTTGCCAGATAGGACAGTGTGATATTTGTGGAAATGTTTCCTCCAACTCACGAGCTAGTCCAGCTTGAAGTTTGATAGTGAATTATGCACACACACACACAGAGGATTAAATTCATTGAAGAAATATTAACACACACAGATTTCTTCAGCTGCCAGCACTTAGACCTCTTACACACCAACACACAGCCTGATCCCTCCAGCTCCTTCCGGCATCTGGACCTTTCAAGACACATACAAAGCACACATACCAATCTCTCCAGCTGCTGGTCTTTAGATCCACAGTCCCTCCAGTTTCTGACACACAGACCCTTCCAAGCAAGTCCCTCCATATGCTAATACCTAGATCCATGAGCCCTAAGACCTGCGGTCTCTTCTGGCCATTGGCATCTGGCTCTCTTTTGCAGGTGGGTCTCTCCAGTTTCTGGACTCATTTCCTCCCACTTTTCTTTGGATCTTTTGATCCTTCCCCTAAACACCCCATAGTCATTTTTACATAAATCCACAGGCCTTTTCTGATAGCCTGTATTTCAAGTAGCCTCAACTTTTCCACAACACTCATGTTAATCATATTTTCCCCTTCCTATCAGTTAATAATTGTTCAGGTTTACATTCTTGAGGGTTCTGCCTAAGTAGTTCCTCTAATGGACCATCAATCAGTGGCTGAAGCATTCTGGATCCTCATTATTATCTCTACTGTGACTTCCTCATTAATGTGAGTTTGTGAGATTCATTTATTGCTTTCCTCATTACTTGTTATTTCTTTTATAGTGAGTAGATCACAACCAAATAACATAATGAAGCGTTCCCATGCTTCACAAACTCTCACACTACTGACTGACAGCTGCAGCAGGACTGAGAACTGCTGGGTACCCTGTGAACACAGGGCCCAGCTCCCCTTTATTATAGACAACTGTACAATGATAATACAGCAAACTTAGAGTTCCCTGTGTTGACCGAAATTCTGGATCCCGTTTTCATGTTTTCTTCATGTTTAGGTAGACTTGAAGGACAAGGCAGTCATGTCATACAACATATTTCCATTTTTCTCCATTGAATGATGATACACAGCACTGTCAGACACTCCACTGACTTCAGCACAGTGTTTTATCCAGATGATGAATTATTTTCCAGACTTTAGAAACTTTTATCATGATGGTTGAGATAAAAGGAACAGAAAGAATGATGACGTAGTTGTGGTTTTGCAGTGATGTTCATCTCGTGCCTTTGATGCTTGTTTGCATTATCTTCAGAAGGATGTTTTAGTCTAAGTGAGGGAAAAAAACCAAACCCACATCTTAGAAGTGTATAAGGAAGGGAAGTATGTGTATAATGTAAGACCATTACTTGCAAAGAAACCAAAACTATTTATTGGATGGTCATAAAGTAGCAGTGTCAAGTATCTGACACTGCACAGAGGTACTGCAACTCAATGGGGTATCACACAAAGAGTATTAGTACAAAATTAAAAATGGAACTCTGCTTTCTGGAAGGATATTCCTCTTCAGTTTGTTTACAAAATTTCTCCTGTGCCCTGTGAGTCCCTCTAAACTATGTCATGCTTGCTATTTCCAGGACAAGCCTCTACTTAAAGTAAGAGTCCATGTGTCTCAGACTGTATGAAATTTCCTGTAAAACATGCCCAAATGCTGCTTCTATCCAGTACATGGCGTTTCTGATCCTGTCATCTAGACAGTTTTAATCTGCTGTCTTCTTAACCTTTCCTTAAGTTAATATTTCCATGGCTACTTCATGCCTTGCATAAAAAATGGCCTTTGAATGTGGAAGATTTATTGTGGAAAATCTATTTTTTAGATTTGCTTTCTGTTTTGACATCCTGGGATGCAGTTTTTAGCACAAAATCCAGATATTTTAAGAGGCGATCTTTAGTAAAATAGGCAGTAATAGATGAAATACAAGTTTACTGAGCAAAAAATATGGTTTAATTATAAATCTAAAGTGAACCCCTTTGCTCACACTATCTCACTCAATGTAGGCTGTCATTGGGGCAGAGTGGAGGTGGGTGGAAGACGAGAGCAGATTTTGAATTGAGGTTTTGGTGTTTGATAAATTACTGTCACTTAAAGGAGCTCTTTAATTCTTAACCTGTAGGTTAAGCTTAGGCTTCAAAAAGGTGACATCTTCCCATTTACTTCTTACTTAATTTGATTGTTTCCTTTTTAGTGAATATAGATATGTTGCATGTGTCTGTATATTTGTTGAAAGAGGCAAAATACTTACTTCTTCTAGAGTCAGACCCTCCTTATTCTCCTTTCCTTGTTTGTATTTCTTTTTAAGGCACACTGCAGTTGTGATGGTGACAATAAGCATTACAACAAACACAGTTATGGTTGAAGAAACAGCTATTACAATATTTTCTTGAGTTGAGCCTTTCCTTTCACACTTTTCTCCCATGTACCACCAGTTGTCACCTGCTGGACATCTAGAAAGCAAAAGAACAAACATGTACTATCACCTAAAGATTAAAGGTGTGAAAAGATCTACTTCAGAAAAATGGCATCTCTGATGCAATTTCTATGTCCTAAAGCATAATGAAGTGATCTTAAAATGGATTTCTATTTTAAAGTTGTCTTGAGTGGCCCAAGTAGCCCACTGTCCTCACACACCTAAATGTGCTTCTTTCAGCTTCCTGATGTTTCACAGGTTGTGCCTTCAGAGAAAGCATTTGCCAGAAATCCTAAATGCCTTCCTGGTCCTCTTGACCTCTTAATGCTTGGTTGCAGCTGATCTATGGAGCTTCTCTTTTCTTTTAATTTTCAAATTTAAAGAACTTGTAAGAGCCCCCTCTTCCCTCACCCAACAAGCAAGTAAGAAAAGAAATTAACAGCCAAGCAGTTGTCCAGTTTTAGGACTGAAAACAACCTCCAGGCTTTGATTCCATCACCTTACCCAGCACCACAGTCAGCACACCCACTCCCATCTTTCTAACCTTGGTTATTCCTTATGGATTGATTTTCTAGCTCCTGTCTAAGTCATTTATTCAGGACTACCTCAGCCCTGGAAACAAGTCTCTTTGCAGTGTGCTGCAAAGATATTGCCTGCTGGGGGGACTCCAGGTGATTCAGATTGAATAGATGTATCACATTCCCGCCCATTTCCCAACAGAAAATTGTGGTGGAAACTGACTGCTCATCACACATTTCCATAGGACAGAAAATAGGTCACAAAGGCATTAAAGCTTCAAAGAGTCAGAGAGGTCAGAAAATAAATGTTCTCTTTCCATAATTTTGAGCATATTTTTTATTTTTGTCTTCTTGGAACCAGTTCTTGACATTTACTCATATTTGTGACCTGCTTCTGATGAGTTGCACAAGAATTATTTTTTAAAAGGTTTCTAAATGGGGATATGTATCACTTAATGAGTCATCCTGACTCCTGTGGCTCTTGGCCTTTATCTTTTCCTCACAGCACTCCCCCAGTCTACCTGCCCTGGAACAGCATCTAAGGCTACTGTCTTCAGCCTCAGAGCTTATTTGAGAGCTGGAAGAATGGTAATCAGGCAGGTAAGTTACATAAATGCATCCACAGAGAATTAAATAAAAGTTGATATTAATCTTCTTGCAGGGCAAACAATCTTTTATTCTTCAGCTTTCACTGCTGGCTTCAAAGGTGAGAGACAACACTTTGGTAATTCATGGTCATAATTTGCACTGAACAATATTTCTGAATCAAATTTTAAAATAATGTCTACGCTGCTTCCTACATGAGAATCAATTCTTCATGAACAATCATTTTTTCAATTACATTTATTCAACTCTTCTACATTTTGCTGTAGGGAATTCTAAAGACATGGAGTAATACATTACTGAAAATAATAAACACATTTAAAATATAATTTACAGGCAAGTCAAGCGGAGTACTTCAAAATGATCAAATGCTGAGATTAGGAGCTTTGTTGCCCAAATTGGCCATAAGTTTAGTCTCACAGGAGCAGTTGCAACTACTTGCCTTAATCAGCTACAGTCTGTCTATCCTTTCATTGGGAGCAAAGATTTGTTTTGTCAGAAACTTTCATTACTCATCCTAAAACTGCATTTGAGAGTGAAAAAAGGTAGTTACCTGCACACAGGTGTTCTGTTTACCATGACACAGACACCATTGTTTTCACAGGGATTGTCTGAGCAGAAAGCAGGAACCTCTGGATCTCCAGGCTGGGTGGTGCTGCCCGTGGTGGTGGTGGTGGTGGATGTGGTGGTGGTGGATGCAGTGGTGGCAGATGCAGTGGTGGTGGGCTTGTTGGTGGCAGCAGGGCTAGAGCCAGGTTTGGTGGTGCTGGCACTTGTAGTCGTAACAAGAGAGGGTGGAATGCTCGGCTCAGTTGAGAGGAGATGCGATATATCTGCACAGTGAACCCACAGACAATAAGGTCTTTGCTCCACATTATTTTTCTTCTTATTCTAATGATAATTTCTAATAATAAAGAGCAGTAAGCCTGTCCAAAGGTGTAACGGATAAGTAGTCTTTTTTGCCTTTCAAGAGTATGATGTACTTTGGAAATGTCCTCTAGAATTTTTTCAGAGACAGATAGTTTTATTCAAATCAATCTATTCAAAATAATTCACACAGGATTAGCATTGTTTTATAACCGTCACATGAGATAAAAGAATTATACTGTGTATGTACCTGTTCACAAATTTATTCAAACACACGATTTGACTTTAGACACAGGCATAATTCAAATACTGCTCAAGTGCAAAGTACATCATGTGTATTTATAACTACAGCAGTAGTGACTTGGTATCTGACACTGTTTACTGCATTGTAAAGAGTATCAGCTGTGTTTACATACCTTCCATTGTTAAAAGAATATAAACACCATCTTCTTTAATGAAGTTGCGGCTTCTAAGTCTCTCATGAGTTAAAAATGCACTTGTTCCAACTCCTGGACCTCTCATGTATTTAGTTCCATTGGGAAAAGTTGCTTCAGATCCCACTTTATCTGGCCTATCCCAAGTATAGTTTGATGAGGATTCTGGGGAAAAGAAAAAAGATAAAAAGGATGTGAATGTGGGACTGCTCTGGATTTGTCTCTCAGCAGAAACCTCAATTGCCTGAGATTCCCCACTGATAAACTGATGAGAGGCACAAGAAAATTGAGATCTTCAATGATTGGGTTTAGCCTGAGGTACTGAGAAAAGAACCTGCTGGAGGTGAGGCTATTGGAGAGCTAGTTGAAAACCTGTCGTATTTTCTTTTTAGTTCTTTAAAGTAAGGTGATCAAGAAGGTAAGTAGCACATAAACAATCTATGACATGAGTTAATGCAGTGCTTCTCAAAAGAGAGCATCTCCTGCAGTGGATATGGGGCACAGGATATTTGAACAACCTAAATGACCACAGATCACTGATGCCTGCTCCATCAAACCCTGTTCTAAAGCTCAAAGCTGAGCCTGATTGTCCATGAAAGAATCTGACAGAGGGAGAAAGAACTGCCTGCTCCAACACCTCTCTGGTTAGATAAAAAAACATGTGCTACAGGGCCTCCCTTGGGAATCATGGACTATTCGCAATACATGAATAAACAAGGGAGAAGGAGCAGAGGGCAAACAGACTGCATGTCTACAGAGTCAGAACTATGCACTGCAGCTGTAACAGCGGAAAGCACAAGGAAAATGTGCTTTTACAAACATCTACGGAGGACATGGTGTGGTGCATCTTTCATTTACAGAGAGGACATTAAGTCTTTCTTGATTACCCACTTTGTTTTCATGTAGAGCCACTGTCATAGAAAATGGAATGTAAACCATACTGATTTTAAAATAATAATATGAATTGGATGGTTTTGTGCCTTCCTTCCTTCCTTTCTAGTCTGGAAGTCCAGAAAACTAATTCAGTGGCAGAGATGATTTCTTTTGGCAAAAAGAAGTCATTATGGCTTAAATCCAAACTTTATCCAATGCTGAATGTGGGTGTTTTCTTTAATATCTCTCTCTGTAGAGAGTCCTACCATTTCTCAGTTACTTTTAACCTCAATTGCCACGTTTCCAAGTTATTGTGGACAATAGCCCTTATCTTCTCACACCTTGAACAAGTAGATTACATAATATGAATCAGTACTCTGTCCATATGGAGGCTTGTGCTGACATCACTGTACCTTTGACAAGGAGGGCTGGGATTTGTTTGATAGTTGCTGCACTTTTATCTGGTTAATAAACCAGGTTAATTCAGTATTTTTATTTCCATGACTTCTGGAAAACTTCCATTCTCATTAAAACAGAAATATATGTATCCTCACAGAGCATATGAAAGAAACTTTAGGAATAGATCATCCACCTGTTTCTTATGCAAATGCAACTTTGATATCCAGAGTCTCAACTTAACTTGCTTGTAGGTTTGATTTTTTCTTGTCCGTGGGTAAATATTATTGTTGCTGCAAACATATGAAATATTCCAGAAGCTAAAAAATATGCAGTAATTTATACAAAGAGGAGATGTGACCCCTTGTCTTTTGGTTGTGTTTTACATGTTTGATTTTTAACTAACCTGATAATTGCAGAGGGTCTGTTGTTACACTTCTTTGGTTTGACATCCGTTGACGAATATCAGGATGCTGGTCAAGCAGGATCATGGTGCCTTGTTGCCATGGGCAGGGCCATTTCAACTGATCATCGTTTGCTCCAGAAATCAAGGACAAGTATATTCCTAAATTAGATGGGTTATCAGTGGTACCATTAACATACAAACTGACCTGAAAAGCGTATCCTTCACTAGAGTAAAAAGGTGGACTGTATATTCTCCCATCTTTCCCTGCTGGACTTGTGTTGAGGAGATGTGTGAAATTTCTAATATGCCAGACGTGGTGGGGACACTGAGTTTCTGACAAGTTGATGTCATCAATAGAGAGGCCTCCATTTGATGAGCCACTTCCTCTCACTCCTTGAAACACAACCCGGAATTTACTGGTGACATCCAAAGAAATGTGATGGAGCTGCCAGTAGGTCTCAGGTGAACCTGGAAAACAAGGGTAGAGATTTCTGAATCAGAAGTACAATCAAACACTGCACAGGTCTGTGGACCCTATACCAACACTGTGTAAGAATTTTTCAATTCCACTGGCACTGATGTGATGAAGTATTTCTTCTGTAGATGTTACTTTTTCAGTTCAAGATTGTATTGCTCAATACAATATTTTAATAATTAATATGTATAATAGCAGTCGTTGATGGGTTTTAAAACTGCTTTTTCTTTTACATTTTTAAATAAAATTTCATTACATTAATCCAGACGTTGTGATTATTAAATCTACAAAAAGAGTTTCACCTGTATTGTTAAAAAGAAAAAATTCAGAACAAGTTATATTCAAATAACTGAACAACAACATGCCTCAACAAAAAATGCTCCAGAGGATTCTGGGAGATTCTGGGAACCTAGAACTACAAGCCTAGTTCATTCATTTGGTTTTGTATTTTTAAATGGCTTGTTGGAAGCTTGCCCATGCAGAAGCACTCTTCACCCATCACATGATTAATGGTACTAAGGTCAAATTAAAGCCACTCATTTGCAAAACCTATTTTGTGCAATAGAAGTTTGATTGCACTGCAAGTGCACTTGCACTGCAAGTTTGATGCTGCATCCAAAAGTGCCTGCACTAGCAAATTCCACTTGACTCCAAGAGCAGTGTACACAAAAGCAAAGACCTCTGCACAGGGGCCTTGTGAGGTCAATTAAAGTAGAACACCGTTTTTTAAAAGTATGTGCAACAAAACAGTTTCTTTTGCAGGCTAGTTTTAGTTCATCGGCACAGAAGACCAGTTGCATTTATTGAACAAGCAGTGCCAATCCCAGGTACAGAACTCATGCATCACTCTCCTAACAACCCAAAACACAACAAAATGGATCTCAAATGTCTTAATTTCTTGCCATTTTTCATTACTGTTATAAATAGGAGGGAAAAAATTAATCCAGAAACAAGAAGAAAAGCATTGTTTCCCAAGAAATTGCCTTCTGCATAAACTAAAGGATTTTTACACGTAATACATGCAGTTCAAAAATCCCCAGCTGCCACAGACCAGTGGGAAGGGTTCAGGGATTGTCCCTAAGCTTCTTGAACATCATAGTTTAGTGCAAACCCATGTTGAGCAGTTCAGCCAGTAGTTGAGCAGTTCAGCCAGGGTGTCAGACCATGGATGGAAGGGGCTGTGGTGTCACTGTAACTTCCAGGTTATTGACTGCATTGGTGAGGGCAACTTCTCAATTGAGAGAAGTGAAATAGCTTGGGAGAAAAGCGGTCTTGAGCTATTCCTAAAAGTTTTGCCACAGATTGTCAAAAATTGCCTCTTTGAACATGCTTATGAGATCAGAGACTTCAAAGGAAACTATGGACTTGAGAAAGCAGGAATGGGAGATGGGGCCTAATAGATGCAAAAGAGTGTTTGTGAGGAAGGCTGAAGTCTGGAGAAATTGGCATCAAGGTAGGGTTTGAAAGAGTTTGGAGGGCTCAGACTGATGTGAAGTCTACACCTGCCTTAGCAACTCTTACGTTAAGGATGCCTGTTAGCTCAGAGGGCACAGAGAGTGAAGCCATAGAGGTGAAGAAAAGAGTGGAAAAAATAAAACAGACACCAGCAGCAGCTGAACCTAAAGGGACAAAAAGAGACAGATATTATACCTATTTACTAAAAGAACTTGCTCAGATCCTTCTGAACTTGGTGTAGCTGAAATGGAGACCACATGATAGTTAAGTATTTGAGAAAGTAATTTAATCATAAGGTGACTTTGGCAATTCTACCTTACAGAGCTCTTGTCCATTAGCTGACCTCAACTGATCATTCTGTAGGCCATAGGCTCCTAAAACCACAAGAATTTAATCTTCTTTAAACTACAACTCAAATCATGATCTGCTGCTCATATATTTCAGTTAAGTAATTTAAATTTTATTTTTCTTTTTTTAACTTAGATATTCCAGGGCACTTATGCTTTCCATTTCTTTATTATACTTTCTTATTAATTGTAATTTACCCTAATATTCCAACTTCATCAGCTGCTATTGATACCAGCAATTCTAGAACAGTTAAAATGATTGCTCATGGAATTTTAGCTAGTTTGGCGAGAAAACTATCGTGATAATATAAGAGTTTGAAATCTGTGGTAATTTATTATATTATAGGAAAACAGCTGACTGGGGATCCATCAGATCAAGTATCATTTCAGCAGCAATAAATCAATTACATAGATAGAGAAGAAGCCAAAGAACAGTGCTAGGAAATGAGCAACTTTGCCACAATAATTTCTCCCAGTACTTTGAAAAATACTGAGTACAGATTAAAATAAAATGCAATTTTATTCCATACCTTTTATCTCCTTGATGAATCTCAGAGTGCCATTTGGATTGGCTGACGTGTACTCCCTGACCCAGACATTCAGCTGGTCATTCTCATTACCACTGTTATATAAATAGAATTGTAAGCACTGAAAACCTCTTTTGGGATACAGAAATCGGCTCTCCAGGACAGCTGTGCTTCCTTCATTTCCAGCACTGGTGTCGAAATGCATGAAGTAGCCAGAATCTGCCAGAAGTCAATGAGAAATGAGGGGTACAGGGGAGAGAAAACGCAATTTTCCCGGTGTACTGGGTTTCTTAGTGTTGTATTGTAATAACTCTAGAAGATACAGTCAGGTCAGGGTTAGGTAGATCCTGTACAAATCTCTGACTGAGGACTGTTACTTGTTCACGTTTTCCAAAGGCAAAACTATTCTCTTTGCAGCTTTTGTCCTCATTTCATCATCTCTAGCAAATTGTACTCAAAACCGTGGGTTTTTACTCTTTACCCAGTGCCACTAACTCACAGTTGGCAATCTGGAGGACTGGTTAAAGCCCCTGAACTCTTGCACCCTTCTGACAGGTTGAGATACATCTAGCTTGATTGTCAGTTAATTTTTCACCTCAGCCCTGATAATACACATTTCAAAATCCTACTCCTGTCCAAGGACTTACTGAGCAATTATTCAGAAAACAGCAATTTATTTGGTGTGCTTGTATCACAGGTTCAATGCTTTATATAAGCCTCATGACTGGATGTGACACTAAGACTAAAAAACAGATCAAAAGAGATAAGGACATTAGATCCTCTGAAATAAGCAGAAAATCAACACATCACATGATGTCCCTGGGTATGTAGATTTATGCTGCTCAGTTAAAAAATAAACTGTAGTTTGTCAAAAAATAAACAGATAACAAGGCCAAGCTTGAGGGAAACTCGCATGCCTCTGCAGAAAACACTTCCCAGAAAGATAAGAGTTGTCTTCTCCTACCTTTGCATTCTCCCATATTAGTGTGATCAGTATTTGGCCCAGCAGGAACCTGAGACAAACGCTGCCAGTCACTGTTATCATCTGAACTTTGAATCATGCCACATATATTTTCAAGTTCAAAGCTGCACGTGTCCATGAAACTTAGGGAGGAGGCTATGACATTAAAAAAAAAAAAAAGTGAATCTCTATTTCATAACACATCTAAATTCTGAAGGTCCAAAGCCATGAGCAGAGAAAGACTAAATGCAAACACCAAGTAATCAGTGGTTTCAAATATGATCAGCATTCATACATATAATGTTCAGGAACTCAAAGCACTTGGTGATTAACATTGACATTAATAAGATGTCATCAGAAACACTCTGGGCCCTCAGCAAGCACAGGAGGGCATCTCCTAATTATCACATCACATCTTTTACTTATAAAAGGAACATTATTATCAACCCAATCCACACACCTTCATATTACAGTCAAAAGATCCTGAGACTTCCCATTCTTTGTTCTGCTTTCTTTGGGCCAGTCCACACATGGCCACAGATTTTGATACAAACTCACTAATGTATCACCTGGAGTGCTTATTTTGAAATTCAGAAGAGCAGAAGCTATTTGACTGGAATAAACAAACCTTGATTTTTCCAAAAGTTGAATTCAAAACAACAACAACAATAACAAAAAAAACAAAACAAACAAAAAACCCTAACCATTTGGCAAAGGTGTATTTGGGACCAGTGGAAATTTCAGGTCACACAAATTTCACAGCATCTTTCATATAACAAGTGAAAAATTAGGTGAAGGAAGACTGTGCAGTTAAATATGAAAGGGAGAACACCATATGAAATATTTTCTCTGTCTAAAGCAACCTCTGGATAGGTGAGAGGTTTATCACAGTCCAGGTTTGTCCCTGTTCTTATCTTTGTTTCTCATCATACCATGCCTGAGCTCATGTGTAATATCAGCCATGATTTGGAAACAGCCAAGTAAATTAAATGCTTTTAAAACTACGTGTAAAATATTGTGGCTTGAAGGTTTAAAGGTTTCATTGCATAACAAAAAGACCTTGAGTATCACAAAACTCAACCTCAATAACATAGCAAACGCTTCACTTAAGCTGTAGCTCTGGGAATCACTTAAGTATGAGCTGCTGCCAAGTCATTTCTGCTACTGAGATATTTTGTGCTATCCTCACAGAAAGCTAAATCCCTCTGGAGGCCGCAAGGTAGTCAGAAGTGTATGAGTGGTATTTTTTAAGATACAGTTCAGTACAATGCTGTAAGACCTAAGAAAAGACCTTCACAGCAAATGTTATGTTGACTGCTGGAGAAAGAAGGTAAGCAAAAATGGAGAATTATTAGATGAAAGAACTCTTTGAAATCAAAATACAAAACAAAACATGAAATTGATTTGGCCAAACAGGAAGGAAATAACCTAATGACCTTAATTAGAAAGTGCTGGCTGGCATGGACAGTTGACCTGAATGTCAGGAAGACAAAAAAGCAAGACTCAGTAGATTACGAAGTATTTCTGAGATTCATTCCTGAAACAGGTGAAGGGGCAATGAATGTGGCAGGTGGTAAATTCCATCTGCTCCAAAAGCCAGATACTTGCTTGGTATGTAGGTAAAGACTGGACTTGGAAGAAAATACATGGGGGGTGAGTGCCAGCTCCTAACTTCCAGAAGCTGAGGGAAACCTCATGGTCAGTTCTGTCAAGCAGTGTGCTCCAAGGGGAAAGTAGACTAAAATCTGCTGTTACCATATGGCCTGAAAGACAGCAATAAATTACAGATTGGAGCAGCACTGAACTATCAGTCAGTATTTCTTATTCTGTAGGTTGTTTTCTTCAACTTACGAACAAAGAGTTACATTTTTTATGCAATTTCCTGTCCACGTGAGCCTCTAGCAGACATTTAGCTTAAACATTTCCTTAAATCATGTTCAGCAAATGAAGTAATCTTTTGCGTGGGTGAGGGCTGGGACCTGTGAAGCACCATCCTCCCTGGCACAGGTGGGGGATCTGACAAGATTTATGTCTCTGCAAATATCATCCACACTATATACATCACTTGAAGCCAAGAGATGGACTGGGGAGCAGGGCAGGTCCTGATTGCACTGAAGGTGGTGAAAGTTTTGTCACTGATTTCAGCAGGATTGGGGCTTTTTTTCACTTGGGAATGGGCCTATGGGTTAAGAATTAAGTTAAAATGGCATGAAGTATTTCTGTAGTGCAGGGGGATGATGGAAAATAGATAAGATTAATGGAGAGGAAGAAGGACCCCATCCCCTGTGAAAGACATCCTCAGCTGTAAGCACTTTTATAATGCCTAATTAACTGTGCAGCGAGGGCTAGAAGCTAAGGCTGCATGTGTGTGTTCAATTTAGACCTACATGAATAGAAATATTTTCATCAGAATTTTACACTCAAAAAACTGCATCATCTTAATAAACCAGTTTGATAATTGTCTAAGGAATCTGTATAATGAGGCTTAAAATAAAATTGTAAGTCACTATTCACTACTTGGGATATTGTAAAAGTTTTCTTCTGAGTGCCAGGGCATATTGAGTGTAGCAACAATTACAGAGTTATATTCCAATTTGATAATGGACTTATCTAAATTTCTCTGTCTCTTACTTTCATTGAGCTTTGTAAAATAAACCCCACCTGAGCAAAATAACTCTTTTGGCCACTTTTGTAAGAGACCAGGTTTGAAGCTAAACATGAAAATTTAGAAAGCTTGCGTTTTATTCAGAATGGCATCTGTACCCTATTTGCATGAATACCCACACTGTCTCACAGATTCCATAAAAGTGGAGTAGGTACAACAGCCACGGCAAAGATACTTATTTCTGTGCAGTGTCTGAGCATCAGCTGTGGAATAATACAGGGGAAAAACAAAAGGCTTTGTGCAGAAGCACACATTTTAAACAGCCACCCAAGGGATGAACAAAAATCAGCTGCTGAGCGAAGCTGTTTTTTAACTAAAGGTCAGATAAAATTGCACAGAAACCTCTGCTACTCAGCAGTGTTTCTGCAGGAGGGCTGTTATTTCTAGCTGCACCATTATTTCTGGTGTTTTTAACACAATTCACTTCTCTAAATTTGTTAGTATCTCTTTCGCTTGTGTCTGGATGGGTCCAGCATGTATGTATCACCCTCATTTCTTTCAAATTATTCTTTCAAATAATATGAAATAAATGCAGAAACTTACTGCAATTGTACAGCTGGTTCAGTTTCTGGAGGTCGTACTCACTGAAATCCATTCGCTGTCCTATGACATCAATGAAGTCTGGTATGTTGGTGATGATGGTGGGCTCAGTTCCATTCCTGAATGCAGTCTTGCTGTAGTGCATCACGGAATTGTAGTCATAGGGAACATTCAGGAAGTCTGATCTTGTATCATCGTATTTATTGAAATTATGTTCTCTACCTAAATGGCAAAATTGAAAGGAAAGATTGTCTGTTGCCCAAGGGAATCAAATTTTAATGTAAAGACTTGCAGTGACAGAGAATCTATCACATCTCAAAACATTTCTTGGTAGCAATTTACTTGTACTTACTGTGTAAAAAAGTTTTATTTCCAGTCTAGGGCTATTTACTTTCCTCTTTCAGCCACTGATGACTTCTCCTGGATGAAGCAAAGTTTTTGCTACCAGGAAACTTTTTCCTGTGGAACTACTTGTAACCTTTGATGGGCTTGTGATACCCAAGAGTGGATGAGAGTGTTTCAGTACTCAAATTACTGCAATTTGCAACTGTTTCTAATCTATACTCTCTGATGTTCAATTGCTAGTCATTTTAGGTAACAATAAACAATTTAGAGTTGTCATCAGATAAACTTCCACAATTTAGCTTTACAGATGTTTTCTGCAGTATGAGCAAAAAATCAGTTGCTTACTACCCAATGGGGAGTCAAAATTTAAATCAGTCAAAATACAATAACTATATTCTGGTCAGTGGAAAAAAAAAATGAAGCAGTTTCAAATGTCTCGCAATAGTGGAGCTTGTCACTAAAGAGTCAGCAAAATATAATGGAAATCAAATAACAGAGTCTAAGTAATTTTCTGTAATATATAATTGCATATGCACCTGACTATTGACCACGACTAAATAAGAATGCATTAGATTTAATCATTATCCAGTTTTTCAGTCTTCTTTGTGTATCTATGTTTAGAAAACATCGAGTCTGTGTATAAACTTTGCTTTTGAACAGGCTGAAATTCACAGAAGACGACGACAAGCTAAAGAGGCAGAGACAGAGCAAAGTCCTGAGGAATTCTGTGCCATCTCTCAGACTTGTGCCAAATATACTAACACTTACAATCCACAAGCTGCATTGCTAAGGTAACTGCTGGTGTGACACAGACCCTGAAAGGTCTGTCTTGCCTGCCCACCCTCTGCACACTCTGCTCTCTCAGATCTGCTCCAGCATGAGGTGTAGCAGATAGGCAGAAAGAGAAGGACCAGTGATTCCACTGGAGATTTTCTACTGGTTTTGGTCACACTGGATTTTTCAGACTGGGGGGTGGGGGGAGGGGGTTAGTTATTTTTATTTCATTAAGGGCTTCTAGAGTAAGTGTGCTTTTAGAGTATTCATTTAAACAAACTTAATAATCCTCTTCTGCTGCTCTGTGGTACAACACATAGCATAGCATTCAGATCTCTAATTAGAGCTTTGGAAACTGTCGTGGCACAAGGAATTACAACAGCAACAGCAAATGAGAATTCATGTTTCAAGTAAATGTCTCTTTATATCTAATTTACTGATATACTGGCTTTGAAAAGTAAGTCAGGTGACCACCGAAAGCTGGCTGGAAGGGATGTTCCACAGCTAAACCGCTAACACCAGAGATTGAAAGGAAAAGTAGAGGAGTGACTGACCAGACTGAATCCTGTCCCAGACGATGGTCACATAGTCATCCCGGTCAGACCGTGACTGCTCATGCCAGAATCCCAGGGCGTGCAGGAATTCATGCTGGACTGTCCCAATCCTGTCACAGTTGGCTCCGATGGAGAGTTGCTGCAAGCCCATCTGCATGTTTCCCACTGAGGACCAGCAGCTGGCATTGACATAAAATGAGAGAGGGCTCTATGAGATACACACCATCCCCATGCCATGCAGACCTCAAAACCAGTCTATTCAATAGGTATATTTTTAACCTGAGCATTGAAGTCACATTTTGTTACAGAGAGCACTTTTCCATTGATCTGGTGTTTATCATACCCCTTCCTCTCACACTTAGCTCTGTTTTGATGAACAAGAAGCTCCTCATTTCTGGCTCTATTAGAAGAAAAATGTTGAGCTGTTTGTGACAAAAGAAAACTGATAATTTCTTTGGTACTCTGGAACATCAAAGGTTGTGGGCACATAATTTAGAGCAATTAAATTACTTCAAACAATTTTCAGTTAGACCACAATATGCGACTGTGAGCACGCTTCGAGCTTGTCCCTATCATAAGGAGAAGTGTGTTCACGAATATTCTCTCCTCTGCCTGCTTTTCTCTGTACTGTCTTGGCCTTTTGCTTTGCATGGGGCTATGGCTGCCAGGCAAGATGTGCTTCTGCTTGCTGTGTTTACCTTCTATCAGGTTGATGGCTTTGACAGCACTTTTCACAAGCTCTTTTCCTTCTGGCTCTCTGTGAGCTGCTGTGCTAGAGCACTTGCTGCTCTCACACACTCCCAAGTAAGAGCAAAACTGCAGCTGTGCTGCAAGTTTTTATTAAAGGGTGAAAAAAATTAGTGAGTTATCTGCACAGGCCAATAAAATGGCACCCCATGTCCACAAACTAGCAGGCACGGAGAGCTACATTTAAATTGATATTTTATGCAGCAAATAAATCAATACTTACCCAATGAAGTACATAAAATTAATTGGGCACAAAATATGCCATAGGATTTGCAGTCCTATCACCCCAGAAATTTAAAAGTACAAGCACACCATGTGCTTTCAAACTCTGTGACTTTTTAGTGCAACATATTCCCCAGTATTTCATTTTCCACAGAGCAACACAGGCCTTGCCTATTGATTACTCATTAAAATCACAACATGAGACCTGGTAAGGAGCACATGTAGCATCCATAATTTCAAGGTCTTTCCTTGAACAAGGCCTCATATTGATTCTTGTGCAGTGCAGAAGTCCATCACAGGCATGGGTCCACCTCCTACCAAAGCCACCTCTGGCTTCACAGCTGCTGCACAGTGCACAGCAGGCTGCAGCAGGCACGTCCAAGACACTTGGTGAAAGTAACATCCAAAGGACAGTAGATGCAGCTGCCCCTTGCCTTTGGTCTGCCAAATGCCTGCAGCAATGTCATTCAACAGCCACAGAGGGACCAAATACACAGTCTGTGCCACCCTGCACTGAGAGTAAAGTTTAGGTGAGTGGGACATGGCACTCCAGAGCAATGGGCACACAGAACCCTGTGTCAGCAGTGTCTTCCAGAGGGGAGAAAGGAGAGGAAAGTCCCAGCTTTCCCCAGGTGTGTGAGAGCTGTACTGCCTGTGACTCAATGCTTCCTGCATTGCTATCAGAGGCTGGAGGAACAGGGAAGCACTTGCTCTGACTAATCCCACCATCCCCCTTTTGGGGCTGTAAAGACACACACGCCATCAGTTGCAGTGATGCTGCTTATTTCAGGCACATTTTCATGCTAATGTCCTGCTACTAATTTTCTTCCCATAGTATCACAGATCACCAATATCAGCTCACAGACACTCTGACTTACCAGCACCAAGCTGTAATCTACTCCTGCATGGATTCCCTTTGCCATGTGCAACAGTGGCAAAGAGCTGAAGCAGCCTCCCAGGAATGCGCCATGAAAACCTGATTTTCCATGTGGAAATACTAGAGACGATGTTCATCCTCCCTGATCTGTTAATCATTTGATTCTACCACACCATGTTAGTTTTCCTGCTGAATGAATGCTGCTCTTCATGAGAAGAGTAGGATGAAATGGCACATCCATTGCAGGTTTCCAGACTCCTCTGTGAACTTTTCAGTCACATCTTGCCACATCGGATTATCCTGCATTTCTGTAATTCACAGTTGCATACCTCATGTGTTTTGCTCAGCACACAGGCAGGAGTTAACATAATACTGGTAGTAGCCAAAGCAAATGATAGATGAAGAATGTGTACAGGGAGAGGGCTCTTTGCACAGGGTCTTGATACACTCTGTACATACACCAAAGATTACAAATGCATTTTTACACAGGGCAGTCAATACAACAAAAGACAGCTGGCTACTTTTGTGGCTGACTTCATTTGAATTCAAAAGGGTAATCCAGATGAGGACTTTATGGCCTACTTCAAATCCTTTTGATGCAAAAGTTCCCCCACATTCCTCTGTTTTATAGATGCAAGCCAAGATCAGAAAGGCAAAGGTGATTTATCAACCTTTACTTGGTGTGGTAAAATTTTATGTTGCCAGGAACTTTGTGTGCCTGTCTGCAGTGTACCCTCAGGACTGAGGTCTTTAGTCAGCAGACAGAAGAGTCCTAACTGATTAAAAAAACTCCAAACCTTGAGGAACAACAGAGCAAATATGAGTTGGTTTACCCAGCTTACACCTCGTTCCATTACACCAGAAGTAAGGAATGGCCTGAAATGAAAGCAGTTCATTCAGGGTCAGTCCTGATTTCTTTGTACAACTCAAGATGACTCACTGAAACTGGATGGAACTTTTCAGGAGACTGCACCGCTTAGCTCCAACCTTTTAAAAAGTTCTGCTGTGGATGTGTCAGCTAAGGTGATGGAAACACTTCAGGGCAAGCCACACACCAGGCAGTGAGGGCAAGATATGTTATTCAACTAGAAGGATTCATCTTCTTCATCACCATGACTCATCTATTTTTAATAGACATATAAATGAAACATTGCACAGAGGCCTCCTACTTGCCACAGGCTAAATATTGTGGTTCTTTTTCAGGTACAATTATTAGCAAATTCAACGCATGCTTTAGGGGATGAAGGATTACAAAATTCAGCTACATGAGTTTTCCATTTAGCTCAGAAAGCTGGAGTCATTAGCACAGGAAAATGCATTGCTCCCTGAGTCTCCAATTATACATCTTTTAGAGCTGAGTTTCAGTGTCATGTGTACAGCATGAACAGCAGCAAATACAAAGAGCCAGGCACCAAAGAAATTTTGAAACAACTATCTGCTACAAATATCTCAGCACAAGCCAAAGGGAAACATTTCTACTACCAGAAAATCTTTTCCCATTTATGAATGCATTCTCATATCAGGAAATGAATTTCTGAAAGCAAATTTCCTCACCTGGCCATCAAGCTGTCCCTTTTCTATAAGAGAAATGATTCAGCACAGTTCTTGTTGCACTATTTTGACAGCGAATGTCTTAGAAGGGAAGAAGTTGGGGCAATTTTGACTTCTTTACTGGAGTCTTATTTTGCAAAATTTAAGATGAACTAGCATGACTCTTCATCAAAAGAGGTAAATAAAGTGAAATATCAGCAAAATATCTCAGTGCTGTACAGAACTTAAAAATATTGCTCTTTTATCTGAATGGTCATGTGGCTTTGTTCAAGTCCAATTCCATTGCTGCATTCAAACAAATTCATTGATCCACAGTGAGAACTATCAGATTTCTCATTGGTTTTTCTTTTCCCCTAGAAGACAAAGTATACTAGGAATGACAGGGTGAAAGTGATACTCCATCTATCCAAAGATCAGTCAAGAACTTAATTGCTTTGTTTCTGATATCTTTTACCATGTCCAGTAAAATACCTCTTAAAGGACTTGATTTCTTCTTAAATTTAAGAATAAATATCAGTAGAAATTGTTCATTACTGTTAAGGTAATACCTCTTTTGGAAACTATGATAGTCCAAAAAGGACTGGGAAAATGGTGACAACAAAAATGTAAAATTATTATCAGATATATGAGTTTTAGAGTGAATACTGGCCATGAGAATAGTCTGAAAGCAAACATAATGAAAGTTATTTTGAGTTGCTTCTCTTACCCACTTCCTTTGAACACAGATATGTAATTCTTCTCCCCTTCCCAAGGTTTGAAGTCAATACAGGTTTTCAGTCGATACTGTTCAAATGCCTTGAGGATGACTCCCTTAGCATTCATTTCTGCAAAGCAAACAGTCTTCTTGTCAATACTGAACTGAAAGATTTCTACTATTATCTGTATGTAGCAAGTCCCAAGGGTGACTCTTGCTCCAACAATCTTTGATCAAAATAAACAGACTTTTTTTTGGATTAAAACCCAAGGTGGGGACCTAAAAACCATAAATTAGGGTCTTGCAACTCTGTATCTTGCTCTTGTTTTGCTCCTGTGTAATTTTTCTTTGGCACTTATGTATCAAATATGACATAATGAGTATATAGAAGGATAGTGTGTGAGGGTTTTAATTTTGTAGATTGTTTCATTTATTTTTTGAGATTTATGTGAACAAGTATTAAATAGATAGGAAATTAAGACTTTACATTTTACCTAGTGCATAATGCAGGCTACAGATCCCTCACTGAATTTCTCCAGGACTTGAATTTTTCAGGTTATATCTGTGTTATCTCCTCTAAGCAACTTGCACAGTTTCAAAACAAAGATTTAAAGGATGGGGTCAAATTATGATGTGTCTCTGACTCACATTAGGGGACTTGGCAATGTGCAATTGCATACTGTCTGTCAGAATGCCATTTTGCCCTCACTGCTGTAAATGTCCAGGTAAGCTTCCTGTCCTTAAAAATACCTTCAGTGCCCTCTTTTCACTTCTGCTTTGTAGTGTTTCACATCTCAGACACAAGATTTCAAAACCAAAACAATCTGCTGGGCCATAGCAGGATAATAATTCAAGAAAGGAGGTGAGAGCCAGCTCTGACACCAAGATTATAAATCCCATTTGTGCATGCTCAGCCCCATTCCTGCTGTGGGAAAGGGCCTGCTCTAGAATAAAAGAGGAAAGGACACCACAGGAGCTTTATCAACCTGTGTTGAACAGTTCAATCAACACAGCATACAGACATTGTGAAGGGCAATACTGTACCCAGGCTGTCATCAAGGACGTAAGGGATAACGTGGGGCCACCGATAGTTGTCACCAATGATGGAGTTCCGTTCCTGTATCCAAGAAAGAAAACAAGTATGCAGTCCTCAGTAAAAAGGGATTTAGCATCAGGGACTACAATAGTGCTAAAGCAAACCTACAGTTCCAAGTAAGACATAAAGGAAACCAATGAGCTCAAAAACCTTGAAAGATTACTCAGAGGTCTGAGGTTTGGGTTTGAAATCCCTTCATACCCTTCTACTGATGTCTCCAACTTCTGCTGCTTTTTCTCTGTAGAAATTATCCAAGCTTTTGATGTATGTGCATGGGAGGTTCTGCTCCTATGGGAAGCCTTAAGATCTAAAGTCCTGAAAACTGTACAGATACTAATAGTTTTGTAATTCTTTTTAATGCAAGCATTTGCTTCTGTGCCTTTAGCAAGCGCTGTCCTTGCTTCCAGTGACATATTTGGCATATCTCCCAAAAGGAAGAGTAAAACACTATTTTCAGACTACTTTCAGAGTGCAAGACATATTGGGGGTTTCCTACTAGATATTTTTGAGATGTAAACGTAATATTTTCATTGATCAGATATGGATGCTGGCCAGATGCCTTAAAATGTGGTATTAGAGATCTAAATTTTTCATCAGTTTTAGTCAATCTGCTTACAGGATGAAGGTTTTGCAGTGCTGCTCAGTAAATTTAACTGGCTCAGAATAAATATTGTACAGATAAACAAAGAATTCTTTTTATAAAAACCTGCCTGGATGATGATCAGTGCTGCCTAATCTCTTAAAAGTAGTAATGTAAAAAAGAAAGCAGGAAGCTAATAATATTGATCTAATCACTGATGAGATCTCATGCTAGATAATGTTTCTGCAAATGCTGTTGACTCCTTCACTATGACATTTTGTAGAATTCCATCCCCAATCATCTTCAGTTTATTGTTACATAAACAGCATTTATTGTTCGTAAGAGCAGGATGCATCTATTATTTCCATGTCAGTGATACTTTACATTTAAGTCAATGACACATTTTTGACTTTGTATTTTATATTTGAACTCACCCCAGGAAGTCTGATGTCTCCCTCAAAAAGGTCTAGTCCTAGAGCTAAAGGGAAGAGGAGATTAATGTTCAGATATGGTATTGTTCTGTGACCACTATAAGGAAAATTATTTTAAAAAAATGGGGACTGAATTTTGAAAAACCTTCATTTATGTTGAAGATGTCCTGATCAATTCCTCCATCTATGTCTATTTCTGAAAAATAAAAAGACAAGTGAGGTAGGACATTAGCCCTTGCTGTTATCTTTATGAAGTGTGAAAATTAATGCAATAACAATAACAGTAATTATAAATCTGTGTCTGTTCTAGCAATGTTTATGAGCAGCTGGTTTTGTTGACTGCCTCCCGTGCATACAAATAGATCTCTAAACAGAACTCACCAGTTGTCTCTGGAGCAGGCTGGGGAGGGGAAAGAAAAGAAGATATTATTAGAAAGGCAGATAATGAAATGCAGCTCGCATTACTTTCTCAACAGTATTAGAGATGTGATTCAACTGACAGCACTTAGTGCATGGCTTTGTATTGGATTGACTGCACCCACTGCCTCCTCATTTAAATTTGGAAATCTGTATTTGCTCATGTGGCAGCTTTGTGCCCTCCCCACCTCAGGGTGCCCAACAAGTAACTCAGCCAGCACTGCTGCTGTGGAGGTTTCAGTGCTGCTTTTCTCTCACAGCACAGGTAGTACTAAAATGTCCTTCACAAATGGGAAAAAACGGAGCCTATTATTTCTATGGAATCAAGTATTGCTACAAGTCAACAGCTGTGCAGAACCTATGGAAGCTGTGCTGAACTTCCCATCACAAATCTGAAGACTGGGGGAGAGAATGAGTGGTCGAGTGTTACACAGTGAAGCTTTGAAAGACTGGGGACAAGCCCAGGTCACCTCAGCCCCAGTTCAGTGCCCAGTCTGGACTCCATTCGCCTGAGCAGTAACAAATTGTTATTACTTGAGTAATAACAATAAATGTCAAACACTCTCTTTGCAACATGGAGAATCCACGACATAAAGTGACATATAATGAGACATACATAAAACAATTTCCTTGCCATAACATGCCTATAAAATCTAATCTTAATTCTTTCATTTGACTGGACACTTCATTTTTTGACTGCCTTGGACATAATTGACATAACGCTAGATGACAATTTCTCACATAGTGAGTAAAATCATGGACAGCCTTTCTAAGCAATCACTCCTGGGTTTCTTGAATAGAAGTTCACAAAATGAAGATAAAAACATCTTTATATTAGAAAATAAGTGTAACAGCAATTCTGGAAAAAAGTGTGGGATTTTTACTCTTATTTTTATCACAGTTTTCCCTCTGTGTGTCTTCTTCCATATAGATAATTTATTTTCTGTACATGCAGCTTTGCATGTAGGACTTCTTTTTCCAGTGTGATAAGCATCTGCAACTTTCACTGGACATAATGAACAGCACAAAACCAGAATGCTGAAAAACAGCAAAAAAATCAAGTCCATGGAGTCCCTAGGAACATCAATTGTAGTCCTCTCTAACATCCGTACGATGTGTAAGACAACACTATGGCCAGAATATTCAAGACAGATTCAAATGCACATTTTCTTCTAGACCTGAGTTTCAACATATAATGATGGGAACAATTTTGAGGGGAAAAAAACCTGTGAGCCCTAGAACTGACTTAATATAAAAATTTTAATCAAATACAGAAAAAAAATCCTACCTCCCAGGGAATTTCAAGGTTCAGAAAGAAAGCTTTGAAATTGTCAGAATGCCCTATTTTAGCTTCATAATGAAAGATTAAGTTTTTAATCTGCAACTACTGTCTTTTAAAAACTTCAGCAAATGGCAGAAAAAAATATTGTAAATACAAAGGCCAGAAATCTCATTTTATGATTCACCTGAACTAAAATTCACTCAAGGTGTTGCTTCACAGTTTTTGTCAGATTTTAATCATTTAATCTGATTGCCTAAGAGAGGAAAACCATTTTTGCCAAACCAAATGGACACTATAAATTCAATGTTTAAGAAACATAATTACTAATTGATATCAGCTGGCACAGCAAACATTTAATATCTAACTGTTATATAAACAGCCAAAGTTTTTAATCAGCTTCTCCTGCTTATTTTTCTTTTTTTTAATGAAAACTACCACTCACATATGTTCTTGCCCAGTCTAAAGTCAGGATTTTGACCTTGAAGGGTCAGTTACAGAAAACACTGAGTAGAATCTCTTTCCTGACTGAATTTCTCATGAAACATGAAACAGTCCTGCTTCAGCATTTTGCATTTTTTGAAGTTTTTGAATTTGTCATGTTTTAACATGGTGGCTCTTAAAAACCCAGTATCATTGCAGAAAAGTGACTGACTCCATTGAAAAAACGGTTTCAGAGTTGGGCAGATGCAAATGCTGAAGGATTGATATTGATCTCACATTTCAAAATTAACTGGTATCATTCAGGTTTAATTTGATACATGAAAAATAGGGATGGGGACTTTAGGAAAAAACCCCACAACTGTATACACATATAACTTAATAATTGCAGATATCTTGTTCAGACAAACCATCCATACATCTGAAATGTCAACAGACTCCTCCTACATACTGAAGTTTCATTGCACATATATCATACCATTACATTTTATTATCACTGCATAAGACAATTCATTATCACTGTGCATAAAACAATATTTACATATTCAGGTTTTGAAATGCAGGTGCAGCTTGTAAAATAAATTGCAAGTACATAGACAAAGTGTGCAACACACGTTATAAAGGCTTCATTTGCTTTTAAACACCCACTCACACAGACTTCTTTGAAGAAAAAAAATTACAAGTAAAGTCTGCAATATCAAAAAAATAAAATCACATTATTACATTTTACCTTAAAAATTATTGATGGAGGAGAAGAATCACACCCATATATCCTGAATCCCCTTATAATCATTAATGGTGAGTAAAAATTTTCTGCAGTTCCAATAACCATAAACTACAATCTATAACTATAAACTACATATCTACTAATCAGAAAGTATAACTGTCCTAAAGGTACAAACTGGGTAACTCCTGGGAAAGTTCCTCTAGCAGCAGCAAAAGCTCACAAACTGAGATCAGTAGCTAAGTACAGTGGTACTTTCGGTGTACAAATCAAAATGTGAATCTATGACTGAACAATATCAAATGCAGCAATTCAGTGAAATCCAGGCTGGTCCTCAGTGTCTGAAAACTGACACTGAATGTTTTATACTGAAGGAATCCCTTCTATCACTTCTTTCCACTGTGTTACCAACAAAACTAGGTCTTCAGTCCTGTGAATCTCAACAGCAAAATACTCTGTTTCAAAAGAAGCATCTCTGCATACAAGTATCACTTGCTCATATGGCAGTGATTTTGGTCTCAAAATAAATAAAAATAATAAATAATAAAATAAATGATGCATTTCTAGTCTGTGAAAGTATTGTAAACACACAACAAATACACAGTTCATAGTCTCATGCAGAGGAAGGTTGTGTTAGCTGAGGTGCACCAAAGAGGAATCTAATTTAATCTAATCTACACACACACACAAATTTCTGATCATTTTTAATATCAGTCCCTGCTTTTGGGCATGGACAACATGTGAATTAAGACATTGTAATGGTTGGTTAAACCACTCGTGAGAGCACATCTAACTGACAAAAAATTCAAGTGTGGCTTGGACAGGTGGGAAACATCTCACCTATTGTAATTACGTAAATATTGGGTAAATGGACTCACTCAGTAATGAGTCAACAAATAAATGGATAATTCTTATGTGCCAAGAATTGTTGGAGTTATGGATGCTGAGAATTTTAGACTTTCTGTGCTGACTGACTCTGACTCCCAGAAGAGGATTGCATTTGACCTGAGGCTGTGAAAAAGGCTTCCAAAATTGATTGATAGCACTGGGATTATGGGTGTGTTGTTTGATTAGAAGTGTGTAATATCACTGGGTGGAAGACTTGAGTTTAAGTTTTTAGAATATAGCAATATATGTGGGACAAGATGGAGGTTTTAGGGTGGCGGCTGGTTGTTCTTCCTTCTTCTTAATGGGTTTGGGTGGTATTTTGTAATTGGACATAAAAGTCCACATTGGAGGCTTTGAGGGATTAGTTATTGGGTTAAAAGTGAAAATAATTTAGCTGTTAATTAAACTTAATTGGATAGTTTAGCCTTAAAAGACCTTGTAACAAGAGATAGTAATTTTGTGCCTTGTTAATGAAAGACTGCGGAACTCACTGCTGTGAGACTGTAACACAGATAAGAAATAATAAACACCTGAGTCTGAATGTGAACTATCATCTCGAGTGCCTTCAATCCTGACCTTGACAGAAGTAGAAAAAGGAAGCCAAAAACTAGCAAAGAATATCTATAGCACCACCATGATGCCCTGGCATCACCATAGGATGATCCACCTCACCTAGCCTGGACATCTATTTAGATGGAACATACTCATACAGTTTGTATGAGATGCCTAACTTACCAGTGATTTCTCCAGACTGTATTATTTTAGTATTGGCATCCAGAAATTTGAAATTAGCTCTTCCTGGCCATAGAACACATGGAAATGAAATAATTAGCCCTGGTGGTCAGAAGCCCCTCTCTTACACAAGACCTGGTTTTTAGGAATCAGTTTGATGTCAGGTAACTTCTGGATGTTTGTAACACTCTGTATCACCTACTATAGGCTTTAACAAAGCCTGCAGTGGAATCTAAACAAGACTGAGGTTTGAGTTTCCAAAAGACTGGGGCAGAGGCACAGGTAGTGGGAAAAGTAGGGGAGGATGGAATTGGGGTGATAGGGAATACAGGAGGATTACGGGAAAGTTAGGAATATGAGGCCGAGTGCTTAAGTTAGGGAGGTGTATGAGCATGTGTCAGTGGAGAGGAAGAAGATAAAGCAGCCACAGATAGTTACGTTGCATAACTTAGATAATGTTATTGCCCTTATGTAGTGTCATAAAAAGTAATACCTTACTCTCTAGATTACCCTGAAGAGACAAACAGCTGAAACTAACTTTCAAGAACCTTTCGTTTTTTGTTCTCTGACCTTACTATATTGTGCATCACCAAAAGCTCCTGACCTCTACAACTAAGCTTCCCAACATGAGCAAAATGGTACATTTCACTAAAAAAGACAGGTAACATCAAAATCTCAACTATTACTTTTTGACCTGAAATATTTCAGCTGGATTGGAGGAACAGGGAGCAGTCATTTCCAAGTATATCCAGTGGCTAAAAAGGCATAAATTGTGTTGAAGCAGAAAAAAAAAAAGCCAAAACATTCAGACATGGACACTTGAAATAAATTTATAAATTTCAGTTCTTGATCTTAACCCCAGACTTGCTGTTCTGGTAACTTTGAATACTAGTGGACATTTTGCTTAGATGGGGAACACAAGATGTTCTCTTTCCATGTATAGCCAGATCTATGAAAAACAGCAACACTAAGACCTCAAGGAAACAGAAATCATTTATCTCTCCCAGGAAGACAACAACAGAATTATATTGATTTTGCAGAATAAGAATTAAGTCTTTTCCTCTCAAGTTCATATTAAGCTGCATTACTTAGTCATATAAATAATATATATTCTTTGTTTTCTTACCAGACTCCAGACCACCTGAAGAAGAAGACAAGTTAGAAGCCCAGGCACGGAAAACAAGCCCATGTTGTTCTCCAGTCTACAGTAGTGTGGACAGAATTTTACACCAGCTTGGTATTTAAGGTAGTAAATATCATAAATCAAAACCTTTGTCCTCTCAACAACTATTAACTCACCTACCTTACCTACCTTTTTCTCGTCAAGTAAGCACATCATTGTCAAGTAAGTCCATCATTACTGTATTGCAATAACTAACAGAAACACCTCAATTATTTTTAAGAACTGCTGTGAGAAAAAGCATTGGAGAGAAATTGAAATACAGGATGATATGGAAACAAGAAAAAGGAAATATAGGGGAAAGACACACTGAAACACAGGAAATTCCATCTAAATTAAAGGAAAAAAATCTCATTGTGTTTTTAAGCACTGGGACAAGTTGCCCGGAGAAATCGTGGAGGCTGTCTCCTTGATGACAATCAAAACACAACCAGATGCAGATCTGAGTGACCTGCTGCAGGTAACCGTGCGGCACAACTGCAGGGGAACTGAACTAGGAGATCTCCAGAGGTGCCTTCCCACCTCAGTCATTCTGTGATTCAGAGAATAAAGCTGGCCCTAAAACCTATTGAATGACAGAAAACTAGCAAGACTCTTGGCAAGACATTAACATATTAATAATTGTGCATTTCTTGACAGAAATTGAAAATGAGAAATGTGTGTGCATAAAAAAAATCTGTCAGCAACACAATTTCAGTATCCTGCTTTTGGAAAATGCAAAGCTATTTCTACTGTTGATATATGTGAGACACTGCATTTATCACTAGCGTAAATAATGGCATCCTTCTGGGTTACTTAAAGATTCCATTCAGATGATTTTTTTAAATGTCAGTACGATTGTACTGTCACTACTGTCTGTGACTCTTGGGTATTTCTCTCATCTTTAACCATCTCTTCTACTTCCTAGCTGTCAGTGAGTGCTGGAATTGCCACAGCTTCCTCTTATGCCTAAACTGCAGGTACTTGTGGTAATTGTATGGTCAGACTTTACTAACCTTTTACTCTGCCATACCATGCATACATGTATAGACCAACACAAAAATTAAGAATGGCATTTAGATTTTTTTATTGTAAATTCAGACTCACAAAATTAATATATCAAAATTAATAACATGTTGCATTCTAATTTAACTATCAGTGCTGATAAGAAAGAAAGATCCTAAGTAATGAGGACACCTAAGCCCTTTATAGCTGCTCAGATCCATACATGTTTCAGTGCTGATGCATTGAGAAGTAGCAGCTGTAGGTACTCTTGTTCTTATAATGGTATGGTCTTCTTCTATGAAAGCAACTAAATATTATAATTCCCTACTCACCAATAATGATGGTGGCAACTGTTCTAAAATCAGTGATGTCTGGTAGGTCAAAAAGTTCTTTTGTCAAGATTTCTTCTGCAAGTTCAGCAGCCCTTGAATTCTGCATGTTGTCATCTTCAGCTGCTGGGAGATGATTGGTACGGGTTCTGGAGGATGCCCGTGCACAAAAAAACCTGAAACCCAACTGTGATTGCAAAGCAGATTTGCTTGTATTAGATGCAGTACCAAATAATACATACCGACCCCAGGATTTTTTGAAAAGCCGCTGAGCAGGAGAAGGAGATGGAGCATGGTGCTCAGGTGGGAGGGGCAGGCAGGCACTGCTCCCTCAGGGACTCCCCTGGATTGAAACGGTGTGCATCTTGTCCTCTTCAGCCCCTTCACCCCAGAACCACACCTCATATCTCCTCCTCTTGGAGTGGAATTTTTCTAGTTACGACATCATCTCACACTTGGCCAGAGCGTGAGATGAGCCCATAACGGCTTATGATACCACCTCCATATTAACAACAGCTCCATTGTATATTGTTCTTTCACAGGTTAAGTTCCCAACATACTGTTTCGCTTAAGAGTCAAACTCCCACCAGTTAAACAACACAGATTTCTTCATTGCCTTTTCTTCATTATCTGGTTGACATGCCCAGCATCAGATNTAAGCACTGGGACAAGTTGCCCGGAGAAATCGTGGAGGCTGTCTCCTTGATGACAATCAAAACACAACCAGATGCAGATCTGAGTGACCTGCTGCAGGTAACCGTGCGGCACAACTGCAGGGGAACTGAACTAGGAGATCTCCAGAGGTGCCTTCCCACCTCAGTCATTCTGTGATTCAGAGAATAAAGCTGGCCCTAAAACCTATTGAATGACAGAAAACTAGCAAGACTCTTGGCAAGACATTAACATATTAATAATTGTGCATTTCTTGACAGAAATTGAAAATGAGAAATGTGTGTGCATAAAAAAAATCTGTCAGCAACACAATTTCAGTATCCTGCTTTTGGAAAATGCAAAGCTATTTCTACTGTTGATATATGTGAGACACTGCATTTATCACTAGCGTAAATAATGGCATCCTTCTGGGTTACTTAAAGATTCCATTCAGATGATTTTTTTAAATGTCAGTACGATTGTACTGTCACTACTGTCTGTGACTCTTGGGTATTTCTCTCATCTTTAACCATCTCTTCTACTTCCTAGCTGTCAGTGAGTGCTGGAATTGCCACAGCTTCCTCTTATGCCTAAACTGCAGGTACTTGTGGTAATTGTATGGTCAGACTTTACTAACCTTTTACTCTGCCATACCATGCATACATGTATAGACCAACACAAAAATTAAGAATGGCATTTAGATTTTTTTATTGTAAATTCAGACTCACAAAATTAATATATCAAAATTAATAACATGTTGCATTCTAATTTAACTATCAGTGCTGATAAGAAAGAAAGATCCTAAGTAATGAGGACACCTAAGCCCTTTATAGCTGCTCAGATCCATACATGTTTCAGTGCTGATGCATTGAGAAGTAGCAGCTGTAGGTACTCTTGTTCTTATAATGGTATGGTCTTCTTCTATGAAAGCAACTAAATATTATAATTCCCTACTCACCAATAATGATGGTGGCAACTGTTCTAAAATCAGTGATGTCTGGTAGGTCAAAAAGTTCTTTTGTCAAGATTTCTTCTGCAAGTTCAGCAGCCCTTGAATTCTGCATGTTGTCATCTTCAGCTGCTGGGAGATGATTGGTACGGGTTCTGGAGGATGCCCGTGCACAAAAAAACCTGAAACCCAACTGTGATTGCAAAGCAGATTTGCTTGTATTAGATGCAGTACCAAATAATACATACCGACCCCAGGATTTTTTGAAAAGCCGCTGAGCAGGAGAAGGAGATGGAGCATGGTGCTCAGGTGGGAGGGGCAGGCAGGCACTGCTCCCTCAGGGACTCCCCTGGATTGAAACGGTGTGCATCTTGTCCTCTTCAGCCCCTTCACCCCAGAACCACACCTCATATCTCCTCCTCTTGGAGTGGAATTTTTCTAGTTACGACATCATCTCACACTTGGCCAGAGCGTGAGATGAGCCCATAACGGCTTATGATACCACCTCCATATTAACAACAGCTCCATTGTATATTGTTCTTTCACAGGTTAAGTTCCCAACATACTGTTTCGCTTAAGAGTCAAACTCCCACCAGTTAAACAACACAGATTTCTTCATTGCCTTTTCTTCATTATCTGGTTGACATGCCCAGCATCAGATCAAATATGGCAGGGCCTTAGACACAACTTTGGTCCCTGACACATGCGACCACATGATCCATGGTTGGAACGTGTCGATATTGCACCATACGAACAACAGTATGGTGCAACATGCTATCTATTAAAGATCAGTTCAATGACACTAAACTAGAAATACAACAAATAATACATAGAAACCAAATACTTAAGGCATAAAGCAGTACTAATCCCTTTTTCAGCCAATTCCAACCCCATGTCCCTCCAGCAAATGGATTCCAACTGGTGTCTTCTACAGGTTGTTCAGTAAGTGTCCATAATTCCTGTACTTATGCATGGACAGAGTTAGAATGGTCACTTATGTTTATACAGCATAACTTATCAAAATCTTCACACTCATGCTCATGTGTTAAAAGCTAAAAATCAATTGCTGCTCAATTTTGTAGTGTAGTATATTTAATGCTGTCTATATCAATTAACAAATCAGATATATCTGTACTGGTAGTATTGCTAAACTTTGCTAACCAACAGCTAACTCTATCCAGGCTCATGAGGGTTGTGCACTTGCAAGCCCAGGAGCCAACGAAGAGGCAGTGATTGTAGTGCTCTAGAATTCAGCTGTATCTCTGTAGAGAGGAGTAAAAGCACGTATGCTCTGGCTATGACAGTGGCGAGTTCGGTTTTGTTGGATCTATGCTGAAGTAGTTATATTTGGAGATAAGAGGGTTAGTTTTCTTAAGGTGCATGGACTACCTTTAATTGCCCTTGTCACTCTGTCCTAGGCTCAGTCTCTGCAGATCAAGACAGTATCTTGTAGGAGTTGCAGACATGTACTAAAACTCAGGGCTAGCTGTGCTGTGGTTGAATTATACCAGCATGAAGCATTTTAACACAATGGTGGCATTGACCCACCAAGTTATAGGGCTATTTCTTGTGCTAATAAATTTGAAGGTGGTACAACTATCTGCATTCAAGGTGCCTAAAATCTGTAACTCCTTTGGGGGTGAAGTGGGGGATTCCCAAGGGGAGACAGTTGTTGCCAGAATCCAGTAGCTGGTAGCCAGCCACAGGTGCAGGGGTGCTGTTAAATAAATGTTGCAGTTCATGGGCGGTGAGAGGGACATGGATCAGACACATCGTGAATGGGTCCTGAGCACAGCAGTGCTAAGGCATCATAAAGTCTGGTCACCTCAGCCAGAGTCACCCAGATGTTTTTTCCAAGGGGGGTATGAGTCTGAGGTACCCTATTAAAACATAAACAGAAGAAAAATCACCTCCCCACCCCTTCTCCCACTCCCACCTGTTACTCCCTGGACATAAGTGTTCAGCAGGTACTCAGCACCAGTGCTGTTCCCCTGGAATGGTGATAGTAACCTGCTTTGCTTCTGCTGCTATCACATTAGCAGCCACAGAACCAGGTTCCATGAGGGGTTGATATTATACCTTTGCACCTGAAAAGTAAAACTGCACAGGATCTTGAATGGATAGGGAGGGCATAATCCAAAAAAAATTGACCCAATAGTTCCACTGGGGAGTACACAAGTAGGAGTGGTGTTCCTAATGCCTGAAGTGAGTGGATGTTAACTTTCCTATTGTTTAAAACAGTGCAACTACAGAACAACTCCTCTGAAACAAAGGTAAAATCAATTTAAAAAACAAACTATATACATCCAAAAATGTCTCTGCTTTTCTCATCCTTCCTCTACACAAAGAGGCTTTTAATCAGGAGGATTTTAGTTTTATCCAAAGGCATCCAGCCCATATGTGCCAAAACCATCCCACAATGATAACCAAAGGACAGTCAGTAGGGACAATAGGGAGTGTTGTTTCAACATTGGCATACACTGTGAAGGAGAGGAAAGATAACTTCCAGAACAGTAGTTTTATTCAACAATGGTGAGAAATATGAACCAACTTTTGTTTTAAATCAATAGTGAAGGCAGTTCAGTATGATATTACAAATCATAAAAATAGAAAAAGTATGAAAATTACTTAAGTGATGATTATAAGTAAAGTAATATTATTAAAATGTTAGATCAAGCTATGGAAAATGTTTTTTAAGTTTCTTGTGCTACTCTAAGTCTTATTTTCCTGGTGGATAGGCTTATGATCAAGGCTATGAAAACAGCAAAAGTCATAATTTTCAGACCAAATGAAACTTGGTGATTTATATTAAAAGCACTAATAACTCTAGAAAACTGCTGTAGGAGCTGGGTATTCAGCTCTGTATCCCGCAGTACCCCAGCATGACATCATATCTTTCAGCAGATGAACTATATCACACCAGGACTGGAGTGGACAGGTTCACCTTGTGCTTAGCTCCTTGACAATCTCCCAGGTAGAGGTCACCTAGCTACCTTGCTCTCCAGTTTTTCTTTGAAGGAAATCAGCTAGGTCTGTCCACACCAAAGCACGGGGGCAGCTCTGTGGCTAGCTCACTACCAACCCTTCCCAAAAGATAGCACAGACCAGCCTGCACTCTGTAGGTTCTGCCCAGCACAGTTGTCCAACACTACTGAAAAAAAACTCACTTTCTTTTCTGTCATACTTCAGAAATTGCAGCACATACTTTCAAGATTCATATAATGAAACCTCCACTCCAACAAGTTATATGATACACTTTTATTGGAAAAACACATAAAATTAGCAACTTGTAAGGCTGCTCTTGTGCTGCGTGTATACAGAATTTAACACTACAAATCCACTTGCTACTAACACAGGGTTGAAACCGAAACATAAAAAACACTTGCTTGTAACAAATCATGAACAGTTGCTTGGATTTCTGCATCTCTTCCTGGAATCTTAATTCTGGTCTGTGACCACCATGTGGTGTCAAAAGCCCAATGGTAGTTTTTTTTCGACGCCCAGCACTTCCCCAGGGGTTCCACTCCCCAAAGTTACCTAGCTGCTGTATTTTTTCAATTATCTCGTCCAGAGGATTTCCTGTTCTATTAATCAAAAGGGTCATTATCACATTTTATATGCTGGAGGAGCAGTCTTCGTCAGTCTATTTCTCATGGTAACAAACGGGGATTTCACATCAGAGTGTCAGTGTCCCCAGTAAACATCCCCATTTTCATTCCTTCCTCCTTCATTCACTGTATACAATCTCACAAGGTATACCACAGACAGTCAGTTAAGTATTTTCAGTGGGGTATTCAATACTACATCCCTGAGTAGACATGGCTAGCAAATTAGTATCCTGTGCATTAGTTTTAAATGCTTTCTCTTTAAAAGAAATTTGGGCTTAGCATCAAGAATTTCTTTCAGTCTCCAGCATACAAGGTTATGAACAAGAGTTAGAGATTGCTTAAAGAATCATCAGCAAGGGTATCAGCAAAAACTAGATTTAATATTAAGTGAAAGCATGACACAGTTTGTTGACAAGATTCACTCCACTACTTACAGAACAGTTAAGGCATCCCAAGTTAAAACAAGCAACCACAAAGCCAAATAAAAGCCAAATCAGAACAGAATTGAACCAGAAATTATCTGTGTGTGTGTGTGTGACAAAATGACAGTGAGGCAAGGATAAAAAGGAATATGGCTTAAAAACTTAGTATCACTCAACAGTACTTTGACTTATATTTTAAACTTAAAAATTTAACAAAGGAACAACACAACTTATGACTAACTCAACTTATAACTTAAGTTATACCTTAACTGTAACCATTTAACAGAGGAATCACACTTAACAGCATTTAAACTAATTTATAATTGAAAACTTAACCCTACTTAGCTTACTGAGACCTCAGATTGCAGTGCAGCAGCAGCAGCTACAAACGCTTGCCTTTGCAACATTATATTGGCCCTCAGCTGTTCTATGTCCTTGTCTTCTTTGACTGTTTCTCAAGCCCTGTATTCTTTTCAACTGCAACTTTGTATGCAAATAACAGACATTCAGCCATGTGTCCAGCATGAAAAAGCTGCTCTTTAGAGCTTTTTTGAGGAGTTTGCACAAACTTTCGCCAACATTCCCAGGCATCTTTAGCCTCCCATGGCTTAGGCTCAATACTTGTACAAGTTTCTAGCTTGTCCCACAATGTGCTCCACAGTTCCAGCGTCCACTCTGGTTGCTCCACTGGTGGAGCCATGGCCTGAGGCTCCTTTTTATGAAACATCTTTACCAATGCACTCACATTAGGATGTGATAACGACAACAAAAACAGTGGGGGCAATTAACTCTGTTCTAGTGGTATCATCCAGAGACACCACCAATGCACAGGACTAAGAGTTCTTCTGAATGGAATCTGAAATGTACTTGAGCTATGTTTACAGTGCACCATGCAACAAGAAGTGTATGGCAGTGATTACACTTTGGACACAGAAAAACATTACTAAGTTCCCACACACAGCTGGGTACCCAGACTAAGTCTTGACCTCCCATATGCTGCACACACACATGGAACACTGCCTCTCAGTACAGCTATGGGTTTCACTCTCTTGGTGCAACCACGCACCCCACTGCCCAAGCCCCGTCCTTTCTTTACATCAGTTTGTGTTCTCTGGGCATTCTCATCGCCATTAATGTTTTGGGTTCTAGAGGATGTCCGTGCACAAAAAAAAACTGAAACCCAACTGTGATTGCAAAGCAGATTTGCTTGTATTAGATGCAGTACCAAATAATACATACCGACCCCAGGATTTTTTGAAAAGCCGCTGAGCAGGAGAAGGAGATGGAGCATGGTGCTCAGGTGGGAGGGGCAGGCAGGCACTGCTCCCTCAGGGACTCCCCTGGATTGAAACGGTGTGCATCTTGTCCTCTTCAGCCCCTTCACCCCAGAACCACACCTCATATCTCCTCCTCTTGGAGTGGAATTTTTCTAGTTACAACATCATCTCACACTTGGCCAGAGCGTGAGATGAGCCCATAACGGCTTATGATACCACCTCCATATTAACAACAGCTCCATTGTATATTGTTCTTTCAC
The DNA here is from genome assembly GCA_013397155.1 of Irena cyanogastra. NCBI lineage: Eukaryota > Metazoa > Chordata > Aves > Passeriformes > Irenidae > Irena > Irena cyanogastra. The sequence goes on along the minus strand of VWZV01006328.1, from coordinate 86,461 downwards.
AGGTTATGTTCCCATCAATTGGCCAAATACATTGTTTCTCTTAAGGATCAAGTTCCCACCAGTTGAACAACAAGGTTTTCTTCATTGTCTTACCTTGTCAACTTGCCCAGCATCAGACCAAACATGGCAGGGCCTTAGACACAACTTTGGTTCCTGACACAAGGATGGTAGTGCTTTTGAAGGCTCCCTGGGTTAGACTGGCCATGTCCACAGTAACCATTACTTCAAACCAACTGGAACAGGTCCATACATTGAAATATCCAGTGGTAAAAACCTGGCATGCGTGCTGTAGAAATCTCAAAGGGTTCTGCTTTAGTCTGGCTCTGATTTGATCCCAAGGACTGGACATCAGTGGTAACAACTGAACCGCATTAGGCAGGGATCTGCAGAACATATTCTGCCTTATTTCAAAATAAAGAAATTTAATTTTTACATGCCAAAACTACTCTGTGATGTGAGCAAAAGCATGGTAAATGGGAATGGTGATAATGCTCGCTTAAAAATATACTCCTGATCAGAACTGAAAAACTGTATCCATTGTTTCTTGATTACAGCATCTTACAAGGGCTTTCCATAGATGGTGAACTCAACAGAAATAGCAAATTTTGGTCTAACTACTTAATTTTGGAAGAAAGCCTAACCCTCTGCTTTTCTGCTCCCCTTTAAATGGAAATAATCACAATTGCTCTGTGTTCCCCATCCCCAGTTCTAAGATGCATCAACCACTACTAGGAGCTCACACCAAATTCTTGTCAATAGTACATAGAAGGATGAAGAGTTGTATGAATCTCCATGTCATGATCACTGCTGCTTTCAGGAATAGCTAAAAAGTGAGTTACCTAAAGAAAATATTAGCAGGTGTGGGAATTGGCATACAGCGACACCAAAGAGAGAAGGCACAAAAGTTATATGCTAACACACACTGCTGTTTCATTAAATAAATTCAGAATTTTGACACCTCAACCAATCATCCGGTAAAATAAAACAAGACGCAATAGAAAAATAAATACTATACTGATAACAGAACATTAGGACTTTTAAGATAGAAGCTCTTGGCAGAAAATTCAGTGTCACCCAGTAAGTAGATAAAATAGGCTTTTTAATACATGTTGAGAAGAAAGTAATTCATATGGGGCAGTCTTCAGGAAGTTTTTTTCTGTCTAACCATGGAAGATCTTTTCCACGGATCTTATCTACTTTCGTGACCATGTTCCTGCAATGACAAACGTCTTATTACTGACTTATTGTCTGTGTTCAGGCAATATACCTACCCCTTATTTTTGTTCAGGGTTTTCCTACAGGACTCCTTGCATTTTTCTTACCAGATGAATACAACCATATGATACTTTGAAGACTGAGGCTCACAGTAAGAAATAAGTGAGTACTACTTCAGATGAATTAATAAAGAGTAGTGCAACTCACTTGAATAGAGAGTGTGCATTTTCAGAAGAACAAAAAGAATGGCAGTATTAGATTAAATCTTTGTTCCACAGCTACCAGGGCATATATGTTGAGGAATGCACCTGGTCAAGGCAGCTCAGCTTGCAAGCTGCAGATTGAGATGCCTGAGAGTCTTGTGAATGGCCAGGCTGAGAAGTTTCCTTAACATCTGACAGCCAAAATAATGCATGTCCTTTCCTGAAACAGTCAGGGATCTGTGGAATTAAAGAATGCTATTTCCATTAATATTTTGATCTGCAAGTAGACCACCAGCATCCTGATTGCAATCTCTGAGCTTAAAGAAAAATAAAAACATTAAATGCAAAGGACAATGAGCAGGTCTTTAACTGGTCGATTGCTTTTTCCTTTCTTGCAATTCTTAGCCTTTAACACGTTTCAGAACTTTTACGAGTACTAAGACATCTAATGAGCCCTGAGTAACTATAAGAGACACCTGCAAAATCTGAGCTTTTGCCAGTCAATTACATTTCTTTCCCCACAGACTCTCATGTTCTTGGGCTGCCAGGAGAAATAAGGAGAATGAAAGACATCAGAGCTTGCTGTGGAGCTGGCTGCTGATATATTGCAAGTGACTGCCTGGATCTCCTGCTGAGCTTACTCTGTGAGCACTAGAGAGATAGACAGCATCCCAGAGCAGACTGCATGTTTCCTGGGACAGGCACCATGTCATCTTGGCTTCCTGGTGGCACTGGTGTCTGTAGGCTCTACCACAGCACAACAATAAAGATACTGCAGTGCTTTTCCCCTGCCTTGCTGCAGAAGATGGAACATTCATCAGGCATCATCTAATGCAGATGGGAAGAATCACCTGTTTTATTCTTCTTTGTAAAGGTACTAAACTTTGTAATAATCTGGGAAGAGACAGTAATGGGGGCAGAGAGATTGGGAAAAATCAGTGGAGGAGGGCAAGAATGTTCTTTTAAAAGCCAAAGGAACTTAATCACAAAACACAATTTCAGCCAACTACTGAGAACCATAAACCTAAGTAAAATTAACTCCATACATATAGCGGGTTTTTAGAATTTTTGGTAGGTAGTTTCATATTTGAACAGTTTTGTTAGTCTTCTGTAAGGTAGCAGAGATGCTTTGGTAATTTTGCTATCTGTATACTGCTCAGCAAACAATGGTGATTCATGACTGCTTGTTGACATTTGGGTGGATACCTGTCTGATAGCAAATTTCAGTGTCAGCTTCAAGTGATATGGATTCATTACATAACATGAAACATGCTGGTTTGCAGAACATTATATATCCCACTCACAACAGTGCTTATAGTTCAAATGTGAAAAGAGCAGGAGGATACTTAGAGGGTCTATATTACTCTCAGATAGTGGATTGTCCCTTGCCCTTTCTCAAGCTTCCTGCAGTAGCTCACACAAATTGGGTTCACTTTTTTTGTTAATCTCCCAAACAGAGACACTGTTGCAGTGTTATCTCCTTGGCTGATGAGGCAAAAGTAGCAATGAAGATAAGAGTTGCAGATAAACCTGCAAGATAACAGACCCTCGATCAAATCCAGAATGCTGCAAATTGAACATCTAAATATTTAAAGTTAAGAAGCTCCAGTGTTTACAAACCTAGCAAGTGTCATGTGGGATGTAATGTAAAAAAGTGAAAATTACACCAGATATCATATACAAATGTTCCAACTGCTTGCAGAGCAGCAAACAAGGCAGGTTTGCTTTCATTAAGAGTTTATCAAGAAAATGAATCAGACCTTCAGCTTCCTCACCCAGCTTAGCTTCAGGTAAATTAAAAAAGAAGGTCAAAAAGCAAATGCAAAAGCTTGGGTGTAACATTGCGCACCTTCCTGCCCACTGATCTGCAGATCTACTTTAACCATCATTTTTTGTATGTGTAAGAAAACAGTATTTCATCAATTAAATACTACTCATACGGGATTACACCTCCCTCCCTCTCCCAGGGTGCTGAATCATGTCTGACATGTTTTTACACAAACACATTTCACACTAAATATGAATCAGATTACCGTGTGAAACGAACTATCACTGATCAGCAGCTACTGAAGTGGCTGTAGCTGGCCACTATCATGCCACTGCAGAAGCACGCTCCAGGGAGACTTCATTCTTTCTCAGATGAGGCAACATAAGCCTTAGCTGGTACAATTCCTCCCTTCATACCAGAAGGCTGTCCCAAGCCCAGACTATTGTGAACGCTAAGAAGGGATAATGCAGCACACCTGGACGGGGCACCTGGCAGACCGCACACCACCGAGGCAGATGGAATTAGGGAGGGCGCTGATATGCGTGCAGTGTCACAAAGCCAGAAGCCAGGAATGAGCACTAACCCCTTGTCACTGTCACAGAATGCATCAGTCCCCAGCTGCCCCCGTGTGCCTCCTGCCTGCACTACAGCGCCCGAGCTCGAGAGGCCTCTGGAGAACGCCCTTGGGCAAGGAGAGACCTTGCAAGTATACGGCGCTTGCAAGAACGTGTCACAGGTAATGTTCGCTGGTGAACAGGGGAGCACTCCATTCTTCCCAGAGTGGAGTCCAGGGGGCAACACTGCTTACCTGCCACAGATGATAAAGCAGCATACAGAAATCTGTAATTTTAAGATTTTAAAGTAAGTTGCAGGTATTCTTTCGGTAGAATGGAATGACCCCAGCCAGTCTCTTAACCCCCTCCCAAAATCCATAAAAGATCTACTGCATTTTATGAAACATCAGGAGAGAAATTTCGTATTAACAGTGTTTTGGAGTACAACTACTTACCGAATTATCACCCTTAAATACTTATTTAGAGTACCCACAACACTCAGTGCCCTCTGGTGGTTTGAATCATGAAGGACAAAAAAAAAAAAAAAAAAAAAAAAAAAAAAAACAACAACAAACCCCAAAAAAAACCCCCACCAAAAACAAATAAAAAACCCCCTACTCAAGTTTGATCAGTCTCACAACTAAGGGGACACATGAATCTCACCTTCTGTGGCAGTAGGGCCACAACAGTTACCCTGGAGAAAAAACATCGCACACTTTTCATTCTATACCTGCAAAACCAGACAGCCTAATACAAGGTTTTCTGGGCAAAAAAAGGGTGCTATTATTAAAGAACAGGGCTTTGTGAAAAGTTTTTGATTTTCAACCTGATCCTAATCTCTCCAATTCTATACCAGATCCTCCTCCTACAGAAAACAACAAAGTAAATGCCTCAAAATGTGTTTAAAAGCAATAAAATCTATCTGCTAAGATTTCCTGCTTTCCAATTCTGAGTGAAAACACATTCTGAGAAACAAACTCCTCTAGCCATAGAAGTAAACATGTGTGGAGAACTCTGGAAATTATCGATGCAAAGCTTTTCAGTTACTGTATTTACCCCTGTGGCCCACACCAGCCCCATATTAAGGGCACAGGCAGAGTAGCTTATAAAACACACAGAATATGAAACAATAATTAGTAGCCAAGTAATAGAATCATAGCAATTTAACTGCTGACTGCTTTAAAAGAGAGAAAAGAGAGCGGGAGGGAAATGGGTAGCGTGTATTTATGAGAACTACTGTAGGAAGTAGGGAAACGCACGTAAAGGAAAGTGGGTGGTGAGACACTGGAACAGGTTACCCAAAAAAGCTGTGGATGCCCCAGAGTTTGAGAAATATAAGAAACAGTACAGACCTACTTCACTCATGAGACAAAAACACATCCATGCTTTGACCCTAGTAAGTCTGGCAACTCCCTGGCAAGTAGATGTTCTAACACTATTGAAATGCCTCCTTGTTGCAGACACTCTGAATTTTGTCTCCTTTTTTTTCCCCCAACAGGAAACAAAAGAAACCTGATTTCTGGAGCAAATGTACACTGTATGGAGAACAGACTATGCAGTTTTTGTGCCCTTTCATTGCTTGTTTCTCCAATTCTAAAAAAAACCTGAAGATGCCTTTGTCAGATATTCTTGCAGCTCTTCTGTCTTGCAATGGAGCAGCCTTTGATGCCAGGTTTTGTAGCCGTTTCACAAATGTGCAATTTACCACACATACTAAACACTGTCCCATCCCCATACAATGTTCATGGGTTAGTATGTCTGTTTCTGCATAAAACAAAGGATATAAAAAATACAGTATTCACTCTTTTATAGCAGAGTCCTCACAAACACTCATTCAAACCTCACCAGAGTCAAAAGTCAAATCTAAAAAAGAGGGACCCAGGAATGCTTCCCAAGCACAGAATGCCTTCTAGTCTTGACTACTTGTCAGATGATCTGGGTGCACAAAAATCTCCCTCTCTCCCCAGGAACGAGGCCCTGGCTTAAGGCTGGAGAACAATGGGCAGTTTTACAGAGCTCAAGTATCCTATAACCAACATACTGCCAATGAGAATTAAACACATGACATGCATTTTCTCTAAGTAGTGAAATATGAATTGCTGTAATAAAATCAAATGAAATCTCTGACAAAGGGCTAATAAAGAGATTCAGAAGATACAGTGGTTTACTTAGAGATCAGAAAATTAGATTCAATTAACAAAAAGGAAATTTACATGGTTCTGTTAAATTTCCATCATTTAAAGTAACACATTAAGTCAATTTATTGCTGTATTACCATCTGCGTGCCCTTAGAACGCAAAAGCACAAGAAATAACCAGTTTTTTCAGCGCAAGAACAAAGGGCAGAAGGATAAATCATCTAGCTGCCACCTTGCTGTTTAAAGCTTGTAACCAGCCCAAATTTACTGGCAATTCTTTCTTCAGAAAAGCATTAAATCTTCTCAGAAAACCTACCTTTAAATAACAAGGTTTGTTAATGACCCCAGTGTTACATACCTCTTTCTCTCTCTCCTTTTAGGATGTTATTTCTCTATTAACATTACATGGGGCAGCAAGAAACAAACAAAGTAGATTTGGGCCAACCTATAATCTTTTCTGCTTGCTGGAAATACCCAAGGTATGATATAAGTTAACCTGTCAGCTCACAGATGCATCACCAGTCACATCTCATCATTCCAGCAGCACACACACAGTTCCAATAACTTGAAGTGTGTAGACATACAACTGATCACATATTTAAGTTTTAGAAAGCATCTGAAAAGGAAGAAGTAGCACCAAGGAACTGATCATCTTTATTATGCAACAAAAAGACAAATAGAAAATAAAATATTTTAATAGGAAAAAACCAAGAAAGTACAATTCAAACATAACATATTGAAACCATACATAATGCAACATGAACATGAAAACATTGTTAAGAAGCAATCTTCTAGTAAGATTTCATGTTTTGGGCATCAAATACACAGCTTTTTGCACATGTCTGAGTTTCAGTGAGAAAGATCATGACCAGCAGCAACATATTGAAATATTTAATTTTCATTAAATGTTTACCTAGTGAATGTATTGGATGCAATCTCCTAATATTAAAAGTACAAAATCTTAAGCAAGGCAACACCTGCCAATACAGATTTTAAGTAAAGAGGATAAACATTTGGAAAGGTTTTCTTGTATTGCATTAATACACACTTGTTGCTTTAAAATGTGTATTCAAGTCTCTCAACATCTAAACATGACTAAAATGCTCAGCAAAAATGCATCAAGTGACAGCTAATTATTGCTACAGAAAAAACTGTTTCCCAGAGTTTTAAAACTGATGTCATTTCACTCGCAATTCCCAAGATATATTCAAGTAATAGAAATAACTAGTTCCAGTGTCCATGAGGCATTTAGAATTTGTATTGGCTGTAGGCATTTATTGCCGGATCATAGAAACATTTTGTTGAATCTAAAAAAGTTAACTAAACTTACATCTAACTGTTAAACTCCTTAGGAAATGTATGCAGTAATAAATCACCATAGTATGTGGTTTTATTTTAAAAAGGTAAAACATCATCAGGTACCTTGATGTTCTTTTCTGTGTAAGGGCACTGTTTCATAGTCGGCTTTACTGAGCGAAAGTGATAATCTAAATTTTTTTCTGTTGGCTCAGTGAACCACTCCAAATCAGTATGTGGTCGCACAAGCATTAGAGCTGACAGACAAGTGAGAATACACAGACGTGTATGGGGCAAATAGGGAAGTCAGAATACAAGTTCCAAGTGTGGTCTGCTGTCAAAACACCGCAGTGAGATGGTAAGAAAATGCAAAAAATGTAGTTACAAAAAGTATATAAGCTTCAGAAAGGTTTTTGAAATAGACAGCTATTTCTGAAATAGACAACTTTCTCTGAATTTTAGCCAGCAATGCCTTCAGTAATGTTTTGCACTAATTAAAAAATTAAGATAGAAAAGGCAAGTTAGTATAGTGGGTTAGTTCCAACACTCAATAAATTGGAGCTTTCAGTTCTGAAACACATTACACTGTAAAATGAGGCATTTCAACCTTACCAGTTTTGGAATATGAAATATCTCAGCATTTAAAGAATAATCAAAACCTCTGTTTGGAGAGGAACAGGGAGGCAGGGCACAAGAAGCAGACTGTACTTTGGCTGCACAACTGATATTACTACACATAAATCACCATCTAGACTAAGAAAATTACTAGGGATGTTTTCCACCACATATGCAATGCTCATTAATAACAATAGCTTGACAATGGGTCATGGAAACACAGAATGCAGTCAGTCCTAACAGGTGTATGTTAAGAACATTTTCTATTTAAAACCCCAAAACATACGCTATGCAGCCTTCTTTCCCCTTCTCCCTTTTAGTATTATATAAAAGATCTTAAAGTTTTTACAAATGGTTCTTCCATTTAAATTCAAAATTGCACTATTACTATTTTCTCCAATTTTAATGATGTTCTTGCTGGGAAGGTGGAAATCTAGAACAGGAACTCCTAAAATATGTTGGTAACTATTTTAGAGCAAGTTTTGTTTCTTCTTAACTGTTTTTTGAAGCCTTTGGATGCAGGAGATGTACAAGTTTTAAACAGCTTTACAAAAAATAAAAGTTTTTGTAGGTGTGAAGCCAGTTTAGTTATTTAGCTACACAGCCTTCCATGAAAGACAGGACAGACCAAAATTTCAATTCCAAATGCCAAGATAGGAAGTCCTTAAAAAGCTCCAGCAAGATCTGGTCACGGGCATAGGCCAAAAAAGTATACCTTTTGCATGTCATCTTGACTTGCTCAGAAAATATGTTATCTTCCTGAGGAGTACAGAGAATACTCATCACATTAGTAAGCAAGCATCCTATTTTAGTTATTCCCAAAGAGGAAAAAAGAGATTTAGTTATTCTTAGGCAATGGCATCATTCTTTCTCAATGAAAGGTGAAAAAAGCCCTGCTCTGCACTGCTGATCTATAGAAAAGAAATATTTTAATATTTTAAGCTCTTGTTATTTTCAGTCACATAGCAATAGTAAAAAAACAAATCACAACATCAAAATAAAATTAGTTCTTGGCAGGACAAATGCCTGTCCTTGGCAGGAAGAGAAAAAAAATAAATTATCATCTCATAAGAGACCTTATAAGACAGCTGAATTTGAAGAAACCCAACAGTACAATGGAGCATCACTGTATGTCTTTCTAGAGATACTTTCAAAGTTGGTTTTGGTGAATTAAAACATCCTACATGAATCATATGAACATGTAATTAAAAGAGTCATAAAAGTTAGAGAAAATCAAGACAAGAGTGAGAAGTTCCAAAAATGTCCCTAATTACACAGAGGCAGAACCCAGTCAAGGTGTCAAGCCTGAGTTTCAGCAAAATCATTTATCAGAAGTCCTTGTGAGTGTGAAAAGAATCTTAGCCGGAAAAGTGGATACCAAACAACATTTTTATTGATGTACCCTTCAGATCGCCAACAGAATAAAGTGTGGTGTTCAAAAAAGCAATTTTTCTCTCAGATAATCAGTATGAAGATGAAGGGGGCTCTACTTTAAAAGTTCACATGACAGGATTCTTGAACTGCATTTTGGTATTGGGCTTCTTCATCAAGTTGAAGATTCTAAACAAAATGAAAACATCATCAAAATGGACAAATACTCAACATGAAGCATAGTCATTAGTTTAATCACTCATCTGCTATGTTTTTACCTAGGAAATGGGACCTAGACAAAGACTCTATGCTACTAGATGATTGTTTATATTGCACAGAATCTTTTATTGAACCAAGTACCAAGAGACACATGAGACAGGAGAAGTATCAGTAGAGTGGGACAAGGCTCATTAGGCAGAAGGGTCCATCTTCTCTCCCTGGCTCAATTACATTACGGAACAGCCAGCTCAGGAAAGCTGATTGTGTCATGCAATTCTTTTAACAGGGCTTCTAACCAGCCATAACAGCATCCATTACTAAAACCAAAATGGGATCCCAAGGCAACAGTAATCATAGGTTGTTGAGAATACATTACTTAAAATGAGAAAGCAAACATGGAACACAAGAAGTCTGCCACTTTTTACAGAGTAATGAATCTAGTAAGTACAATTCTGGCAATTTCCCCAAATCAGAATTCCTACTACCAGTTTTAGGTCATCATACATGTACTCACGGTGAAGAGCCCAATCCCCTCTAACAAACCCTAGCTCTTCAAGGCCTTTATCACACCTCATTCAACTCAAACGACAGGACACATCATCTTTGCCATCCTGACCCAGTGACTCAAGTACTATATCTGTTACACACCCCAAAGTCTGCCAAACTCTGTAGAAAAAGCCACAAACTCTCCAGCTCTCTGATCCCACGTGCAGAACCCAAATGGTGGGCTTAACTTACAAATCAGCCACTGACAACATCTGTGTCTGTAGCTCTCCACCTACTTCAAGGTCATTTACTCAAAGAGAGCCTGAAAAGAGGCAACCTAAACACTGATTAAGTGACACATCTCTTTTTCAGTCTCTCTCACAACATACAGGAGGAGCAGCTGTAGCAGCAACATCAGCTAGTCAAGCTGCACATTGAGTCCTGAGAATATAATTTCACAATTTCTGCATTAAAAGGTCAATAATGTCCATAAAACAGAGTAGCATCTATTTTATTTCTCACCGATACAGGAGTAATAAACTGCTCTAATAAACAGAATAAAAGCTATAAATAGTTCAGATTGAGAACCCTAAGCCAAAGACTTAACTCATAAGCTTGGAGCAGTTTGACTATTGACAACACCTATTCCCAGTAGCACTTTATGTTGCTAATGAAGTCTAAGAACAAAGAGGTCTGCTTCTGAGTTCCATACAGAACAGGAACAGAGCATGTCTGGAGCACATTAGGTACAAAATTTTTATTTGGCATTTCATTTTGATTTTTAGGAAAAAAGTTACCATTTATTCCTCCACATATCAAAGCAGAAAAAGCTTACCACAAATTCTCCATAGTCAAACCGGTGTCTTAAGTTTAGATGGCTAACAAGATTTCTAGTAATCTGGTTAGTATCTGCCCAAGGAAGAGATACACAAATAGGACAGATCTGAATTTGGAGGAGGAAGGGAAGAAACAGAATGAAAAAAAAAAGTTATTGGCAATACAGAATGCATTAAAGACATGTTCTACAGGAATAACTAGTCTATTACTCATCCAAAGTAGTCTATTACTACCAAAGACATAAACATCAAATCATACTGCTAAGTGTGCTTTTCCTCAATTGTGTAACATTCAAAAACTACATTTCAACTTGGACAATTTCTGAAGTGTTTCTTAGGAGTGAAAGATTATCATACCTGTCCAAGTTAATTTAGAAAAGAAAGTGACTACTGCATCCTACTTATTGTTTTAGAGTTTTTTCATACAATTGCGATGATCAAGTAAGCCAAAAGAAAAAATAACATGCCTCATACAGATGAAAATAATAAAAAAAACCAAACAGATTTTTCTCTTTCAGACCCTTTGGTTACCTTGGATTACTTTTCAAGTAACCGTAGGTGTCACACAAAACAGTAGTTACATTACAAAATGGGATTCTATAGAAACAGACCTGAACTACTAAATAAAGAAGAGTTAAGCATCAGGCTCAAAAACCGAGCCTGTTTCACACCGAGATAAATGAGACAGCTAAGTCAGAAATGCCTTAGAACCAGCAGGCTGGACATGAAACATTTTCACATCAAAGTCACTCCTCAATTTAACTGCACTGCGTGAAGTATATTGTCTGTCTTTCTCAAATCTTAGTGATTGTTACAGATATAGAGTAGTGACTGCCCATTTAAAATTGTCCACATAATTACAATGGAAGTAGCTTAAGAAACATACATAACCAAGTCAACTTACCACAGGAACGATCTGATAAAGATGCCTATTATTACAGTGATCCAGCAAGCGCTGTCTGGTAAAATTGGCTTCCTGACACAGGGGGCATTTGAAGGTTGGGTGTCCACTGCAAACAGAAATACAAGAGTATTAAACAGAAAAGAGTTTCAGAACTACTGTTAAGAAAGCATACGAATGAAGCTATCATTTCCCTTGCTTTGATAACAACAAAAAAATCCCTCCACACCCCCACTGACATATTAGCAGATCTAAAGGAGTCCCAGTGCTACTACCACACTGCAATTTTGGAATACATTTACAATTAGTATGCCTAAATGCACTCCTCTGAGACTTGGGCTTCTTCTGTTCCCACTGCAGCTACACCCTGGTTTTGCTTTCTTGTAACACCTTTCAGTGCAAATCCTTCAGGAAAGGACTAAAATAGCAAAATTCTAACAAATAGACATGAGTGTACAAGAAACTACAGGATTTTATAATTGCAGCTCCTGGTGGTTTTGTGTGGGGTTTTTGTGTTTTGATTTTTGCATTAACAGAAGTCTGCACTGTGTCTATCAGAATCTATTTTAATAATAACGACAGACAAGTAAGCAACCTACCTTGTTTCTCCTTGAAGTATTTGATTATTAGCCATCTCGCCAGTATCAGACATTGCATCATTCCTGCTACTTTAAATGAAGGAATAAAAAAAAAAAAATGAAACTTCAGATTATTTTATTTAACTATTAACATTTTAAAAGCTTAACAGTAACAGAGATGGAGGCAGGAATATGCATTAAGTTCCATGAATTTCAAGGCAACATACAATCCTAACCCCCATAACTCTTCCTTTGGATCAAGGTATGTCTCAGTATTTACAGAATCACCAAGGCTGAAAGAAACCTTCAAGATCATCTGTTTAACTGTCAACACAGCACCACCATAATCACCCCTAAATCATATCCCCAAGTGCCACATCCAGATACCTCTTGAACACCTCCAGAGACGGTGACTCCACCACCACCCTGGGTAATTTATTCCAACGCCTGACCACACTCTCAGTAAAAAAGTTTCTACTATCTAATCTGAACCTTCCCACATGCAACTTAAATGGTGAGGCCATTTCACCTTGTTCTTTCACTTCAAGACATGGCACAAGAAACTGACCCTTGCCTCACTACAACCTTCTCTCAGGTAACTGCAGCAATGAGGTCTTCCCTGAGCCTCCTCTTCTCCAGGATAAACAACCCCAGCTGCTCACCATAGGACTTGTGCTTCAGACCCTTCACCAGCTCCACTGCCCTTCTCTGAAGTCACTCCAGCACCTCAACATCCTTCCTGGATTCATGGACCCACACATGATCCAAGGTGTGGCCTGACTGGTGCTGAGTACCGGGGGACAATCGCTGCCCTAATCCTGCTGGCCACTCTATTTCTGATGGAGGCCAGGATGCCACTGGTCTTCTCAGCCAGCTGGGTACACTGTGGGATCATGGCTCAAACTCTGTCAACCATCCCCAGCTCCTTTTCCATTAGGCTGCTTTCCAGTCATTCTTCCTACAGCCTGTGGCACAGCCTGGAGTTGCTGAGACCTAAGTGCAGGACCCGGCACTCGGCCTTGTTGAGCCTCACACTACTGGCCTCAGCCCATTGATCCAGCCTGTCCAGATCTCCATGAAGTGCCTTCCTGCCCTCCAGATTAACACTCCCATCCAACTTGCTGTCATCTGCAAACTCACTGAGGGAGCACTCAATCCCCTCATCCAAATCATCAATAAAGGTATTAAACAGGAGTGACCCCAAACTGAACCCTGGGAACACCACTGGTGACCACGGGCCAACTGCATGTAACTACATTCACCACCTCTCTCTGGGCCTGGCCACCTTGACAGTTTTTTTCACCCAGTCCAAGACATAGGCTGCCAGCTTCTCCAGAAGAGTACAGTGGGATTGTATCAAATGTGTTCCTGAAGTCAAGATAGACAGCACCCACAGTTGCTCCCTCATCTACTATGCAGGTCACTTTGACATGGAAGGAGATGAGGTTGGTCAACCAGCACCCGACCTTTGCAAACCTCTCTTGGCTGGGCCTGATTCCTGGGTAGTCCTGCACATGCCACGTGATGGCACTCAGGATCATCTGCTCCATGATCTCCCCCAGTACACCAAGGTCAGTCTGACAGGTCTGTAGTTCCCCAGATCATCCTTCTGATCCTTCTCGTAGATGGGCATTAAATTTGCTAATTTCCAGTCAACTGGGGCCTCACTGGATAATTTAATTACCATAGTGATGCTTGGTGGCATACTACACAACTTTAAATGAAAATGGTATATAACACAACAAACAGTCGACAAGATTGGCAATGCAGGTGACAGCCAAGTAGCTCAAAAAGCATTATGAACTATATGAATGTAAGACAGGTAGTACTAAGTTTTTTGACTTAGGAAGGTGTAAAAGGCCTTTAACTGCCATGTATTCACACAAATAACTTGCAACTTTCAACTACAACAAGGTAGGTTTTCTTATGCTAAGCACAAAATAAAACTTTTTTCCTAAAGCAAGAGTAAAGCAGCAGAACNCTGGTTTTGCTTTCTTGTAACACCTTTCAGTGCAAATCCTTCAGGAAAGGACTAAAATAGCAAAATTCTAACAAATAGACATGAGTGTACAAGAAACTACAGGATTTTATAATTGCAGCTCCTGGTGGTTTTGTGTGGGGTTTTTGTGTTTTGATTTTTGCATTAACAGAAGTCTGCACTGTGTCTATCAGAATCTATTTTAATAATAACGACAGACAAGTAAGCAACCTACCTTGTTTCTCCTTGAAGTATTTGATTATTAGCCATCTCGCCAGTATCAGACATTGCATCATTCCTGCTACTTTAAATGAAGGAATAAAAAAAAAAAAATGAAACTTCAGATTATTTTATTTAACTATTAACATTTTAAAAGCTTAACAGTAACAGAGATGGAGGCAGGAATATGCATTAAGTTCCATGAATTTCAAGGCAACATACAATCCTAACCCCCATAACTCTTCCTTTGGATCAAGGTATGTCTCAGTATTTACAGAATCACCAAGGCTGAAAGAAACCTTCAAGATCATCTGTTTAACTGTCAACACAGCACCACCATAATCACCCCTAAATCATATCCCCAAGTGCCACATCCAGATACCTCTTGAACACCTCCAGAGACGGTGACTCCACCACCACCCTGGGTAATTTATTCCAACGCCTGACCACACTCTCAGTAAAAAAGTTTCTACTATCTAATCTGAACCTTCCCACATGCAACTTAAATGGTGAGGCCATTTCACCTTGTTCTTTCACTTCAAGACATGGCACAAGAAACTGACCCTTGCCTCACTACAACCTTCTCTCAGGTAACTGCAGCAATGAGGTCTTCCCTGAGCCTCCTCTTCTCCAGGATAAACAACCCCAGCTGCTCACCATAGGACTTGTGCTTCAGACCCTTCACCAGCTCCACTGCCCTTCTCTGAAGTCACTCCAGCACCTCAACATCCTTCCTGGATTCATGGACCCACACATGATCCAAGGTGTGGCCTGACTGGTGCTGAGTACCGGGGGACAATCGCTGCCCTAATCCTGCTGGCCACTCTATTTCTGATGGAGGCCAGGATGCCACTGGTCTTCTCAGCCAGCTGGGTACACTGTGGGATCATGGCTCAAACTCTGTCAACCATCCCCAGCTCCTTTTCCATTAGGCTGCTTTCCAGTCATTCTTCCTACAGCCTGTGGCACAGCCTGGAGTTGCTGAGACCTAAGTGCAGGACCCGGCACTCGGCCTTGTTGAGCCTCACACTACTGGCCTCAGCCCATTGATCCAGCCTGTCCAGATCTCCATGAAGTGCCTTCCTGCCCTCCAGATTAACACTCCCATCCAACTTGCTGTCATCTGCAAACTCACTGAGGGAGCACTCAATCCCCTCATCCAAATCATCAATAAAGGTATTAAACAGGAGTGACCCCAAACTGAACCCTGGGAACACCACTGGTGACCACGGGCCAACTGCATGTAACTACATTCACCACCTCTCTCTGGGCCTGGCCACCTTGACAGTTTTTTTCACCCAGTCCAAGACATAGGCTGCCAGCTTCTCCAGAAGAGTACAGTGGGATTGTATCAAATGTGTTCCTGAAGTCAAGATAGACAGCACCCACAGTTGCTCCCTCATCTACTATGCAGGTCACTTTGACATGGAAGGAGATGAGGTTGGTCAACCAGCACCCGACCTTTGCAAACCTCTCTTGGCTGGGCCTGATTCCTGGGTAGTCCTGCACATGCCACGTGATGGCACTCAGGATCATCTGCTCCATGATCTCCCCCAGTACACCAAGGTCAGTCTGACAGGTCTGTAGTTCCCCAGATCATCCTTCTGATCCTTCTCGTAGATGGGCATTAAATTTGCTAATTTCCAGTCAACTGGGGCCTCACTGGATAATTTAATTACCATAGTGATGCTTGGTGGCATACTACACAACTTTAAATGAAAATGGTATATAACACAACAAACAGTCGACAAGATTGGCAATGCAGGTGACAGCCAAGTAGCTCAAAAAGCATTATGAACTATATGAATGTAAGACAGGTAGTACTAAGTTTTTTGACTTAGGAAGGTGTAAAAGGCCTTTAACTGCCATGTATTCACACAAATAACTTGCAACTTTCAACTACAACAAGGTAGGTTTTCTTATGCTAAGCACAAAATAAAACTTTTTTCCTAAAGCAAGAGTAAAGCAGCAGAACATTTTAGGAAGTAAATTTGACTGTATATGCACCTCTAGCTAGAGTCAAAAGAAACTGTACAGACATGCTAAGAACATGAATATTTACAGTCACAAATACAGTAATGGTACATTTTTTTATACTTCTGTGATATTATAATCACAGGTATTCTACTGTGACAAACTGCATAGATAGTGATATCACAACATGTAGACACTTCAGTGAAACATTGGTGCAGCTAATTCCAGTAACAGCTTCAACTTTCAATAGACTGATGGGTTGAAAACCAAACACAGAGAAGCTCAGACTAGTAAAAATAGAAAATCAATGGCAAAAAAAAGGATGGCATATATATAATAAAGCTCTGTGAAATGAACATATAAAAACCTTTTCAAAAATAACCAAAAATCCTCAACCTCTACCATCAGTGCAATATAAGAAAAAAAAAGGTTAGCTTTACCGTCAGAAAACAAATGGCAAGTGTCATTTGATTTCATGATGTGTAACATACTGGAATTCCTTATATATTTCATAAGAGATCTGTTCAAAATAAATTCAATCAGAAAGCAAAAGCTTGCACAGTAATGTTTTGAAACAGGATACCCACTAAAGCAAACTTAGGAAAGGGGAGGGAGAATAAAAATAGACAGGAACTTCTCCAGAGGTAAATATTATGAAATATGTTACAAAGTAAGCTGCTCAAATGCTGTCAAAGCAAAGAAAGCAAGCTACAAATATTAAATACTTTTTATGAGAGTCTCTAGAAGACATTTCAAAGCTATCATGCAGAAAGGTTTTCTTCTGTCTGCTAAGAGTAGAGGAAAAGACCTGGAAAAACTCCTATTTTGAAGCACAAAATATGGATAACAATTAATGCAAAAAGAAGAAATGCCCTGGAAAAAAATACTTTCCATGGGGGGAGGGGGGTACGGAAAGAAGATGCACTGTTACACACAGAACACCCTGATTACCTGTTCCCTGTTGCATCTTGGGAAATCTGTAAGTTTGGCATAATTGAAGAAACACCATATTCATCCTGATACTTCTTACACGTTTTATAATGCTGTCTCATCCATGAAAATCTAACCTGAAAATAAAATGCCAAATTACTGAAATAATACTAAACAATCCAGGGAGAGATAGAAGGAAGAGATATTTCTGCCAACAGAAAGCAATGCATGCAGGAATTATTTAGACTTTGTGTGCAGCAGAAACCAGAACTTGTGTCTCCCTTCTGAGCATGAACACTGTCTTCAGCAACAGGACATCTCCAACTCCTCTCTCTCAGAGCCAGTGTCACTCTGTGAGACTGGAGAACATCGCCATTCAAACTGCTGGACATCTGAGAGCTCTCTCAGGGATTAAAGATGCAAGAAAACATGATTTAACTGAAACAAAAATCACTGGAACTACACCTCCCAGATCCAGGATCAATAGGTGATGAGCTATAACAGAGTGGCTGTGAGGATGGGATAAGCACCACTGCTCCTTCAGTCTTCTCTGGCCCACTGTTACCTCATGCAGAGGACATCTTTTTGCATTTGGTGTGTTCCTTTACTCATTAGCAGGGAAGGAAACAAATAGGTGAATGATCACCAACTTAAGGCTGCCTATTGACCTTTAATTCAAATGAAGAGAATGAGTTGCTTAGATTTGTCAGAAGACAGCCGTGTTGGACATGCCCATGAATTTCAGGTCCAACAGCACTGTCAGAAAGTGCTCACAGGTCTAGAGGCCGAACAAGATCATATCTCACATGCCTGTGCCTAAATTTCATTACAGTTATTCTGTTTGGTTCTTCCGTCCAACTTGCTACCAGTTTCTTTCTCCCCACTTTTCATCCCAATGAATTATGTGGAACAATGCAAGCAGCTGAGGGTTCCATTAGTGCTGATCTTCACATTGGCAGAAGTCCCAAGTGAAATGAAACCAACATAAAGACTACCTGGATTTGATGCATTTTGTTATAAACAAAAAGCATAGCTGAAATCCTGCATCTGTTTATATTACAAGAGACATTACTCTTGGTTTCACTGAGGGTCAAGATTTCACCCAGTGTTCCAAAAATAATGATCCCTTTAGAAAGGAAATGAAAGGAATGTAAGAGGACTGATGGGGAACGAGGAAATTACATATGATTGATCATGTGGGCACTGTAACTAATTGACTCACATATTTTGGTTTTAAATTAAATTTTACAGCAACTCAAAGCAGTTGCATTTCCATATTGAGAGTTTCTGAGGTTTTCCATACATCTGCAATTTTCATGTTCAGCTCCTTAATTTTCCTTTTGCCAGTTTTATAGCTGTATATCAATTTTTTCCATCTTCTTAGGGGAAAACTGGCACTCCATTTAAAATGCCTTTATTGACAATTCAAGATGCTCTTTCAGTTTACACCTGTTAGGTACAACTAGCAGGCACTGCATGCCCCATATATGCACAAGCCATACAAAGCTAAGTTCAAACTGCTATAGGCTCTTCAGCTCCAATATGAGAATGACACACAGTAAAGGCGTGTCTGGACAAAAACATGAAAAATTTATTCAACTTTTTTTTAAGTTTTACTCTACCTGCTTCTCACAGCATCTACAGCCCCCAGAAGCTTTCTTCATACTGTTTTCAACATCTAGAGCCCTTTTGGGATACGTTCTTTCTTTTTTAGTCACGCTCCCCCGGCAGAGAGGACAATGTGTTCCACTTTCTCTTATAGCTGTCAAGAAGCACTTCCTGCAAAACCTAAATTGAAAAGTTAACACAAACACAGGTTAGCAAAACATACAGAGTTAGATACTTTGTCCTTGAAGAGAGCTGGATGATTATTAGGTAAAAAAGAGAGAGAAGTATCAGAATAATAGTTTATCGAATACAAAGTTTGACATTTAAAATGAATACAAAATAATGGTGCTTACGATGAAGAAATCGGAAATCAGGGGAGCTTGGCAATGCACTCTAGATAAAACTCCTCTTATTTATTGACTAGTATTACCGAGCTGCATACCAATTTGATCACTAATGAGATATTAAATGGTGCAGCAAGCACGTGATTTTAGACAATCTTATCAGCGTAACTCCTGTTTATTGTCCTTAAGCAGAGCCAAAACCACTGCAAAGCTTAATTCAGCACGCGTTTCCAGAGACCTCAGGTCGCCAGCTTTTGCAGCTCTCCTTCCTTACGCACCAGCTGCCAAAGCTATTTTGCTTTTCTACAAAGTAGCACGTTGTAATCAAACGTTCCTCTGGAAAAAAAAATGCTGAATAGATGAACTGAAAAGAAAGAACAACTCACACTACCGTCCTTGTTCGAAAAGGAACGGGGAAAACCATGAAGTTAAAAACCGCGAGTTAGCTCAGACAGAACAGCAAAACTCCCCCACCGCCGACCAGACACCCGGGGAGGTGGGGGGAGGGGGTTTCTCCTAAATGACCGGTCCTCGTCGGCTACAAAAGAAAGAGGCGAGGGGAGGCTGGAGCAGCACTGGGCTCGCATCCTCACCGCTAGCGTCTCCAGGCCGAGGGTCCGTGCGCCAGGAGCGGGGGGAGCCGAGGAGCACAAGGAGGAGAGCCGGAGGAGGCGAGGAAAAGGCTTGGGAAGGGGCGGGGGTCGGGATACCCACACGTGCTGGCAGTTGGCGGTCCTCACGGGCGTTTTGAACACCTCCTGGCACACCGGGCAGTAAAAATCATCCTCGCTGAAGCACGCCGGGGCCGCCGCGGCCCCCTCGGCCATGGCAACACGTAAGGGCCTCTCCGTCAGGATCGGGGACGACGGAGAAGCCCCGCCCTGGCGGGGTGAGGAGAGCCCGGCCCCGCTTCGCTCCCGGGGGGCCGCTGGCGGAGGTCCGAGTGTGGATGGCTGGGGGCACCGAAGCCGGGTGAGATCCGGGCCGGCCTGCGGCGGGGCAGCGGAACGAGCCCGGCCTGCGCTCCGCCTGCCGCCCCCCGCGGCTCCTCCCGCCCGGCCGGGGGCGGCCCCCGCCCCGCGCTTTACCTGGCGCTGCCCGGGGAGGAGGGACCCGGCAGCTCCGGCCGCGCTCCCGGCGGCACCCGGGGGGGCAGGGGCGGGGCCGGGGTTTCCATGGCGATCGCCTCCCGGCCCGGCGCGGCTGCTACGACACGGGCCCCGCTCCGCCCTGTCCGTGAGGCTTCCCCGCTCCGCCCACCGCGCTGCGCCCGCCCCGCCGCCTTTCCGCGCAACAGCGGCGCTCACAAACCTGCCCCGTGACGCCGCTCAGGCTCTGGGTTATTGCTAGATCGAATCGTCCAGTCCCCTGTACTCGGCCCCGGTCAGGCCGCACCTCGAATCCCGTGTTCAGTTCTGGACTCCGCAATCCAGGAAGGACACTGGGGTGCTGGAGCGTGTCCATAGAAGGTCAGCAGAGCTGTTGAGGGGTCTGGAGCACAAGTGAGGAGCAGCTGAGAGAGCTGGGGTTGTTTATCCTGGAGAAAAGGAGGCTCAGGGGTGACCTTACCGCTCTCCATCTGAAAGGAGGCTGTAGTCAGGTGGGGATCGGCCTCTTCTCCCGATTAACGAGTGACAGGACTAGAGGAATTAGCCTCAAGCTGTGCCAGAGGTTTAGGTTGGACATCAGGAGGAATTTCTTCAGGGTGATTAAACACTGGAATGGGCTTCCCAGGGAGGTGATGGCATCAGCATTCCTGGGGATGTTTAAGAAAAGATGGGACATGGCACTTAGTGCTGTGCCATAGCTGACTTAGTAGTGTTCTGTCATAGGTTGGATTTGATGATCTCAGAGGTCTTCTTCAACCTAACTTACGCTGGATTTCTGTGACTGGCACTAGCAGTGATTTTATGAAGTAGTTTTAGTGGTATTACTGAGGGTTGGGGCAGGTTTTCAGCCTCCTGAAAGATCCTGACCAAAAAAAAAAAATCTTAATTCAGTGGTATGACTGTTTTTCTTCCAGAATAAGAACTTTGGAGAATATCTATCTAGCTGTATAGTGATGCCAAAAGACTTCTCCAGGTAGAGAAGACTATTAAGCACATCTAGGACTGACCTCATCTGGACATAACTCTTGGCATATAAACAAAAACTAAAATGTTGAAAATGCTTTAAACAGATTTGTAGAGAGTGTATAAACTATATTAATTTGTGAGAGTTGTAATTATAATAAAGATTCACATCTAAGATTCACACTAGGCCTGGTCTTTTTTTGCTCAGAGATTATAGAATGGTTTGGTTTGGAAGAGACCTTGAAGATAACTTAGTTCCATCTGCTCTGCCCTGGGCAGGGACACCTTTCACTAGTCCAGGTTGCTCAGAGCTCCATCCAAACCTGGACTTGAACACTTCCAGGAATGGAGCATCCACAACTTCTCTGGGCAACCTGTTCCAGTGCCAGGACTGAGAGAAAATGGATCCTTCATCTTGGTTTCCCCTGTCTCCTTGACTGCAGCTGTCCGCATAGTTAAATGTTCAGAGAAGATCTCTAGGTGGGGAGATTCCCCTCTCTCTCTCTGGCCTGGGGTTAGACTTTCAGGAAAGAGAGAGTGCAAAACATTAAGAGCTGTGGTTCTCATATGCTTTCAGACTCCAGCATTTCCAAACCGAATGAAAGCCTAAATGTTTTAGGCATCCGACAGAGCTGCTTCTTGTAGCTGCTAGTGATCAGCAGCAAGAGGCAATGATCATGATGCCGTCTGGGCTCATGGTTTGGAGGGGAGAGGGATCTGCAGAGAGTGAAGCTAAAGCTAAGGTCTCTCTTCAGGTGAAGATGAGAGACTAACCATCCTGTGATTCTGTGAAGGTTTGCTGGCTCTGTGTTCTTGTTCAGTATTTGTCACAATGACTATTACCTATTAATGTTAGTATCTTCACAAAGGAGAGCAGAGACAACAGAACAAAAGCCAGTCACTGCCCTGAATACCTTCTTTTCAGACCACATGGAGACAAAATTTGCATGCCTCTAAGTACCAAGAGTTCTGAAACTCTCAAGGGAAGCACTTCCAATGCCTTTGGCCCAAAGTGAAATAAATTGCCTGGGCTGGGACATTTGCTGCCCATGCTTCAGGTTGGGAGAAAATCTGGTGGAAAAGGCAGAACTCCCTGGGCAGGGATCTCCGAGGGGAAGACAGGCCTGGGATCTGAGATGCTGTGGTAAATTGTCCTCTGGTAACCGTGGCTGTGCTAGCTCAGGAGGTTACTGCTATCCTGCTGTCATCCCTGCTACCAAGAGTTATTTGGGCTGTTCATGGGCTGGCAAAACCCCCTACTGTTTAAAGTAATTATCTTCCACGAAATGAGACAGGAAGCCAGACCAGTCAATCTGAGTGGGTGACTAGCAGCAGTTGGTGGCAGCAACCTCATCAGCACTGCAGGGACAGCCAGAAGAAGACACAGAGCTACACCTTAAGTGGTAAATAGCCTGCAGAGTGCTTCTTTTATGTGCTTGTGTCAGTGAGGATGACACCACAGCTGTATATGAGCTTCAGGGGCACCCTAGCCAGGCTGTGACAGTACATGAAAAGGAAGAATTACGGAAGCCTCAACTGCAGATGCTACACAACTAACTACCACTGGGGTACAGGCAGCATGGCCTTCAGCTTCAGCACATGGGAGGCTGGCAGGGATGGACTCCCAAGTCTTTTACTCTTCTTGTATGACTTCAGCAAAACATGGCCTTATGCCTCAGTTTCTAAATCCTCAAAAAGGGAGCAGGTTTTAATCATCAAATAAGGCTGTTAGGAAGTTTAATTACTGCAGGTAAAGAAGGTTATGTCATTTGAAGGCAGGTGTTGAACAAAAGGAAAGATTTATTACTAAAGCAACATGATAGATCCATCTGAACTTTCTTCAGGAGACTGCAGTATTTAGGATTAGTAGCTTTGGCGAGGGAGAAATTGTGCAGGTGACTTCAGGGAAGTAAACTACAGGAAGGTGTCTGTGAAGGCATTCATGCTCTTGTTAACATTATTGTAAATCTTGATCCTTTAATAAAGCTGTGACCTTGGAGCTGACAACTGGTGCACTGTGGAGCAATATAGAGCATGGCACCAGCCTTGTAAATCTTATGTAGTTTTTGTGATTCACATAAACAACGTGTAAAGAGAAATCAGGCAGCTGAAGTTTATGAAACACATTTATTTGAAGGAGAGCATTTTAAATCAGACTTTTTAGATTAAATGAAACCAATGGCCCTTCCAACTTTTTATTCCTTGTGATAAAACGTGTTTGTGAAATGAAATCTCAACAGTGAAAACTTTTAGACCTGCTTATGCTTGTAGACTACTGTTTGCAGGGGTAAACTGCCACTCAAGAAGCACATTTTAGATCACCTTTGCACAACTATTGTACAGCTTTGTACAAATACTTTTCGTACAACTATTATTCTGTTGCTTTCTTGACAATGCTGCTGCAAGAACAGCGCACCTGCTTGCCAATATGAAAAATGCAGAGATTTGTTCTGTGGGAGCAGTCAAAGATGGATGTGAGCAGAAGGGGAAAAAGACAAAGCTGTGTAACTCCAGAGAAGTCAGAAGGTGCCATGTGCGAGGGGAAGGATGTCTTTTTTGCTCTTGCAAGGTGTATGTGCAAACACTGGCAGCCACAGACAAAACTAAGGACAACACTCCTACAGCTTATTTCATACATGTAAAAAGTTTTTTGGATGTCCAGGAAGCCATAAATCAAATAACTTTTCCCCTATGTTTTAGGCTACTTTGCTCTGGCAGAGTAGATGTTTTTTAGTTACATAAATGTTCCCACCATATCAAGCAACACTGCAACACTTTTGGAGCAACACTGTCCATCTTTCTGACTGTGAAGTTTTCTTTCGCAAGGATAGTTCTCAAAGAAAAGGAAAACAGCTTTCCTAGGTAAGTGACACATTGAACCTTTCTTTCCCAAAAAGGAGCCACTTTCTGATTCCAAAACCTTAAGTGTAGAGGGCAGTTTCCTTGTTAATATGTTACCGTGTGAATAAAGCCGCTTTAATCACTGTATATGCTTCAGTGTATGAACATGAATTTTAATTTTTTACAGATCGAGAGCATCTTTGAAAGATACTATGTTATACTATATGTGTAGAAAAATGGACATGCTTTTTCAAACTTACACAGTAAGAATGGAGGTTAGTTAAAAGATTCCATTCTCTTGAACAGGGTTCAATTTTTTTCTTATTACAAATAGAATATTCACTTCTTGCTATCCTTTCAAAACAGCTTCCATTTAACCAACTTTGCTTATTTTAAGTCTCATCTTGCACTGTAAATGGAAACTTATGTGCTACCTTTGGCAGTAGGTAGTACACCCAGTGCTGTTTTGAGGGGGGAATTGTTCCAATTTGTTTGGTCCTGTTGCATCTGGAATGCTGCTGTTTGTCATCTACCTCCAGCATTGCATTGTCATCCTCAATACACACAAGATTGGCCTGCTCCTGGAATGGAGCTGCAAACAAATACGAGAGGCTGCTGTAAAAGCCAGTGTACCTGTATACTGTGCACATTAAAGCATTAACTCATATAAAGGTGCAGACTGTATACGCTCTGTGTGAATGTTTCCTTTAGTTTACTTGGGGTTCTGTCTCTTATACGATCATGGTTGAAGTGGTGAAAACTAAGCTGTAGTGTTAAAGGGAACGGAGTGTGTTCCCCCCATCCCACCCACTGTGAGAAATGGGAGTGCTGGTTGATTTGTCTACAGGTCCTTGAGTCTGTAACCTTTCTAAAACACCTCTTCTGTGAGATGTGAGAGTCAGAGTCTAAAATGCCATGGCAAATAATGACCAGAGAAGTAAATTATGTTCGTTGAGATCCAAGTCTACACCCTATTGACCTCAAATGGAGTCAGTAAGACCTTGCAGCCTCCATGGACCTTCATAATGAAGCCATTTATGTGAAATTATCAAAACTTAGGAAAAAAAAGTTATCCCTCCCACTATGATAGACTCCTATATAAGACCATATAAGCAGTTTTCAAATTATAACTACAAAAGCCAGACAAGAATACACAAGAAATGCTACACAAATCTGAATTAGGGCAGTAGAAATAGCACATGCTGAATTCAAAATCAGGCAAGTCACTCTTTGACTTGGCTATAAGTAACTGTTTGTTGTATCCATGATAAGACTTACTCCACATTTTCAGTGGTCCAACCAGCACTCACAATGATAGGAGTGCTAAAATTTTAAATATTGTGTGCATACCTGCTTGTCCATGCGAGATGTGGAGGTGGAAAAAATACAGGTACATTTGTCCTCTGCTGTCAAAACCAACTTTCTCTGTTATTTCCTATCAGCAATGGTTGCTAGAATTAATCAGTTTAATGTGCAAATTCAGTAAAGTAATATGCTTATGTACATTACTACTGCTGTCCCTTCTGATCTGTGGTGCATGAGACATGGCCCATTAGCTCACCCTCATCAGCTTTGCATGGGCAATAAGGAAAAGAGGACCTGGAAATAAGAAGTAGTATGTTTTCAGTGGATGCTGAGTAACTGATACATTTTTTTTACTACAAACTATAAAAGAAGTATTGAGATTTTCTTGACCAGACATCATAAAGATCCTTCTTTTGCCATGCTAGACTGCAGCATGGGTGTGTAACAGGCACCTGATGTATGCGGTGCTGGCAAGAGGTCAGCCTTGCTAATGGATGCTGCATAGAACTGTGCCAGCATGTCAGGATATCGATCCAGAAAAGCACTCAACTTACGTTATGGTTATCCATGACCTTAGAGAAGAACAGGTGAAAATACTGATCACTACCACTAGCAGGCATTTTCTAAAAGCATAATTTAATTGCTGTGATATTCTGGGAGCAGGCGTGACCAAACTATCAATTCTCAGGAGTGCTCATTGAATATCGACACTTCTTAGCAGAGGATTCCTACTCATTTTTCAGTACACAACATGGTCTTCTTGCATGGTGGGGACAATTTTTCCAGTCAGTGCAACTTTCAAATGTTTGTGGACAGATGTTCAAGTTTTTTTGAGCACCTGAACAGTAGCTGATAAGGAGATAAGTCTGTCTTCAGCAACCTGAATAGCATGTCATTTAGGAATTTACACAGCAAAGAGCATAGGGACTTTAAATCCATAAATAAAAAACATTTCAGTAATATCAAAATTGCTTCTTATCATTAATGAACAAAACTGAAGGCCATTGAATTTCAAGACCTGAGTAATTTTAGAATGGCTACACACTTAATCAAATTCACTAACATGTCCTGCTCTGAAAGAGAATGAAAGGAACAAAGAATTTGGACTTTTGACATACAACACACATATATATTTTAAAATATATATATATTCTTTCTATATACTATATATTAATAAGAAGAGCTGCCAATTTTCATAATTCAAAACTATTTCTGAAGAACAAATTCTTAGGAGATGGTCAATTACATTCAGAGTATGATCGGTCTTATTAAACATTTTCAAGGAGTTTTATTTGAAAGTAAACATAATTCTGCCCCAAGAAAAACAGCAAAAACTGCTGACTTTTCAAAATATGACTGTTTCTAGAAAGCAGGTCATGTGGAGCTAATTTCTATCAAACTACTAAATTCCAGTAAAATGTATTGTTTTGTAGTACTTTACTGTATACACAAAAATTAGCATCCATCTTAAGTAATATTCCAGTATTATAATTTTAAAATATTGGTAAAGGATTCATGTTGAATTACATGAAACAGAAACAAGTCCAACTAAAACAAAACAAAACAGAACAAAATCAACAAAAAATTCTTGTACCAAATTGAATTTACTATATTGGGATAACAAAGTTAAAGGTGCTTTTAAAATGCCTTCAACACAGAGGTCTACCTTGTTACAGCAAGTCCAAGCTTCTGTATAGGTCCATATTTTTCTATGTATTTTTCCTAAGTTCTTAAATGCGGTCTCATTTTACTCAGACGTACCTAAGCAGTGAGAAGCAGCAGCTTGTTATGTTTTATACCATGACTCATTCATGCTAAATCATTACTCAGTATATTCTAGTTCAAACCGTATTACAACATTGTGGATATACCTAGGGAAGAATCTCCTTTGACTACTGGCTCAGTTCCTCAAGCATTTTATTACTGGGTCTGTATTGCACTAATATGTTATATAATAATAACATTCAGCTCATAAAAGTAAAGTCCATTTGAGTGAAATAGTTATTAGTTTGTGGTGAATTTATTTGTCCATCATATTGGCTCTTAATATTTTTGAATTAAATCTGGAAGGCAAAAGGAAAAAAAATTTAGTCTGGGGAGAGGGACCCTCCCAGATCACATCTGGCTTGTTTTTTGTGATGAAAATCTACACCAACTGTGCTAAAAGCAAAAAATATTCCAATGTGAGGGCCTGATTCTGACCTCAATGTAGTCTTCAGCCAAGCTTTCTTACAGATTCATTAAGGATAATTGGGGTTTGATATTGCTGCTGCTACTGGCTGTCTCATTTCCATGAACTCAGAATCTCCATATAACAGTGAAGTACTATACTTCTGATGAAGCACAATCATGAGGTATTTTTTATGTCCTTTATCTGGTCAAAGCCAATGTAATGGGTCAAGAAGATTCAGCTCCCATAGGTTTAGGTCTGAGATTAATATTTGCAATGGCACTGGCAGAATGTTTTAGAGCTCTTTTAGATATGAGCTTGATGAATTCCAAAAACCTATTCTTCCATCATTGTGCTGGTGGAATTTCTGTTTATACCTGTCATTAAGAAGGGATCTTAATAGTGTTAGTTCTCATGCATGGATACATCTCTGGAATTATTTAGCAGTTAGTGTTCAAGGCTGCAAACCCACATTTTGCATTCTGTTCAATTTCAGTATGTACTTTCTGTCTTGGCCCTATCAGTGGCTGGAATTCCTGCAGAAGGAAGATAAGTGCAGCAGTAAGGACACGTCCATGCCATGTTCTTTAAACCTGCATAAATACAGAAATGACAGAATCTATACATAAAAAGAAACAAAACCAAATGCTTTAAAATAGGCTTTCAATAAGGCAGGGTATATAAAAAAGAATAAACATTTTGCACCATGTGACATCCCTGGTGTAACATGCAGGATATTTGTTCTTCTTAGAATATGTTGTTAAGATTGTGCTAATTGGTCCTGCAGCCCTGCTTGCATCTAGCAGAGCACTGAAAATAGACAAGCTGAGCCTCCTGGTAGCACCAAAATGCACAATGACTGAGTATTCACTGAGAGCAGAAGTGAGGAACTCATTCCCCATGGGCCAGGCAAAGCCTACAGTCAGTGGTTTCAAAACCTGACATCACAGCAAAGATTATTTCATTTTTATAGTGTTGCTGCTGGACAATGTCACAAATATGCACATTAACAGCTTATTTAAAGTCTTCCTGAGCCCAGAAGAATACTTCATGCTGCTCCTGTAAGAGACAACCATTTTGGGGCTGTCCTGTGCCGGACCAGGAGCTGGACTCCATGATCCTGTGAGTCCCTTTAAACTCAGGATATTCTATGATGCTATAAACTATCTGGGTTGTTGAGACAAGGCAATTTCTCCAACACATGATATCAAGCCAGGAGATGGAGAGTTACACTCGGGGGTTTTAGGCAGCAGTTGAAGGGGAAGCTTTGGGCTGTTGCGTGGCAAGTGGTTCCTTCATTTAGCCATCTTGGAGTCTGGCTTGGATAAAGGCATACCTACCTCTGAGAGTACTTTAGCCACGTCTCTGGTTTTAGGAATAACAGCAGATGGAATTAGTGGTCACTGCAGCTGCTTTTGAAAGCTTTTTTCAGCTTTTGTCAAATTTATCAGATATGATGGATAAGCTTTGGTGAATTTTCTTGCAGAGATGTAGAAAAAACATTGTTGCCCTTTAAGTGTCTGAGCACGATTGAAAACAACTGGTGCTAATGGGAGAGGAAAAGGCCTTCCTTTACACTTGCTTACTGCTTTATACCATGTCG
Source organism: Irena cyanogastra (assembly GCA_013397155.1). NCBI lineage: Eukaryota > Metazoa > Chordata > Aves > Passeriformes > Irenidae > Irena > Irena cyanogastra. The sequence continues at coordinate 57,238 of VWZV01006328.1, read as the reverse complement.
AGATAGGGATCTGAAGCTCAAAATAACAGCCTGGGACTGCATGGAAGGACAAAAGAAAGGATGCACACTGACTGACTCACTGACAGCCCCTCTGGCTTTGGAGGAGCTAGAAGAAGCTGTTGTACCAGACTGCAGTCTTCAGTGTATCACAGACTTTTCCTTAGATACTCCTACTCAGTTGGCCATTTGAGAGCGAACCCACCTGTTTTCCCCGTTGCTAAAACGCGAATCTTTTGCACCGGAACTGCTAAGGCAGGAGTCCACCTTGCTCCCACCAGCTCTGCAATGTAGAAGGCACCTCCGGCAGAGAGTGGGGTTGGATACTGAGGCAAAACCTCAAACCACTGTAAAACAACCTGCCAAGCTTGCCAGAGCACTCTGCAACAGCATTTCTAACATACTTAACAGCCTGCGATCGATCTACAGGAGGATTTCAGATGTAATCTCTTCTTTGGAAGTTACCGTCATCTATAGTTCCACGGAGCCGTATAAAATGCAATCAAAGCCTAAGTCAGATAAAAGGTGGTATTTTGCAGTTATTTCACAAAGTATAAATGATTGCACAAGGTGCAAATAGGGTACAGCAGAGACCCAACATGCTCCCTGTCCAAGGATAAACTCTGAATTGTTACACACTGTTTGCCCGCAGGCAGGTTTTAACTTAGATCATTCCTGTACTTTAGACAGGGTTGAAAAGGTTTCTTTGTTTCCCTGAGGAACAGATGAATCTTCTATAAATAACCCTGTACAAGGTTCACAAAGGCTGTCTGAGAGCTTTCCCCTTAACAGAATATAAAATCAGATTACCCTTTGCCAGTTTTTTCACCCTCCCTCTAAAACTGTCAGTAGCAGGAAAAATAGTTTATATAAAGGATAGAAGGATTGGTGAAGAACAACTGCAGTCATGCATTATATGCAAATAGTCTTATGCTGTTAGCCAGTGATTTCTTCACTTCACTATACAAACAATTTGCAAAAATTTCAGGTTCAACCACAAAAACCCCTCCACTCTTAACCCAGTTTATAACTTTGTTTGCTCAGACTGCACCTAAACACATAAAACAAATAAGCAAAATTTAACACAGTGCAGATAGATTAAATAAAACATAAGTATCTCAGGATATTGATTCTGAACACTGCTAAAGCCCTACAATTTTTTCCCTTCCTGCCTAGCCTCCAAACAACTGCCACGAGTCTCTAGCCAGAGGCTGCCTAACACCTCCCAAATCCAACAAAAGCTAATACATTAGTTCATCTACTGAGGCTGCTCTAAACAGTTGCACTTTTAGACATGCATGCATATATTTGGGTGTCTCAGCTCAGGAGCCCCTAATTTTCCATAATCTATGACCTGGCATAAATAGTGAAAACAAGCCCCACCAGATGAGTAGTGGAAAAGGCGCAACTGCTTAGCCAGATCACTGCTGGGAAGGAACACTGCAAAGCTGACTTAGCTCCTGAGGCCAACGAGTGATCCTGGAAACAAGGGAGCTCAGAAGCACGCAAGGAAACTGTTCATCCTGTTTTCTTATTTTTCTCCCCCCAGGCTTACTCCTGAACACTGGTTTAAGTGACACTTCTGCCTGCCATGATCAGCAGAAGGAGGCCTGTGCCAAGTGCCAGGCTTGGAAAGGGAGTAACTGTTGAGCACAGATGTAACTGACAAGGCATTTAAAATGGTGGTAGGCAGAGATAAGTTATCTCAAAGCTGATGATTCAGTCATTGATTACCTTTAAAAACACATTTCCATTAGCACTGGAGATGGCATTTTCTCAGGTGTGGGCAGCTGTGGCCCACATTCCTTGTGCTAGCATGATGGACTATCAACTACCTCTGTCAAAGAAATTAGGGAAAAACTTAATGGCTGAATGTTAAAAACAGTGACCACAGATATTTCAGATAAATTTATTTTGCTCTATTTATAAAGGTTATGAAGGATTCTCATTTTTATCTGTTTTCAGCCTTTTATTTTTTTTCCCAGTACTCTGATGATAGCTGTGATGGGGATGTCTGTGGCAAACGACAAGATAGGGCAACAGAAGATATGAGATATGTCGTTGTGTTGGCTAACAGACACAAATGTAGGTTAATTTTAGTAGGAAGTTAAAGTGCTCAAGGAATGCTGAACTGTGGAAACAAAGCTGTGATTTTTCTTGTCATATTCTCTCACATCATTCATCCCTGTGCATGAAGCTTCTCTGCCCACAGTGGAAATGAGTGCTGAAGCCAAGTGAAAGTCATAGAAAGAGTTGAACATGTACAAACGTCACACAGTGACCTTAATGCAGCTGTCAAAGCAATCTACCAAAGCAACTGTTAGGTTGGTTTTGCCTGTGATGAAGAAAAAAAAAGCAGATTCCTTCTAGGTGTCCTCAGGCATGTGAACACTCAAAGAACAAAGATAGTGTTCTACTTATTTTGTGCAGGTACTGGAAAATATATTATACATTCAGTAATGCATATAAGTGTTTTGGGATCTATCTAGGTTCTTCTCATTTGGCTAAAAGTTGCATCTGCCCTATTAAATACAGTTGCAATAGGTTGCAATATCTTTTGGGCAGTGTCTTTTTTATAATGACAATATTATTTTTTCTTTATTATTGAGAAAATTTGAATAGAGAATCATAAAAAACTAATATCAGGCAATTCATGAATACATTTTCCAGTATCCAATGTATTTTCCACAGCTTGATATTTTTACAGAAGCAAAGTTAAGTATGACCCACTTTTGAGTAAGAAATAAAATGGGAAATGCAGTAGACTTGGCACCTCCAAGATGAAAGCATCAACATGTTCAGTTATCTTTCAGTTTGCATCTGGCCTGCAGTAAAACTAGTAATCTCCTGTCAAAGTGATTTTCTTGGAAATTTCCATCACAGATTTGGTTTTGGAGAAGTTATCAGCATTTTCTGGGCCCAAACTTTGCAGTGATTATTATCTCATACAAACAGCTTTTACAGTCATGTTATTAACTTGCTAAATCAAACATGTAATGACAGCAGAAAGACAGGAATATTTCCTGTGCTTACTATTTACTCTTATGCTATCCCCCTGATGGATAATAAAAGCAGATCTAAGAACTGTATGTCATCTTAGGTAAAACCCACAAAAACCAGGATAGCAGCATGCATTGTTATAGAAACTGCAACAAAGTATGTTCCATCACAAATGAAATCTTGACAGTCAGAATCAAGTCAATGAATTTCCTCTGACAGCTACTGGTTTATTTTAGTATCCAATAAATCATGTGAAAAATAGTAATACCATGCCACTGGCTGGACTCTAATTTTGTCTATTAGTGCATTACATTTGGTGTCACTTGGTTAAGATTTAGGTCTGAATTACACCCAAATTCAATTTCTTTGCATATGACTGCATTAATAATCTAATATTATAAAAGGTCATTAGCCACTCTAAGATAATTAAGTGCAAAGATTATTAAAAAAATCAATCAGGGACTGAATCTGTAGGGTTTTTCTTCTGGTAAATCACACATGCATTTAAAATCTGACTTAATGTAAGAATGAATAATATATGGAAAGCATTAAATCAGGAAGGTTAAAAGTAAAGAGCTTTAAAAAAAAAAAACAGAACACCAGACCAATAAACCAACATTAAAATACCCAGCAAATAAGCCCTTAAGTGCCTGTCAATAATATGTGAAAACAGAAGTGGCATTGTCATTGTTGACGTGAAGAATGGAAGTCTCATGAAGACAGTGGTAAAACTGCATTAGGGATTTCAGAGATTACTGGTGATATTTCTCCAGTACTCAATAGATGGCACACAAGGAAACCTGATTGTGATGGGATTGGCTGGAATGAGCACCAGGCTGGAAAGTTGTGGTGGCTTGAAGACACAATGCTCACAACCAATTACATCAAATGAGGTCACATGGAGAGCAGGTTCAGCCAAGCTCTGTTACATGTGCACATGTTTACAGCTGAGTAGGCATTTACAGAAGTGTTTGCATTTAATGTGGATACACACATACAAATAAATTCTACATACGCCTGATTTTAAGGTTCCTAGAAAAAAAAATAGTTAATAAATAAGGAAAACTGAGAATGTATTAGATGAGAAAATTAACAGTATTAATGAAAATTAGGATGTCTATCAGAAGACTTCATTACATGCTGTTAAGCAGTATTTTAAATATTAAAATGAACAATCTTATTTAAAACCTGTTCTTGAAAAGGAAGGAGAGACAATAGTTAGAAGTGGATAGCAAACATAAATATGTCAATAAAAATTACGACACAAATCCAAAGAAAATTCAAGCCTAGTAAAATGAAGGACAACAGAATGAAATCTAAAGTAGAAAGAAGAGAAGGTGAAACTGCAGGGCAGACTTGGTGCTAGATTAATAGGAGAGTGCTAATGTTAGCTACAGTATTTGGTAAGGAGAAAAAGGATGTATTTACATCTGATCAGGGTACTAATAATAATTTGCTAGGCCAAAATGGAAATATAAGTTTTAAACTGCATAATAAAAATTCTAAAAAGAAATAAATATTCTAAAAGGAAGGGAGAGAGAACTTGCATACAATAACCCCAGATGAACTGGCTGAAGAGTTTTCTATCTTGCTGTTAATCATTGTTAATAATTCTGAGCATGCAGTGGAAATCCTCCAATGCTGGAATCAAACATGTTTGACCCCATCAGTTATGAAATGTAAAAGATGAAGTACCATCAATAGAAGTATATTGATGCTCACTAATTTGTTTTAGAAACAGCTCAATTCAGGTTGTACTCTGATGAACTTCAATTATAATTGGGTTTTGTAACAGTGCTGATGTAATACACTTCTATAAGGCATTTAACTTAGTCTTTCATGGCCTTCAAACTAATATAAAGTAACTTTATATAATATAAATGAGATACTTGGGAAACAAGAAAAGCTGTATGGCAATTCTTACAAAGCAGCATCAGAAACATACATACCTGACCTTACCATAGGTAATATTTTTATGGACATTGTGGAAATACACAACCGCCAAGTGACTGTATTTGCAGATGCTGGAAGCAGAGATGAAAGGATAAATCATGATGGCAGTGTATATTGCACAGCACAATCTGCATTCCAGGATAAATTGGACCCTTTCAGAGAAAGCAGATCCTAAAATGTCAAGTGCAATCTCATATATCCAGGGGAAAAAATGTGTGCTATGCTTCTGGAAGTTTAACTAGTGTCTGAACACAACCTGGCAGCAGGGTGGAGAAGCAGCTTGCGCTTCCCTGGTAGCTCTGCTATCAAAGAAGCCAAATGACTTCTGATGGGAAAAAACAACAGTATAAACTGAAAACCAGGATATTTATTGCATTGGATTCACTGCTCTTAAGTGCAGAGCAAGTGAAAGAAACTCTGCTAGTGCAACTTGACTAATTTTTTTTTCTTATCCAAGGCATAGCATACATCAGATAACCTGTGCCTACAGATAATCTCCACAATAACAAGGGGATAATCGAAGGGGATGAGAAACAGGGCAATGTTTCCCAAGCAGAGGATCTGGGATACATTCTTCTGGTGTAACCTGAGCATGCATATAATGAACACTGCTGTTAAACCACAGGGCATTTTCCCACCCACATAGAAGCTGTGGTTTTACAGTTGAGGATATGTGTTGAAGCACAACAAGGGATGTTTGTTGATCGACCTGAAAAGAGCACACCAAGTTGCCTTTCCTCTTTGTTCCCTTGTCCTAGTTGAAAATGCCAAGATTGTAGAGGATTTCCTCATATTAGTTTCCTGCCATTTATGCAAGTCAGAAAGAGGCAAGGATTTCCTACTCCCAAAAAGGAGACATTACACCATGCACGTATGTCAGGCAGCAGTGCTGTTTCCTTGAAATGTGAATTTTAATTTCAGTAAGCTGATTTACATCATGACCCTTCATCTATTTACCTGATTTTAATGACACTATTATATGAGAAAGTAATCTGTGACAATTATATTATTTGGTGTAACTTTCTAAAACCTTAATGTTTTAACCTTTGTTTGAGTAAGTGATACAATTAAGTAATTGGATAAGGTCAATTGAAGTAGACACATGGTGCCTGGTGAAAGCATGTGTTGACATGAAGCTGGTTTTATAAAATCATGGAGTAATTTCTAGCTTCTGCTTGTACCTTCAGAAACTATGATTCCCCCAGGGAAAACCTTTGTGAATAAGAAAAGATGGCTGAAAAGATAAGCCATGTAAGTACTGATATCTTTAATGACTAGGATTTTAAGAGAAGGTTTTAAATTCTTTTGTTAATTATGAAATCACTTCTTTAATGGCAAAGTGGTAATGTAGGGCCCCAAAATCACTTTTTGGTATCAGTATTTAGGAAAACTTTTGAAAGTTTTCAGTATTTTGGTTTCCCTATTCCTCATATTTCCCTCAAGCTCTGATCCTATCTGTAGCTGTGGCTTCCACGCAGATTCACGGATCACCCTGCTGCAGTCACGAGGACCTTCCCTTCCTGCCTGTCTTTCACTTGCCCCCAGAGTATTGCTCTGTCATCCTCAGATATCTTAACTGAGATTTGAGTCCAGTGCTTTTTCCTTGCGGTATTGTCCTTCTAAGTCCAGCTTTCTTCAGCTGTGTGTTTTTTCCCCCACCCATGTTTCTTTGCAAGTTAGTAACCCATGTCTGCTGGCTTACTTTCTAGATTTGTCTATTGTTTTGCCATGTAGTATTGCCTGACCAGTAGCACTCACTGCTTTCCTGATCAATTTGAAGTAGAAATTATTTGCAATGAGTAAATTATTTTCCTCCATGCGAGAATGCATGCTTGTGTGAATGTTCAATTTTTCTGTCTACCTTCCCTGCAATTTCCTCTGAAGAAACTTCTCCTGGGAAGGAACCAGGAGACCCGAGCTGGTGCTTAGCTGAGGGATCCCGACAGTTTGATTGATCCACCAGGCTCAGCTTTTGGAAAATGAACCAACTGAATGAAAAGAGGCCCTGGGGAATCATGAATAGGAGGGGAAGCAAGCTATCACAGAAACTTCAAATTGCCTTAGAAGGCCATAGCCACAGCAATCACACTCAGATTAATGACGTTAAACTTCTTTGCCAGCCTCAGCTCAGGAGCACAAGATGACTTTAATGAAGTATAGTAGGTGTAGAACGAACAGTTAATTCTTGTTCCTCCAGAAATGACCTCATTAATTTTTTTCCTCCTTAAACTGGAACAAGAGTTGAAATTTTGAAGCCTCCTACCAGCTGGCATTTTGGGGGTAGAAAAAGTCAGGATATGAAATAGCTTTCTCAATTAAACAAAATTACTAAATGCAAAAATTTAAGCAGGCTGTTTAGAAGTGGTTGGAAAGTTTGGATTTTACCTTGCCATGTCTGGTACAGGACACAAGACATGGAAGAAAAAGTGATTATATCCTCTGGTCAGGGCTTTCGAATTCGGGAACCAGTATTGACATACTGAATCTATCACACTCCTTTCCTTCTTCCATTTCCCTTCCTTCCCAAACAGCAAAAATATAATTATGCATTCAATTCTAGTTCTCAGGAGGGAGGATGGTTCTCTTATGTGTTTGCAGTATTCTGTCTGGAAGCTGCTGGAGTAGAGCGCTCTGATTTTTTATTCAATTTGACTCCCAACTCTTCCCAAGCTGAGGTCTATATCCTTACAAGAAATATAGCAGCAATCATGTCTTGTGCATAAATCCAGCGGCTTCTGATATAATTCAGATCAGAATTAATCCCTTTGTGCTTCAAATTATAATGCAGCAATTAAGATGTTGAATAATATCACAGACTAAAATACACAATGGCTCCTAAGATAAGTAGTATTTATTTTTAATGCTGATCTTATTCAGCAAGCACTATGGTTGAAAGATATATTAAAATGAGAAAACCTTATAGATTTTAAGGGCTATTTGGACAGTTTCATATTTCCCTAAGCTTTCCAAGCACAGAGAATAAAAGGAATATGTAACTTTAACATTTCCCAAGAGCATTTTTGATAATGCCATTAGTAAAAAAATAATAAATTTCTTGACTCTTGAGTAGCATTTCTCATTTGCTTTTTTCTTCCTTTTCAATGACTTTTGTATTTTGGTGAAAAATAATAATTTACAGTGACAGAGAGTCTAAACAAGGTACTTTCTAGTAATACAGTGAATTCGATTAACTAGGACCCAATTAACAAATCATTTATTTGGTAACATGGCTTCTCACACCTTTAAACATTCAATGAAGACAGTTTTAAAAATTTCTGTCTATTCAATCCCCCTCTGATGACAGATGAATCGCATCTACTTGACTATTGCAACTGAAAAACTCTGTCAAGCTCAAAATGGCCCTTCTATGCCTACCTATTGTTTCCAATGCATCGAAATACATTTTGCAGTGAAAATCTGAACTGCTGATTCAAAGGCAAAATTTCTTTAAATGACAAGGAAAAGTCTGTTTAGACTTTTTTATTTGTTGATCTCTTAAATGTAATAAAAGAAGTATGTTTGTGGAAGGATGGAGAGATGATTCTAATCATAGGAAAGACAGGAAATCTCAAACTGATTTTATCCCCTGGAGTAATATCTGGTGAACAACGGAAAACTGGTATTATTATCTCACAGCATTTTATTATTATTTTTTGACTTTGCACTACATAGCACTGTATTTATGTATCCAAAAACTGCAGAAAAAATACTCATTGTGAACCAGGAAAATACTGATTTGTAAGTGACAATCTACCGTTTGGTTCATTTTCATCTTCTGTCTCCAAGAGTAATTACTTAAATATGTTGAGCATAGAAGAGAAGATCTGTTTGGATACAACAATAATGTGCTACGACTTTGTTTTAAGGCAAAAAGATGAGAAAAAAATGTAGTATTAAGATGCCTTGACAAATTCCTCTGCATACAGGACATTGGCATTTGACTTTAAAAAAAATTATATGGATTCACCTCAGGTGAACAGATGTAGTTTATTCAGGAAATCACATATCCACTTGCATTTCCACATTCCCAGCTGTCATTTCTCTAATTATTGCTCCAGTGGTGGTTTTTTCCCTTTATCTTTATATTGCTTAAATTGAACATCACTCTGATAGCTAAGCTCAGTGAAAGCAGAGTGGAATCTGAGGAACTAGATTTAATTAATCAGTTTTAATTCATACTTTCAGTTATTTGTCTAATTTATGTATATATATACTGTAACCAGTGCTTGCCTCCCATCCACTAAAATGTACCTGTTTGCTTTGGATTGCGTACAAATCAAAACTGCACACTATGCACACATACTAAGTCATAAATACTGCAGTAGCACCTTGTTATAGGGACATATTACATGTAGGGCTTTTGCATGTGACTAGGACTGCAAAAATGGAACTACTTTGGAGAAATTAGTACAAATGTTGCCTACAAATGAAGAACCAGTTTGTTAGTCCTTTGTTAGTTTAGTGACTCAGTTTCAGCAAGTGGTGGGCAACAACCCCAGGAACTTCCTTGACAAAGGGACCCCCAGAATCAGGAAGATCATCTGACTACAGTATAAAAGAAATGAGCAGCAAGGATGACAGACTTTAGGTAGAAATATCTGAGATAATTAGGAAAAAGGAAGTATGAGAGTGTGTGAGACAGTGAGCGTGAGAACTTCATTTTTACTTATAAGGAGAGTATCAATATTTATATGTGTCGCAAGTTTTGTGGTGAATGGATCCAAAGACTGTGTTGCTGAGTTTTGATTCACTTGTTTCACTCAATTTCTTCTTTTTTTCTACTTTCCTCTCTCTTTTGTTACTGGCAAAGAATAGAATATTGCTGCTAATTCTGGGCTGGTTCTGGGGAACAAAAGAGAGATTATAGAGAATGATTACTTCGGAATTCCCAGCCAGAGCAGGATCACTAGGAGCTACTCCTAGCTCTCTCTGAATACCAGGAGCTGTATTATCATGCCTGGAGCTGTATTATCATGTATACTGGAAGAGCTGTCTTATCATGCCTAGAAGGAGAACTGCATGATCACCCATTCCCATCCCATGCCCATCAAGGGCATTGGGATCCTGAGTACTCAGGGAGAGTGTACCATTGATTAAGGAGAGTAGGAGATTGATCCCTGCTACCACCTTGAAGCATGACTGGGCAAACCTTTCCCATTAATCTTTGCTGCTTCAGATCTGACCTTCTGCTTCAGCCAGGAGACTCTGTCCAGAGGATCACCTGGACCATGTCCCAGGCACCCTGGCCTTGATAAACACTTCAAGCCCCTGGAATGGTTCTTACTGCCTTGCTGTCTAAAATCTTCCTTCAGAACTGGGCTTTTTCCTTGTCTTTTGGAAAAAGACAAGCTGTGTTGATTCAGCTTAGGAGGAGTTCCTCTTTCTTCTGTGCACGTGTTGTTTTTCCTTTGTCTTGCAAGCTGCAGAAGGGCATTTCATGAGCTTTTCCTGAATTGTGGAAGGCAGTGAAACTTAGAGGGCTACTGATGCATGGCAGACTGCAGGAACCACAGCTTCGCTCTGGCAGCAATTCATCTTCCATACCAGTGTCTGCTGACACAGCTGACCACATTGTTTGGGTTTGTGAAGGTCAAAAGCAAATCCAAAAGTTGAGAAATCAGGGTCCCAGATTAACCTTGAGGAGTTACCACACAACAGCTAACTGGTTGTAAATCTATGTTGGTATCAAACTTGAAATTATTTGTATTGCTGTGGTTTATTAAAAAAACCCCTCAACCAACCAACTCCACCCCTCCAATAGATAGCTTGTCATGTGATTTTAGCTAAATCCTAAAATTTTCATTTCAAGTTATGCTGCAGAGGATTGCTGTGAAAAACATTAATTGTGTAACTCAGAAATTTGAACTGAACATAAACTCAAATGTGCAGTTGAAGTTTGCAAGGAGCTGGGAATCCATGTTGTAAACTTTCAAGGACATAGTTTAACCTGTAACTACCAGAGGAAACCACTACATCCCATAAATGACTGCAAATGAAAATATTTGATTCAATCTGAGATTGCAGCTCTTGCAATTCTATATTCTTTTTCCTCTATTTTAAACCTACACAGTAATACAAATATTTCATTAACAGATGGAAAAACCCTTTCAAATGAACTTCCTCAGCAGTAGCTGAGTTCAGCAGAAAGATCTAGCTTGGTTATCTGCATAAAAGAATTGCAAACTTACAAGTTCAGGAAGCTTCCAGCCCAAAGGAGTACAAAAGCACAACTGGCAGCAGCAAAGAAACAGCAGAGGGTAGAGGCTAAGCAGTTTCAGCTCCAAATTTTACAGTCATGTTCTGGTTGCTCTTAAAATTGAAGCAGTGGACGTATTTTTGTGTCTCAGTGATGTTTATGCTCTGATCTATTTATGTCACTTTCTTACTATTGTTCTCTTTTTCTATTCCCTCATAGAAATGCCTCCCCTGTCCCTTTTCATCCTATACTCTCTGACTTCTGTTCAGACACCATTTCCTTTGATCCTTGACCATTTCCTTGCTTTCTCTGTAATAACCAATATTTTCAGCTAAATAATTGAGATAGTTAAAACATGGATTCATGACATTGTATTATTCCTTTGTACTTCTGTCCACTGTCTGTCCTATCTACTTTTGCATTGTCAGAATCTGAAAGCAAAATGTTGTGCACACATTGCCAGACTTAGGGTGCTACAAATCATTGGCAATGATCTATTATATTCCTTCGAATGAATCTTCTGCCTTGTAAACAAAGGTATGTGAATCCTAATTGACTACCCCATTTTTTAGTAACAGATCTGAGATACAACACCCTGAGCTGCTGTGTTCATTGAAGATGTTCATCCCTCTGCAGTACTCCAGGCAAGTCTGAGGCTGCAGTAAAAGGTCCTCAGTCACTGTCCCTGGAGGTGTTCAAGGAATGGCTGGGCATGGCACTTGGTGCTGTGGTTTAGTTGACAAGGTGGTGTTCTGTCAAAGACTGGACTCGATGATCTCAGGGGTCTTTTCCAGCCAAATTCAGAATCTGTGATTCTGTTACCTTGTCTTAGGAGAGCAGTCCATGAGATGGCAGAGCAGCATTAAACTAGTGTGACAAAACCAGTCCTGTAGACAGTGACCTACGGGGAAAGATCAGAGGCATTCTAAGTAAAAAATTTTTAATACTGGGTAAAAAGAAAATGTGTACAACATGTTTGCATTCACAGAGAATAAATTCTGAGCACACAAATGTAAGTTTAGAGCTGCTATAATAAAATAACCTTCAACACAATTAAAATTAAAATGAATGATTTTTTGTTCTGTAGTGGCTACCGAAGATTGATAATAGCCATATGAAATTTGATTCTCTGCCAGAAATTTAAATAAAAAATTGAATCTCTACCAGAAGGACATGATGATGGCCAGAATTTTAAAATAATTTTTAATCTCAAGTCATGTGTGCACAGGATCAGGAGTTCTGATCCACTTCACCGTACCAGACATAACTCACATAGTATTTAGAAGTAATGAATCAAGAGGAATGGGAGAGAAGCACCATTTTCCCAAAGCATCCGTGTGGAGGTCTTAGTTTAAAGTATCTGTGAAAACATAATTTTGGAATAGCTCTGGGAAATTTCAAAATGTGGATAAGCCATAATAAATATTGTAGAAGTTGGCCTTCCCCTTCTTCTAATAATCTATCAAAGGAAAAAGCCCTTTTTTCTGCAATATTTAGATAACATTCCCAGTACCCAATCCTGAACAACAGCAACTTGTGTGGCCTATTTGATTTTTTTTTCTTGCTGTCTACATTAAACACTATTTTTTCATTCACAGAGGATGGGCTTTTTTGTGATGTTTACAAGCCCTGCCCCAAGGACTGTCTCTGTCAGCATGTTAAAAGTCAGCTCTACTACAGTACTCCTTTCTTGCAAATAACATGTTCAAAATCACTTATTTCAGCACGGATAATCACTGTTGTCTTCCACATGACTTTCCTTACTCTGGTGACAAATGCAAAAGGATTTTGGATGATAATCCTGCTTTAACATGCAAATCTCAAAAACAAAAAAAAAAAAAAAAAAAAAAAGGAGCTATTTTGTCTCATTTGAATTTCATGCATACAACTGAGCAGTGACAGGTCTGCCAGAGAACACCCAAACAACTCCTTAATTTTTAACAGAATCACAGAGTAGGTCATGTTGGAAGGGATCACAGTGGCCATCTGCTCAAGCAGGGACAACCCAGAGCACATGGCACAGGATTCCATCCACACAGTTCTTGAGTATCTCCAGTGAGGGAGACTGCAAACTTCTCTAGAAAATCACACCAGATTCACCCACACAGTAAAGAAGTTCTTCCTCATGTTCAAGTGGAGCTTCCTGTGCATAAGTTAACCCTTCTGGGGGCTTTTGTGCAGTTTGTGTGGTTTTATTTGGTTTTTGGGGGGGTATTTTTTTCTGCTTTGGTTGTTGTTGTTTTGTTGTGGTTGTTGTTGTTGTGGGGGTTTTGTTTCTTTTTTTTTTCTTTTTTTTTTTTTTTTTTTTTTTTGTTTAATTAAACTGACAGAACTGCTTTCCTTCAGGGGAGGTTTTGGGGCCAAATGCCAGCTCTTGTCCCACCACAAACGAGCTCCCTGGTGCCAGGGAATCCCCCAGGACAGCTGCCCACCACGCGGTGCAAAAGGATTTTGTTTACTATCATGCTTTAATGGGCAAAGCTTTAAAAATGAAGCTATTTTGCCCAGTTTGAATGTCTTGCATACAGCTGGGCACTGACAAATCTGCCAGAGAACAGCCCAGCAACTCTTTACCTTTTAACAGGATCTCAGAATTGTTAGGGTTGGAAGGGGCCTCTGGAGATCATCTAATCCAACCCCCCTGCCAGTGCAGGATTACCTGGAGCAGGTGACACAGGAACATGTCCAGGTGGGTGAATGCCTCCAGAGAGGGAAACTCCCTGTCCTCCCTGGGTACCTGTTCCAGTGCTCTGCCACCCTCGGTGGAAAGAAGTTCTTCCTCATGTTGAAACGGAACTTGTGTTCTAGTTTATGGCTAACCATTCATGGGGTTTATGTGTGTAGTTTTATTCGTGTGGGGGGGTTTTGTTTTGGGGTTATTTTGGTGTGCTTCTTTCCCCTTTTTTGTGATTGCTTTTTATTTCTCCCCCCCTTTTGGGGGGGGCGGGGGGTAGTGTGTAATCGTGGTGCTTTTTTGTTGCTGTTTTGCATATTTTTCTCGTTTTGCTTTGGGGTTATTTTGATGTTTCTATGGTTGTTGCTTTGGGGCTGTTTTTTTTGGTTTTGGCTTGGATTTTTGTTCTTGTTTTTGACTTTTCCCCCCTTTGTTTTGTTTCGGAGTAATTTGGGCCCTTTTTTGTTGGTTTGGGTTTGTTTTTTTGGGGTTTTTTTTTTTCAATTTTCTTGTTTTGATTTGTTTCGTCGTTATTTTGGCTCTTTATTTTGTTGTTTCGGGGCGCTTTTTTCCCCCCTATTTTTCTTGTTTTGGGGGTAATTTTGGCGCTTTTTGTTGTTATTTTTTGGGCTTTTTGTTCGCTTTGCTTTTTTGTTTTTGTTTGTTTTGGTTTTGTTTGTTGTTGTTGTTGTTGTTGTTGTTGTTGTTGTTAAATAAATCCGGCGGCGCTGTTTCTCCCGCCCGGTGGCCAAACCCGCTTCCCGGCGCCAGGATCCCCCTGGAGCATCCCACCCGCCCGGACCGCACCAACTGCCCGCTCCGGGGGGGGGAGGGTTGGGTTGTGTGCTCCACCGCCCCCCCTCCGACCGGCCACCGTCGCCTCCCCCTCCCCGGCGCGGCGCCGCCCCTTTGGCCAATCACATGAGCGGGCGCGGGGGCCGCCGGGAGCGGGCGCTCCCCGAGGGGTTCGGCTGAGGCGCAACATGGCGGCGTTCGGCGGGTGCTGAGCGGGGCCCGGGTGGGAGCCGCTGACAGACAGCGGCCAGCGAAGGAGGGACAGAGGGAGTAATCCGGAGAATTGCGGAGAAAGGTGGCGGGGCCGTCTCGGGCGGCTCCGAGCAGTGGCCATGGCCCAGTGCGTGCAGTCGGTGCAGGAGTTCATCCAGGACTCGTTCGTGCCCTTGGTGGCCGCGCTGTGCAGCGAGGAGGCGGAGCGGCTCACCCGCAGGAACAACCTCAGCTTCGCCGAGCTGGTCAGGCCCTTCTGCCGCCTCACCTCGGAAGGTCGGTGCCGGGAGCGGAGCGCGTTGTTTACACGGGGCGGGGGAGGCGGTGCCGCCGCTCCCTTCCGCCCGCGGCCTCCGGGGGTCCCGGACGGCTCTGCCTGCAGGGGCTGCGCCGGCGGGACGGGCCCGACAGCCCTTCCCGGCGCCGTGGCGGCCGCCGCTCGGGTGGGTGTCAGCTGGAGCCATGGCAGGCTTGGCGGAGACGCGCGTTTGCCGGGGTTGTCGCAGGTGACAGCTGTTAAGTCAGCTTAGTTTCGTTCGGTCTGTGGAACCTGGGAAGTTTGGCTTCTCCTGGAGACATCCCACGGCTGACGAGGAAGGTGTCTGTAATTTCAGCTCTTCCATATGGATTTTTGTCTTCCATTAAAACCACTTTGCTGTTGCCTGCCTAGTACTCGTACCTGACTCTTGCTGTGGACTCTACTGGATTTCACACTTGCGGTAGCCAGGTGTTAAAAGGACAGCCAGTCTTTCAGAAACATTAATCGTAATTTCAGTTGCAGGAGTTTCCTTTCTCTTGCCTGTAGCTTTATCCTGTATTCCTATATGCTTTTTTTTTGACGTTTCTGTGAGTAAGAGCTGTGCAAAGAAGAAATGAGAATCGAGCTGCTTATGTGGCAAAATGACCACGTGAAGCAGCAGGAAAACTGGAGACTGACCACTTAAGAGCAACACATGATTTTTTTAGCTGTGATGCTTTAAGTTGCTATCCAGAATTTGTTTGTTTTTAATTTAGGTAAGCTATGCATTTCAAGCTGCTGCTCATTACAGTAGTGTGCAGGACAGCAGTTTGCAGAGAACTGCTTGTCAGAATAATGATGCAGTGACTTTTGTCAGATTTGGTTTTTGACAGACATGTAGTTCAGACTGCGGTCTCTGCGTGTCATGTGCTGAGGAGAGAGGGCAAGAAAATGAAGCTTGTACTGTCATTCTCGTTATATTTTTGCATTTCTCTCTTGAAAAATGGCAACAGCTTAAAAGCTACTTTGTGTTAAAGATCTCCCTTAATTTTCAGGTTGGTCTTAGTAATTTATCAACTGTAACGTTTTTCATTTTGTTTAACAATGCTTATGAACTATGTGAGAGTGCAGCAGAGATAAAAATAATAGATACAGATCTTTAGTGTTCTGAAGCTAATAATCTCTTCCTTTCAGTGAAAGGCTCTCAAAACATATCTAGCCAACAAAACCAGGCAGAATGTTTGAAATTATGCATTTTGAATATTTTTCAATTCACTTGGAAGGTTAATTAATTCACTTACTTGCAACTATTTTGATCCAGTTATTGTGACAGTTAAGGAACTTGCAAACCTGAATTATCCTCAGTGTTCTCTGAGTGAAACTTGGCACAGTGGGTTTTGTTGCTGCACTACTTTGTGTGTATGCTGATCCAGCAGGCCCCAACCCTGACTCTAGTTCCTTACTCCAAGAGTGACTTTTTCTTCCTGCTTTCTGGAAAAGTGTTACTGCATGCTGACTGTAAGTTCTTGTGTTAGAAGCAGCATGTGTGAAGGTGAGGACAGAGAGGAAGAAAGGCATGATTAAATGATCTGATTGTGGTACAGCAGAATGTGTGTACATGACATGCTGTGTATTTTACTGCTTATGGTTATGATGTTATTATTATTATTATTATTCTCATATTATGTATGATTATGATACTGTGGTGTTAACTATTCTGGGATTCTATGAGGAGCAGTGGCCATAAGCTAAAATACAAGAAGTTCTGCTTCAACCTGAGGCAAAACTTCTTTCCATTGTGGGTGGCAGAGCACTGGAACAGGCTGCCTAGGGAGGTTGTGGAGTTTCCCTCTCTGAAGACATTCCAAACACACCTGGACAGTTCCTGTTACCTGCTCGAGGTGATCCTGCCTTTGCAGGGAGGTTGGAGTAGATCATCTCCAGTGATCCCTTCTAAATTAACAGTTCTGTGCTTCTGTAACTCTGTTTTGATGTCTTCCTTTCTAAGCACAGTTTTTCTTAAGGGGATGTGAAATGCTGTCCATTTTTAAATTTATCCAGCTCTCTTTACTTAGTGGTTGTTTCATTGAATTTGTGACATAAAATTGGATTGATTGGTATTTCATCCCTTTAGAAATAAGCTGACCCTTACTTATGCAGAAGTTTAAAGTACGTGCATTGCTTCTTGAATTCTTCTATAATTTGAAAAGCTCAGTCATGGATTTGCTACTGCATTTTTAGAGTCCTGTTGCAACACATATTTTTGTCTGAAATTAGGAATTCCCTAGCTTATGAACCAGCTGAAAGCTGTGTTCATCAGCTTTCTTCCTTAGAGAAGCAGTGCAGTTATGAAATTAATATTTGATATATGTGCAAAACAATTCTGATAATCAGGAACTAAGCTGAGCTCTCTACTGTGCATGTATCAGTCATCTTTCATGTGGTAACAGAGATATGAAGGGCCAGAACACAGGGTAACTCTTCAGGTAGTTGTTCACACGCTGTTGAGGTTGCACCATCTAAGGAGGCCAGATTCCATCTAATTTCAAGTAGAACCCCACAAAGATATGTAATGTAGATGCAGCAGGACAACCTTTTGCACAAATCAGTATTTAATCTACTCATCAACTTTGGCCTATCAGTGACTTGCTGATGTTGGTGTAGCCAAAAATACCCTTGCAATACTCAGCAAACTGCATTGGTAGAGTGTCCCAAGCACAGATTCAGGGTGCTCTGTCCTGTAATTTTTAGCCTCTTGACTTCTGTAAGTAAGTACCTCCTGTTAGTGAAGGAGAAATGTTTACAAAAGTGAAAGGACAGCCTTACTGTACCCATAAGTCTTGACTTTAGAGGAAAGCAAAACCAACACCCTCTACAAACTTTTGACTTCCTTTAATAAAGGAGACCAAAACTATACTGAGGATTTTATACCTTTGTATTTATTCTCAAAGTGTCTGTCTGTCTTAACTATTTTGTTTGTTAGTAACAACTGATGCCTGATTTAACAAGTGTATGCCTTGTATATACTGGTAGGCATATATTGTGTATATTGGTAGGTTTTCTTTAAAATAGGATCCTGTTTTAAAAAATCTGTAAGAATCTTTAAAAATACACTATGAACTAATACTGTCTTTTTGGGAGGGAGAATTACAGTGTACATGTCAATTAGCAAGTATCACTTCAAGATAGCATTGGTTACTCTTAAACCAAAGTGTTTGACCTTAACAAAAAAAAAAAGAGAGCTTCTGATAACTTTATCTGATTCTGTGCCTTAAATATGTACAAGATGTAAGGAAGTATAATGGGAACACTGTGCTTATTCAAGCTTAGCGTGATGTTAGGAATTCCTTGTTCGTGTGTATCTTAGCATCTGGTTGTTTTCAACTTTTGATGAGAAAGATCCTGTTCTAATACATGATACTGCTGCCACTTTTGGCAAAATACTTTTTGAAATGATTTATAAACATTTGAAGGATATATATATAAATATATATATATAAAAAACACTAGACATGGGTGTTTTTGGTATTAGGACAGGCGCTTTTTGGGGTTCCAAGTGTGTCTGTTGTTTCAGTCCTTAACATTAAACATATGCCAGAGATATCATCTGTGTTCTGTATGAAAATGTAGTTGCCCTTCATTATTATGGCTGTTATGTTTTAGGACAGACAGCAAGGATGAGTTGTAGTGTTGTGGCTGTGCTGGTGAAGGCAAACTAGTTTCCTAGTTGTTTGTTCCTGCCACTTCCTTTACATTTGATAATTTCAAAATAGGGTTGATAATTTTCCAATGTGATGAGATGAAAAAAGCCCCATCTAAAACATTTGCTTCTGATTTCTGATAGAAATGCTGAACTGAAATAAGTGAAGTTTAGCCAGCACAATTGCCTTTTCGGGTGTTGATATAGCCTTGTGATGTACGAGTTCAGTCTGAAACTTATAACTGAAAAAACCCGCACATTTTTAGGTTGTTTTTGGCAGGACAAGTTTTCTAACCTGCTTTACATGTTTTCCCATGAGCTTGAGTGCTGGGTAAAGCTTGGGAGTGAATATGTGATTGAAGAAGGTAGAAGTACACCAGTCAAGGTTTGAACGACATAAGAAATCTGTTTTAACATTTAAGATGGTCTGTAAACACATCTAATGTGATCTGACTTTAGCTGTGTACTTGTTACTTCTGAAGAGGCTTGTGAAAAAGATGTGGAATGCTTTCCTGGCTGGAGCAGATTGAATACTCAGTTTCAGACCTTTATGATGTGACTCCTGTACTTAGTTGAAAGATGAAGAACACAGCAAGAATTTTCCTTTGTGCCACCTTTTATATGCTATACAGGAATTTCTGAGAATAACATGCAGAGGGGTCAGGCTGTGCTGTGTGGCACATGGTAGCACCAGGTGGCTTAGGCAGCCGTAGTCTGTGTGTCCTGCCTCCAATCACAGTCTGGCTTGCTTGGTGGTGGTTGTGGTTTGAAATAGGGTGAAATTACATAAAATATCACAGAAGGCCCAGAATTGTAACGAGTGTTGAAAATGTTGTGAACAGTTTTTAAAAACAGATGGCTTTAGGGAGCAATTTTCTTGAAGATTCTACAAAAGAAGCTATAAAAATCATAGAATGGTTTAGGTTTAAAGGGACCTTCAAGAACATCTAGTTCTAAGTGTATCCTGCTGTGGTTAGGGTTCCTTTCCATTAGACCGGGTTGCTCACATCCCTGTCCAGCCAGGCGTTGAACTGTTTCAGTGTTAGGGCATCCATCTGGGCAACCTGTTCCAATGCCTCACCATCCTCACGGTAAAGAATTTCTTACCAATATCTGATCTAAAGCTGCTCTCTTCAAGTTTTAGACCATTCCCACTTGTCCTGTCCCATGTGCGCTTGTACCTCTCCAGATCTTGTGAAAGCCCCCTATAGGTATGCGAAGGCTGCTCTAAAGTCTCCTCCCTTCTTCAGGATGAGCAACCCCAACTCTCTCAGCTTGTCTTTTAGGATATGTTAATTTTGGGTGAATGAATACGATGTTATCCCTGTCAAGTTTCTTACATTCTATTTATTTGTTTGGGGGGGATTTCTTGGAAACTGATGATTGCTTGAAACATGATATGTTGTGTGAAATCCATATGTGGTTCCTATGGCTTTTCCATGAAAGTTGATATGTTCCACAAGGAAGGGAGTGTATCAGTGTAGGATGTGCATGTACTATGTTAGATGGAGTGGGTATTCTTGCCAGCTAAGATCCTATGCTGTTCTTTAATGAGTCTGCCTAGATGAGTGTAATGTTGAACATCAAGTAATGTTTTGTTACCACCTTCCCTCCTTCCATTTTTGCTAGTCAAGTATTGTGGACTGAAATCTAAAATTGATGATGGAGAAGTTTAGTGGAGCAATCTTTAAAGAAAAAGTGTGTTGGAAAAAAGACTAATTTATGGCAACTGTTTTAACTGTTACACTCTTCAACAAATCCTCTTCTTTTTCCTTTTTAGTTCACATGAGAGATCCTAATAATCAGCTTCACATCATTAAAAATTTGAAGATCGCTGTCAACAACATCATTACTCACCCACCTCAGCCCGGTGCCATTCGGAAACTTTTGCATGATGTTGTGTCTGTCAGTCAGCCTGCTGAAGGACTGGTAGCTAATGTGATCACAGCTGGAGATTATGATCTCAACATCAGTGGTATGTATTTGTATTGTATTTTTCATAATGTAAACTGGAATTGGCTGAGAGGTTTCTAGCCTTCATTTCAGCTTCATGGAATGTACTAAAATTATTCGGAGTTTATCAGTTTTGAGACATTGCTTTTACTGAAACTTTAGATTTATCAAATAGTTTTGGCTTTATATAATGCTGAAAGAGTGGTTGAACTTAATAATTTTAATTTTCCTGATGTTGTAGTTCTTCTCAACTTCTGTTAAATCATTATTTTAATGTAGCCATTAGAGATGCTTTGGTTGTGTAATTTTCTTGTTACAAAACTGATACTCGTTGCTTGTGACTTGTTGCACTTGGCTGAATAAATATCAGAACTTGCAGTGTTGGTACGAATGTACAGCTTTATCTTGAAATTAGTTATCCTAGCTTCTTTTTTTTCTTATGATAAAGTCATAAAAAGTGTAAGGTAAAAAGACTGTGAGGAAATGTGTGTGACTTCTTTAATTCCTTGTCTTTTTTTTCTTCTATGGAACTTGTGCTTCATATTTCACTGTCAGAATGACTAGAGTATTCTAAAAATGTTTTTTCTCAGATCTCCAAGGGATGAGGCATTGTGAATAATGCTAAATGAGACCTGTTCTTAGGAGCTGAGAAGATTAAACTCCTCCCAATTAAGACTCTAATCCATTAAAGCCTCTGAGCACGTACTTAGTTCAAAGCATGCATGCACTGCCCTATTTAAACATGCGTAATTTATTGTATTTAAAGTTCAGCCTGCAGTGAAGAGTTTGCCACTGCTGTAGCAATGGAGTGATAAAACTTTGTGAGAATTAGTAATGGATGTTGCTGTAGTAAGGTTTTTTTTTTAATATTGATGATGGAAAAATGGCATAATTCTTATGTCTTTGATACCTAATTTACAAGATATGTCTTTAACTTGATGTCTCATGTTGGTTGTAAAGAAAAGACCTGAGCCTGGAAACCTCTTGTTTTTGAGATACGTTGAAAATCCCACATATTTTTCAATTTCTGTACCCTTGTTTATAGATCACATTGGTGAATTGCCATTTTGCTATGGAGTTTTTTTTTGGATGGAAAGCTTGCTTCAAATCTAGAGATGGAAAGACCATAAGAAAGCAGAATGGTTTCACTGAGGAGAGTTTTCCATAAGGTTTCTAATGACCTTAGTTTAGAAGTGAGGTATTAAAAGAAGGGAAGAAAAAGAGTGGCTATATTAAGCAATGCTTTGTAGTTATAGAAGTAAGTATCTTTCCTTTTGTTTTCCATATTTGCTGCTGGAGCCTCGGATGTAGAAATTACCATGTTTGACTGTCTTTTGTCTCTCAGTGATTAGGTTCTTTCCATTCAGACTGGCTATATGCTTATTTGACAGGAGAAGAGGTGTATAAACTGTTTAAAATTACACAGAAGGGCAAATTAATGTAGTAACTTTGTCATTCAGTGAAACCCCATTTCAGGGGTCTAACACAAAACACTGACAGTGCTCTTGATGGAGGAGCTTGTATCCCCTTACAGTGTAAGAGAATATGAAGTACCACCAAGTAAGGTTCCTTTATGCTTAGATGTGTGAGTATTTACTAAGACATTTAGGGTTTTTTTTTTTCAACTTTCTTAGAGCATTTTATCCAAACCCAGGGATGCATTAATTCCTGACGGCAGAAAATAATCATTTGGCATGTAAATGAGAAATACTTTGATCAGTTCTTAATTTGTTCTTTTCTGGGAGTGAATTCATTTTCAAGGATAATGATATTAAAATATTTTTCCTTAGTTTTAATTATGATCAAGTGTAGTCTGTTTTCAATAAAGATAAACATTGTTTAAGAAGCTGAGGTATGACTTTCTGGCATTGGGGTCATAGTCCTGCTCTTACGTTGAGAAAACTTTTGGAACTGCTGTGTTGTATTGATTTAATTGTTTGTAATCTTTCTTCATTACAATTTTGTTTAATATTCTTATAGTTCCATAATCTAGTGCTGGGAGACTCATTTGGTTGCTGAAAAGTTGCTTATGTTCAGCCATGCCTGCTTCTCCCATGTACAGGTGCACGTAGAAAGTGAAGAAGGATGATCCCACTAAAGAACTAAATGATTTGAGAGAAAAAAAAAATTTTTTCAACTGGATCAGTTCCCTGGCCATGTTTGTTCAGGACTGCATGATATAAATGCTGGCATGAGGCATTGGAGGATTATGATTGAGATGAAAGAGATTGTTGGGGCAACCACTTTCAGCAGCTAATGTATTCAGACACTTTTGACTAGTACTATGGGCTTGGAAATCTCACAAGTTAGTGCTACTTGATAGACATTCCATTTTTCTTCAAGCCTAGAATTGGAGCTGAACTAGAAATTAATATTGATTTTCATTGACGTACACTGTCAAATGTTGAGAAGCCTGAAATATTCATGATTAAGGATAGCTGGAGTCAAATCTCTTCAATGCCCCTCATGGGCCTGCATGGTGTAGATTTTTTCTACTTCACGCTACCAGAGTGTAAAAGCAGAGAGTATGTTTGCATCTGACCCTTTTTAGTATAATAATATCATGTTTTTTCTATCAGATCGCTCAGTTAAAGCTAGTGTTCCTTGGTACAGTAATTGGAAAGAGACACTGATGGAACTGAATGCATCCACGTTTTATTCAGGTATTTTTTTGTGGCTGGTGCTGATTTGCCAAATTGCCCTTTACTCCTTTTCCATGTGCCCCATCCACCTTTCCTTACCATCTGCTACAACTGTTCAGCACTTATCCGGACGTAGATGTGTGTTCCTCCATTTTTTCCTCCTAACTGAAAAATCGTTGGTGGTGGTTGTTTTAATTTTTCTTTTAATTACATTTCTGCTCTTGTTAATCAAAATCATTTGGTCTTTCCATACAATCAATAAGGGTGGTGGTGGTAAATTACCTGATGCTGTTAAAAACACTGGATTTTTTGATCCTATGGAACTGTATACTGTCACTGTGCTGTATTTCAAATGTACTTTCTGCTTCTCCAGGGAACTTCTTTCTCAGGGGATAGTAACACTTTTTAAGTTGGAACTCAAGTACTGACTGTAATTACAGCACAATGTCTCTGCTATATTGACATTCTTTCTGTAGTATGATCCTTAAAAAAAGAAAAAGCTTTCTAATACATTTTTATGTAGTTTATGAGACTTACTGCTACCAAGCCACATTTGTTATTAACTTCTCAAGGCTCTGCATTGTGGTCTATAAGAGCCAGGTTTTGATGTTTTTCGGTTTTATATATTAATATAGTTTATGCCTGTGGTCAATAATAGCTACCCTTTCAGTAGTATCTGTTCAGATCCTGCTAAATGCCTAAAGGGTACAAAACTTCATGAAGTAGACTTTCCGTTCTTAAGCTGTTCTGTGCAACTATTACCTTTTTTTCTGAACATGTTAATAAGTTTGGCAAAATTTCAGTTCTATTCCAGCATACTAGAAGCGTTTTACTGGAGAAATGCAAAGCACATAGGTCTGGGTACCTAAATGTCAGTGTTGGTCTGCATTGCTGTAACATATTATGAGATGTTACAGTTATGAGATTTTTTTCAAATACTGGTTTGTTTTGAGTATGGTCTGTGTTTATCAGGTATCTACAATAAATTATTACAGCCCTGTAAAATGCTCTCTTGAGTCCTGTTAATGTTGTTGTGTAGAGGGAATCCAGTCGCCTTTGAGGCCCCTTCCAAGATTTTTAAATAGGCCTAATGAAAAAAGAGGGCAAGGGTACCAATCCACAAAACAGAGTAGAACTTCCCTGTTTGTAACTGTCAGATTTTAAAAAACACATGATTTTTTTATTTTGCTGTGATTCAGCTGTAAAACAGAAGTGAAAATTTTTTGCCTTAGGTTGTTTAAAAGTGTTTACTTTGAACCAGAGTTATTGCACGGCTTGTTATACTTGTGAAAAATGTGTATGAGTCACTTTCTTATGGCTTGTTTTTAACAGTAACAAGCTGTGTTTTCCTTAATTTATATAGTTGGCCTGTTTGCATGTAGGACTCACTAAAGCCAAGAGCTTTTTATATCCTAGATGAGTACTCAGAGAGCAGTTTCTAGAAAGGCTGTAATCAAAAGCTGGAAGTTTGTCTCCTATTAGGCTTTTTTTTTTAATGTGATGTGCTGACTGCTAGACTGAATTCAAGTGTGGCTATATCTGACTTCTATGTGTCTGAAGCCAATCTAAGATGACTTGACAATGTAGGATTAAACAAAATGAATTAAATGAATGCCATACAAGATAATTCCAACATAAAAATGAACTTGTTTTCTAAAGTTAGCCTAAAAAATCTAAGTGGTGGTTTGGCTTGGTTTTTATGAGGGGGGTGCATGACAGCTTTACAAAGCATTAGAAATTTTTATTTGCTTTTATTTTATTTTTATTTACTAAGTCTAGTGATGTGGGTTTTTTAGGGTCATACAAAGAAAACACCTTCGCATTTTCTTGACTATTTTTTTCTCTAGTAGTTGCTGTTTTCTAATTTGCAGGTGAGATGATACTGGATTCCAGTTACTTCAGTGTGAAATCAGATTATTGAAAGTGGATTGATTTTGCTCTGGAGTATGTTTCCCACTCAAGGGAAAGGAGTTGGAGAATTAAGATATAAAAGAAGAGGCCTAAAAAAAAGAAATAATAGTTTATTGTTTGACCTATAGCTGGAGTGGGAAAAAATGGACAATATTAGGTTGACTTTTTTTGATGTCCCAGACATCCTTGGTTTCCCTTGATTTGTTACTCTTAGGAAAATGAAATCTCTATTGTAAAAGGGTATTGAGCATGGCAGGTTAAAATTATTCGGCATTAATGGCACAACTTGGATCTGAGGTTTTATCTTGGGTCTTTGCCAGCTATACTGTTTGTTTTAGCAAGGCATGGGAAGGGGACTGCTGTCAAGCCAAGTCAATGCTTGTAGAAAATAGGCAGCATAGGATTTTGGTAATCCTTAGCTCCTCTACATACTCAAAAATGAATTTTGTTTCTTGGTCAGTTCTTACATCCCTAGCCCAGAAATTCAATGACTGTTAGAAGAATTTATTTCTTTCTTTGCCAAGTGTATAGGTGTTTAAAGAGGTGATAAAGAGTAGTCGGTTTAGCAAGGACTGAATACATGTGAACCTGCAGTGGTGGGGAATGTGGTGCTTAAGGTGCTATTCAGTTTCACAGGATTTGATTCAAGTGTTACTGTTTCTCCTACTTGTGTAGCATCTAAAATACTTTCTCCTTGGACTGTTCCCCCTTCTTTCCTCTGCCATGCAAACCTAGTCAGAGTTTGCAGACTTCGCTTTCAGGTGTAGTCTTTCATACTTCCTTTTCATTAATGGTTAAACAAGTTTCAT
This sequence comes from Irena cyanogastra, assembly GCA_013397155.1. Taxonomy (NCBI): domain Eukaryota; kingdom Metazoa; phylum Chordata; class Aves; order Passeriformes; family Irenidae; genus Irena; species Irena cyanogastra. The sequence goes on along the minus strand of VWZV01006328.1, from coordinate 31,157 downwards.
TGAATAGTCTAATTTGTCTTGTTTTATTGTGTATTTCAGCTACTACTCCTTGGTTTGAGTCTTACAGAGAGTGCTTTCTTCAGTCCATGCCTGCATCTGATCATGAATTCTTAAACCACTATGTTGCATGTATCCTTTGAAGGTTACAGACTGCTTCAGGGAAGGCTGTTACAAAATGTAATGTAGATGACACTGAAAATTTTGCAGTAACTCTTTCACAATTATGATTTGAAGCCTATATATTTTTCCACTATGTCTGACTACACAGACTGATTTCATGAGGGCATCAGGGTTTTCTTTGTGTCTGTTTGGCCTGAGTTTTCTTGTGGTGTTCGTATTGGGGCTTTTTCCCCTTCTCCACATACTCTTTTTGTCTCAAAGTGAGCTCAAAGCCAATTCCTGTAAACGAAACTCCATCATCCTAAAACACTTTCTGCTGTAGCTCTTTAGGTAGCTCTTGACTGTCCCTTGTTTACAACAGAGAAATGTGTGTTTGGGATGCATCTGCTGCTTTTTAATAGCTTTTTGTAAGTAGATGGAGTGGTGGAGGTTGGGGAGATGATGTTTTGGAAATTTGGTGAACTTTGAGCTATGCTGGACAAAAAGAAATCTGGAAAGACTGGAATGATGCCTGAATGCTTTCACTTTTTTTTTTTTTTTTTTTTAAGCAAAGCTTAGGGCCAATTTGCTTGTCTACAAGGAAATTGAAAATAATCAGTTTCATGATGTAGCTGGTGTTAAGCTTTACAGTAATTATGATGCTTCAGGTTTTATGACACTCTGTTCCTAATTCTATACTGAACATTATAATTTCAGTATAGTGGACAGGCATTATAGTGGCCACAATTGTGCAGAATTGACTTTGCAAAATACAGATTCTGGCTTCTGAATTCTAATCACATTTAAAGTATAACTTTGCTTTCTGACTTCTGTAAAGTAATGTCTTTTGATTTGGTGAATAGGTGTAGTAGAGCAGGATGTTCCTTATTAATGATTGTGTAGTTGTATTGAGGTAAAAATCTGAACACTTCTTCTTTTTACCCAGGTGGTGTTGCTGTGTTTATAAATGCTGGTCATCACTGTTTTTCAGGTGATAACTTAAAGCCCCAACTCTCCTTGGAAGTTGAAAGCTAAAATACAGTGGGGATGAATTTCAGCTATGTGTTTGCTATGTGAACATCTGTTCTCTATTTAAAATCTTAAATTAGTTATCATGTAGCAGCTTAAACTTAGATTCACTGTCAGAATTGGAGCATCTCATTTTACAGATGTTGGTTAACTGATTGTTTTTTATTGAGAGTAAGGCCAAATTCTAATTGCATTATACTCTTGTGGTAGCATGTTTTATGTGCCTAAGTATTGTACTCATCTATTCTATTTTATACACTTCCTGTTTTATTCTGTGGTCAGTGGTTGTCCCTGTGCTCTTTGGGTATATGTCCTTAATGAATTCAGGTATGCTGGTAGTTTCTTCTAGTGAACCTGACCCTGTGGAGCAGTTCCTGAAGCTGTCCCAAGAACAACATCGGATTCAGCACAGTAGTGAATACTCATATCCCAAGTGGTTTATACCAAACACGCTCAAATATTATGTGTTACTGCATGATGTAAGCACAGGAGAAGAGCAAAGGTGGGTCATCTGCCTTCAGTGAGCTTACAGATGAGCTCTTTGACCAAAATTTGTTGATAAATTCTGTTGAGATCAGACACGTGACAGGATCCATTAACCAGTATGCTATTATCAAGGCAAATATTTGAAAGTATTCTTTCTACTTCATCTTCTTGTGTTCATATAAAATGAAATTAATCAGTCACAGCTTTTGGGGTAGGTGCTTTCTTTGCTAGCTTTCTGAACTAATTCTCAAAGATTCTTAATTTCACTCTTGCATAATGGATTGTTTTAAAAATAGGAGAATTTTCCTTTTAAGCCCTATGGATAATAATGTAAAATAGCTTGTTGCAGTGCACGCTCTAAAGTTAGTTTGATATCAAGACAGGATAAATGTTTTTTTACTGTTTCAGAGCTGACTCCATTTATGAAGAGATGAAACAGAGATATGGAACTCAGGGTTGCTATTTGCTGAAAATAAATTCTCGGGTGTCTAATAGAGGAGCAGACGAACAGATACCAGATCCTTGGAGTCAGTACCTTCAGAAAAACACTATCCAGAACCAGGTATTATAGTATTCTAAAAACAGTTTTTACAGTGTTTATGAAAGTTCATTTTAGTTGCATAAAGTTTCACCTTAGTGTTATATATGTGTTTCTACTGGATGAGCTAGTAGGCAGTCCAGACACTTCAGACACAGCTGTGACTTTTTGTGAGAGCATGAGTCCTCAGCAGGAGCTCTCCTCTATGCTACTTAAGTTGACAGTAAGGAGTACTGGAATACTGGACTGTCTGAAATAGACTGACAGGAGCACAGAAATAATAGACAATAAATAAGAAATAATAAGAGCTGTTAGAGGAAGTAACCTGAGATGTGTCCTGTTCATAGTAACTTTCTACCTTCATTTTTATTTGTCTTCTTCAGTCTTAATTTTTTTTTCCCTGGGTCTTCTGTACTTCACTAAATAGTGTGGGAGTATGTGTGGTTTTTGTGATAACTTCTTGTGGTCTAGTCTGGTCTGTCATCTGCTAAGATTGCAAGGGATAGTGTGTTTTGAGTTTGCCATAAATATCTGTATTTTTGGCTTTAGAACCAAAAATACTCTTTTTTGAGTTTGCTTTTGACTGACTTGCAGTTATAACTCTTAACGATTAAAAGGTTTCTGGAATCGTATTTCTTTACCAAATGTAGCTGTCTGTTCTAGGTAGCCATTCTTGGCACCAGCTGCTACTGAAAAGTCAAAACATTCCATATTCTATAAGCTAAGAGGACCAGTGAGTTATAGTCCACCATAAACTAATCAGATATTTTTCGTTTTTTCTGGCCCATGTCAACTGTGCAATATAGATCTTTGCTTTTGTGAGCTTATTCAGGAAATGTTTTAGTGAATATATTTTTGCTGCTGTAGGCGTTGCTGTGTAAGAGTTGGAGTTACTTTGGTTGACAGGGAAGCCAGCTGAGCAAGGTAGAAGGTACTTGCTTCATTTGATGAATATAACTCTTGTCTTTAAAATAAGATGGTTTCTTAAAGCCTCAGAAACTACTTAGAGAAGTTAATACTTATGAACAAACATCCTGCTGTAGTAACTTACTGAAGTTGACAACTACTGTTTAATGACTTTTGTATGTGGTAAAGTAGTCTTAAAGTTCTGACTTCTTTTCCCCCCCACTTTTCTGGCAGGATTCCTATGAAGATTATACTGTTGTTTCAAACAAGAATACTGATCACTTGATGTCAGATGGCATAGACAATGAAATTAAAGGTATTCTTGTAACTTTATGAAAACCTTAATCTTACAGCATTTACAATATAATATCTTTGGTCTTGGACAGTATTTAATTACATCATCTGTTAGGGAACTCAGAGTAGTGGTTTTCTAAATGCTCTAAATGTCTTCAAAGAAAAATGCTGTGGTACTGACTTACTGGATTGGTGACATCTCCTTAATGAGATGGCTAATGATGTATTGGATTCATATTTTGTAAGTCTAAGCATATTGTCTAAAAACTCTAGTAATTAGTGAAAATAGCATATGATTAAATGGTCAATTTTCATAATAATGAAAGTTTTGGTTTGTGTGTTTTGCTATAACTTGAAAGCTGAGGTTTTGGAGTTTTTTTATCCTTGGTTTTGGTATGAAATCTGCAAATGTTAGGGAAGTGCTTTGTTTGTAAGTTGTATGGAAGCACTTGCCTTGGAACTCAGCTTGTGGATGGGAGACTATAGCAAATGAAATTGAGTGCAAATTATTGCACCCTTAAAAAACAGTTAAGATAGCTGTGTCAGACTCAGATGAGAAGCATTATCAAGTAGGGAAAAAGTGAGGTACCCTGCATTGCCTGGCCTGCCTCAGCCCAGATCCTTCATATCTCATTGGAAAGGCATGTAGAGACCTAGCATGTTAGGACACCCTACAGCTGCCATCTTTCTAAGGCCTTGCAGCCCAGATGTAGTCTGGGAGCTGCCAGTTGAATTTTACTCATGAATTGTAAAGTTGAGTTTGTAAAATCCGTTGAGGATTTTCTTTCACAGCTCAGCTTTGCTCAGTGCCAGATAGGGCAAGCTGATTTTCTTATAAATAAGAGAACTGCTTAAGTCTTAGAGTGAAGCAGTTTCTCAGTCTGTTCAGAGATCTAAATGCAATAGTAGTCAGCAGCCCTTCTCACTGAACAAAGATTACTTTGGAGGAAATTGTTTTACATCATGATTGCTTGGAAGGACATGGAAAATTAGGTGTTGTTTTTTTTTTTTTACCTTAAAACATAAGTAGGAAAAAAGAGAATGGACCAAATGGAGCCATTGTAGTAATTGCTGCAATCCCAACTTTGATGAATGGAAACATTAAAAGCAAAATAAAGCATAGTTTTCCTTCAGTGTTGTTAATATTAGTCAGCATACCAGAAGATTTTTGTGCACTGTAGTTGAGAACCAAAACCGTGCATATTTAGCCATGTTGTAATTCTTGAGATTCCCTGAACTTTCTGAGAATTGCCGAAATGATGCAATACTCAGTGCTCTGCTCCTGCCTGCTCAGCATTGATCTGTAGTGCACAACAGCTGATGAATTGCTTTGCTTTCCAGAGTTCTGAGTAAGGGAAGTTTTGAAGTAGATTAGTAAAGATGACCTTTAAAGCCTGAAATATTTAAATAACTTTATACTTACTGGAGCTTTTATTTCAACCTTTCAACAGATGGCTTGTCAAATAACTTTAAGACTCATCCCCTTCAACTGGATCATCCCAGTGGCAGTTTGGATAGCACTGATTATATGAAGGCTTCTACATCACTTCAAGACTCGAAGAAGTCAAATTCTGGGACACCTCATGGTGCTTGTTTAACTCTCACAGATCATGATAGAATTAGGCAGTTCATACAGGAATTCACGTTTCGAGGACTTTTGCCACACATAGAGAAAACAATTCGGCAGCTCAATGATCAGGTCAGTTTACCTTTGAAAAACACTTTGTGCTATAATAAGGAAAAATGGTTCAGGTATAAATCCAGTTATCCAGAAATCTGTTTTGACAGTATTGCTTCCTTCTTCATCTGATGATTCATCAGTCTTGCTGAAAACTGTTAGTAGATTTAAGAGAAATAACTGAAGTTTTCTCGTTATTGGTTAATTGGTCTTTTAAAAAAATAAGAATTAATTTGTATCAACAGCTCGAGTTCAAGGTAGCTTCTTCATGAAAGCCTGTGTGAACTGTTTCCAGGGATATCTGTTGAATCTTAATATTCTATGCTCTTGGGCGATTCTGGCATGGGGAACAAGATAGACTTTGTGTTTCAACATCAGAATGCACAACTAAATTTAAGAAATTTATTTAATCAACAGTCATCTGCAAAAAAAGCTGTATCCTTCAGTTGCTAATTGACAGGGCAGAAATGCAGGGGCACCCTGAAATGTGTAATTCTGTTGATTTCAGCAGTTTTTGCAGATGAATATGCTTCTCTCAAACCAGAATTTTTTGGAAGTGGGATTAATATCATGCCCATGTTCAGTCAAGGTCATGCATTAAAGTTATTTGCATCGCAGTGAAGTCCTTTATTTTACAAGTATTTCACTCTTACATGCGCTTAAACAGCCAAAGAGAAGGATTGACTTACATTAGTACAATCAAATTACTGTATTTAGCGTTAAGTTTTGGACCCAAATATCATCTGTATCATCTGAGTTCAGATTTTATTTTGATTGCATTGTCTATTCAAGTTATAGTTTTAAGTATGAGGGCTTTTCATACGAAGGGTCATGTCCTCTTAGGAATGCTCACTCTCTGAATTGATTTTTGGGCGTTTGTACATGCTGACCATGTTTGCATTTAGTAAGTTTTATGGAGGAACATTAAAAAGTAGTGGTTGCATAAAGTGTAGCACGCAGGAATCAGTGATATATTCCTAGTCCTGATTAGAAAAGAAAAAAGTTCTGCCTTTTAAAATTACGTTTACAGAGCGATTATAATTTGCCTTCTAGGATGGGAGTGGTAATTCCCTGCAGAAGTTTCCTTCTAAGTGGAAATTTTCTAAAAGAATGAAATTGTTACCTTGCTTACCTCGTACCTTGGACACTTGAAATTGATCTTTGTGTTGTGATAGTGCTTTATGTGCATGAGAGAGAAGGTTATTTCTTGTAGTATGCACTTAGTCTAGATTTTAGTTTGGACTACTAACCAAAAAATTAGATATCCTAATTATTTAGAATTTAGTTTTCAAACAGATGTATCAAATGTTCAATTTCTTAAGCTGGATGTGTCTCCAGTTTATAGAAAGAAGTTCATGTATTTATTTTCATATGTTCATAATTCCTATGTTTATTTTATCTCAGGCACTTGAGGTTCGCTATTCTATCTCAGCGTCGAGATTAATTCTAAGAAAGCATTTTCTTAGTTATTTTAATCCTTTTATTTATTTCGGTTTCATGGAAGAAAAATCAATTTACGAAGCCATAGTGAAGCTTGGCTTTTTATAATTAGTTTAACTTACATCTCTTGCAATGTAGTGCTCTAATTCAATGTCTTTCTCCAGTTAATATCCAGGAAAGGCTTGAGCCGATCACTGTTTTCTGCTACTAAAAAATGGTTTAGTGGCAGCAAGGTTCCAGAGAAAAGTATAAATGAACTCAAGAATACTTCTGGTTTGCTGTAAGTAATCTCAGCCCTTATTTTTAGTTTTAAACTGCAAATGTACCCTTTTTAGGGGTGGGAGGGAAAGCATGTGTTTGTTTGATGGTGTTCTGCAAAGTGACCTAAACGAGCAATGTTGTGAATGACTTCAGTTACAAAAATCATAAAAAGTACTGTGCCTGAATATGTACAATAAAGGAGTAGCAGAACTTAAAGAAGAAGGGGATAAAATAGCCTGTTTGCAGAGTCATCTGCCTGCTCTATTTACAATGAAGCTTTCTAAGTTAATATGAACACATGATTTTAAGAGTAATTGTAATAAAAAGAAGCTGTGGTTTGTCGTGAGGGATTTTTTTTAAAACCTGTACAAGCTTTTTCACCTGTCATTACAGCCAAACCTCATGTATAGGTGTTTTTGCTTATGTAACGATGCAATTTGTTCCAGCAGAGTATTGCATATATTGCTTTTACAATGTGTTCAAGAGCTAAATAAAGGGAATTTCATACTTAGTGCACCTGTGTCTTAGTATGCACTAAAACCAGGTTTTAAGTGTTATCAAAATACTGATTCTGTATGCTTTGGTAACTTCCTTCTGTGAATTAGGATGTATAATCACGGCAATCATTCTCCAACTGTCTTTACTACAGAAGTCTAAATAATTTTGGTCGTTGTCTAGTCAAGGTTAATATCCTTGACATGCACATACAGTTTCAGATGTCTATGTTGTGTGTCTTTGGATTCATAATCAAGATGTTGCTAATTCCAGCTTTCTGTTTTGAACTTGCAAGCGTAGTTCACTTCCTACAGCATTTGACATACAAGTGTTTGTGAAAATGTATTTGATTATCACTGAAGTGAATCATATATATTGGATTAACCAAAAATTAGATTGATGCTTGCAGAGGACAGGAACTTGCACGGTTTTTTGGCATAAAGCATAGTTTTTTAGTGGACTTACTTCTTTCAAGAGAAATGTGGAGAAATAACAACTTAGCGCCATGTGCACAGTCAAAATCTTTTTCCTTCTCATACAGCTCTGCTTAGCTCTAATGGTTAATCTGACTGAGCAGTTTCAGTGGTAGTTATAAACTCCATTCAGTAGTTCTCGGCTAAGAATGGTGCGTGCTTTGAATGTTACTGGAACAATGAATCTTGCTAGTCAGAAAGTAGGATGTAAAACCAAGTTACGTGTGGCAGAAAGGAAGCAGATTCACTTTTCCTGGCTGTTTTTGGGCAAGGCTGAAGCAATGCAGGTTTTATTACTACTTTGTGAATAGATATTAAGATGAGAGAGGATGACTTTGAATTTAAATATCTATATTTATAGGTATCCACCAGAAGCGCCAGAGCTTCAAATCCGGAAGATGGCAGACTTGTGCTTTTTGGTGCAACACTATGAACTTGCATACAGCTGTTACCATACAGCAAAGAAGGACTTCTTAAATGATCAGGCAATGCTTTATGCAGCTGGAGCACTGGTTGGTACTTCACATAACATGAACATTCTGTGAACTTTTCCTAATAATCTCTAAGATTTGTCAGAAGGTAAAAAAATGCAATCTCTCTCCTCCACCTCCAAATTTGTAAGGGTCTCCCCAAATCTGCTGCATATCTTTAGGAAGCTCTAAGGTGTTGTAAAATCTGTTTTCTGCTGTTATATGAAGGGAATAAAGGTATGAATAAGAACTGGAGAGTTAATTCTTAAAATATGGAAAGGAGAAAACCTAGAATGCAACCTCCAGAAAAATGGATCTTTAAACTGATAACTCAAAGCCAGATGTAAAATAGCTTTATAATATCTCTTTTAGACTTAGGCAAAATACTTATTTGCCTAATACTTATTTGAAATTCAAGACTGTTTCTACAAATATGGTATTGTACCTGGTTTTGGGTGACTTAAAACTTGAAGGCTATACTTTGAGTATGTCACTACTGAATTTCACTCTAAGCACATGCTCATTCATAATTTCCTCCTAAGAATGAAGGTATTTATAGCTAAAGTAATTTTCAACGAGGTAAATGGGGTTACTGGGGGAAAATGAGTAATTTTATCAAGTTTTAGAAGATACTTATTGTAAACTTTAGTCTGGTTAACTTGCTAAAATTTGAAACTCTGCTTCATGGAGCTATGGAAGCATTATTGTACACCTTTGCATCTTGATTAAAACCGTTACTTAAATGTCAGTTTTTACAGTTCAGACAGTTGCTCTGCATTTAGGTAATCTGAATAAGCAGTAACATATTAAGAAATCTTGATTTCCAAATTAAGTGAAGCAGTGTTAATTATGGATTTGTTGCAATCTACTAGTCTTGGTGTTTACTTTCTGCAGAAAATCTTTGCTATCATATTTTCAATCCATGAGAAAATAAGTAAAATTTCAGACTGCATGTTTACTAGAGTTTCATTGGAAGCTGATAATGTAATTTCATTTAAGCAAAACTCAAAGAACAGACCTCATCTTAAAATACATGGTAGTGCTACTTTGCAGGAACAATCTTCCTGATAATAGGAAATTCTTTTTGGATTTGTACAGCTGCACTGAATTAATGCTTCTGCACAATGTTAGGGATACTGTCAACTGCAAACACTTCTGTGTGTAACTCTCTGGCTAATTATAAGCAAAGCCATAAATAGGCTATTGTATTAAACCTTTTCTCAGTTGCAGTGTATTGGATACTTTTATATGCCAGTAGCTGTTTGGATGAAGATCTTGAATCTAATAGCTATTGAAACATGTTGGCATGGACATGTTAAGCATGGACTCAGTCTTTTGAGATTTATGATTTATTGAAAAACCTAAAGTGACAGCACTGAATTTCTCTTGTAGGAAATGGCAGCAGTATCAGCTTTCCTTCAGCCTGGAGCTCCTAGGCCATATCCTGCTCATTATATGGAGACAGCAATTCAGACCTATCGAGATATTTGCAAGTATGTTGTTTACTTTTGTACTGATCCAGTGAAAGTTGAAAGATCTGATGGCTTAACTTTCTTGCTTTGCACAGTAATAGTGCCAGATGATCACAGAGTGATGGTAGCTTCTTAAGGAGTAAGATAAACTAACATATCTAGGATAGCATGAGAGGAGATCTGGGCTGTTCTTAACAGAGTGCTTATTGAACTTGTCTATTGAATGCACATGGTAGAATTTTAGGTAGTGGAGTGGCTGCAAGGAAGGTTTCTGTGAGAAGACAGCGGGAGCTACCTGTGGCACAATCAGTTTTCACTCAGCTCCAAAATGAACCTGCTGCTTCCCAAGCTGGCAGTACTGCTATTACCTCTATGATAACACGTTTAAGAAAGGGTAAAAATAGCTGTGCGGCAGCTGTGAGAAAGGAGTCAGAAAATGAGAGAAACAGCCCTGCTGATACCAAGGTCAGGAAAAGGCAGGATTTCCCTGCAGCCTATGGTCAAGACCATGCTGAAATAGATTTTCCCTTGCAGCCCATGGAGGTGCATGGGGAAGCAGGAATCTACCCTGCAGCCTGTCCCAATCCCAGTGCAGGTGGATATACCCTGAAGGTAGCTGTAGTCTATACAGAGTCTGTGCCACAGCAGGTTGCTGTCAGGAGCTGTGACCTGTGGGGGAACCAAACTGAAATAGTTCCTGAAGGACTGTACACTGCAAAAAGGATACATGCTGGAGCAATTCTTGAAGGACAGCATCTGTGGGAGGGACCTCACACTGAAACAGGAGAGGATGATGTGGAGGAAGAAACAGCAGAGGAGAAATGTTATGAAGTGACCAAAACTCCTTTTCCCTGTTCCCCTGCCCTGCTTGTGGGGGGGAGGAGGTAGAAGAATTCAGAGTGAACTTCAGCCTGGGAAGGAGGATTTGTCAGGAGAAGGTGTTTTATTTCTGCTTTTATTTATCACTGTGCTATTCAGTTATTAATTGCCAATAAATTAGTTTAATCTTCCCCAAAACAAGTCTGTTTTGCCCATGACTAACTGGTGAGTGAACTTGCTGTCCCTTTCTTGGCACATGAGGCGTTTAATCTGATCTTCTTCCCCTGTGTTGCTGAGTAGGGGGTGTGACAGAGCAGCAGCTTGATGGGCACCTGGTGCCCATGTACAACTTGCCAGTCCAACCTGCAGTAGCTGTTGGACTTCTTGTTTATCAGATAATTTTATTTGGTGTTCTTACAAATACAGTACTGTTCTCGAAAATGCTCTCCAGCTTTGACTTTCGTAAAGCTCCTGTTACAGCAGGATTGAGCACTTAATGTGTCAATCTGTATGTGGTTGTTTTGTGGTGAGTGAACTTTTCACATATTTTGCTTTAAGAAGAATAAGCAACAGAACCTCAGTTTGATGCTATGTGTAGAAAATTAGTAAGATTTGAGATAAAAAGTTTTCTGAGGTTTATTTTGATAAATATTTATTAATACATGTATGTTTTTACTTTAGGAACATGGTTCTGGCTGAACGCTGTGTACTGCTTAGTGCTGAAATCTTAAAAAGTCAAAGCAAATATTCAGAGGCAGCTGCTCTTCTGATTCGTTTGACCAGTGAGGTAAAACTTAGTAGCTTTTTCCATTGCTGCCCTCTCACTATTTGTTTTCTTACCCAAACACTTCTAGGTTACCTTCTGATTCTTGTCCTACAATATTTTCTAGCAAAGGTAGCATATGAACAGGTATAGAGCATGAAGTGAAGAAAACTGTTTACAGTGTAAGTGAAGGCACTAGTAGTTACTCTTTTTCTAGTCAAATGACTTGCTTGACTTCCTTAACAATGCTAAATATGTTACTTTTGGCTTTGTGACTAATTTTCTTTGACATCTGCTTAGCTCTTGGATGGTGTAGCTTACAACCTCCTGTGTTAAAAGTATTAGCATGGCTTGCCAGAGCCATGATGGATGCTATCCCATATATAATCAGAAGTTCTCTATAGTTTAAGCAACTAAGGCATTATTGTAGCTCAGCTGGTATGAATCATTAGACCCTTACTGTGTAAGTGAAACTCTTCACTTCTGTGATATTAATTGGTGGAAATTAAACATGGACTCAGCTTCTAACCCAGGAATTGTCTTGCTTGAAAAGGAGTGAAGAAAAATGTAATTCCAGTAATAGTGTAGCATCTCCTTTAAAGCTTGGAGGAAAGTCTAACTGGTATTTCTGACTTCATGGTCAGCTGCACCAAATGTGATGCTTCTGAGACCTTCCTGGGACTGTTTAAGCATGTAATAAATCTGTTTAGTTCTGTAATTTTCTTTCTCAAGTGTCTCTGTAGCTTCATTCTTGCCCTTTCAACTTAAGCTTGCTACTAATGTTTACAAGAGCAGCTTAAGATATTTAAGCAAGGAATTTAGATACTATTAGCTCTGCATGGTAATTTTACGTCTTAAAAATTGCCCATAGTATGCCTGTGAAGCATTTTGGTAGTTGCAAGGAAAATCTTTGCAGGATACTGTATTGGTGTCTCAGAGTATATCTGTAGTCAAGATATATATTTGAGCATCACTGATAGCATGGAGTTCAGCTGTGGTAAAATCCAGTTGATTCTGTTCTGATTGGTTAAAGTAATATAGCTGTGTCTTGGCAGAAGAAGAGAAAGATATAATAGTAAGAAATTGTATGTTAAGGAATCAATAAGTTCAAAAAGTTCACGTGATAAAAATTCACCAAGTTTCGTTCCTCCCTGTAATTTTTTAGTCATCGTGGTAGAGGTCTTGTTCTTTGGTTCTAGCCTTAGTATCTGCAGGGAGAGAGAGAGGGGAAAAGGTGGGAGAGTGCTTCAGAGGTAATGGTAAGTGTTTGAAACTGTAGCCTGAGTAACTGAAAAAGCAGAAAATACTTCTTCTGTTACTCATACTGAAACAGGTTCATATATGCTTCACTACAAGAAATAAGAACATGTGGTATTGAACACTATTGAAAAATAATTTAAGTCTTATTTTTCTGTGCTCACATATGTATAATTCTTGCATATAAAAGAATCTTCAACTTCACAGGACTCTTACAGCTTATTGTCCTTCTTAGCATTAAAACAAGGCCAATGTTACCTTTATGGTTTCATTCAACTCAGGCTAATTTCTTTTTTCCTTTTAAACAGGATTCAGATCTTCGCAGTGCACTCCTGTTGGAGCAGGCAGCCCATTGTTTTATAAACATGAAAAGTCCCATGGTTAGGAAGTTTGCATTTCATATGATATTGGCTGGCCACAGATTTAGTAAAGCAGGCCAGGTAAGTGTTATCTTTCCACATGGAAAATATGCCTGGTATTAGATACTGTAAAAAATATGTCAAGTGTGTCATTAGTCTGGAAAAAGACGCTTGGCTTCTGACACTTCTGTGTTAATGTGCAGTATTCTATTCTGTAATCTTCTGAAAGTGACTTCTGGATTGATCGCCCTAGCCTTTTACTTCTGTTTTTGAAGTAATGCTGAAGATTGCTGGCTTGAAACTTAAATGATGTGTGTTTTCAGTTTTGAGTCTCATTTTATACATAGTAATTCTTTTGCCCACAGAAGCCTTGAAAATATTTTTACTCTTGAGATAAGAGTGAATTGCAGGAGATAATTATTTGTTCTACTCATCTTATGAGACTAATAGCAAAATTTAGTATTGATTTTCTTGGTGACTTAAATACATGTTCTTTATTGGAGGTGCCAGGTGCATGAGCAGTTACTATGCGACAGACTAAAGCATCTCTATGGCTGTTTGTCTTAAGTGGCAATTAAACCAATACAGATCAGATTGTTTTTTCCCCAATTCACATTCCTTTGGAGGCAGCTCTAATGGTGGTAGATAATCTTTTTTGGACAGAACTTTTGTGCTTTTTTTCTGCATCAGTTGTGGGATACATTCTGTAAAGAGAGCTTGTGCTTGATTCATGCTGAGGGTGTTATTGCAAGACAGTAATACAGGAGAATCAAGGTGTCAGAATTCTGTTTGGAACAAAGCCTTGTGGTCTTGGCTGGGGATTTTCTCCACCCTACCCAATCTCAGGCTCACTGTCACGGTAAGGACTAAAAAAAAGTATTTTTGCATTGCTGGCTTCTGTGATGTGAGGAATAGTAGGAGTACTTCATCCCCTTCTTGGTTTTCTTCATGCAATAGTTTTTCTGTCTCTTGTTATGACAGAATAGTACTGATAGGAAGCTATTGACCACTTTTTTATGCATTCATTCTTTTTTATCCTGTTCCTTTGTCTGGGAAAGTGAATGCATTTTGTAAAGTTTTGATTTTGTATAACAGCTCTCTTTGTTGTTTGTGTCTAATATTTGTAGGGATTCTGGTTTCCAAGAAATACTTTTTCAGTGTTACAGGAAATGTAGCTATTTTTTTCTCATATCCTTAGAGGTACGAAAATATAAAATGCTACTGAAGAGAAATCAGCCAGGCTGTTTAGCTGCAGACCATAATACCATATTTTAAAGTGTCACTAATATGTGCTAACGTTAAGGATTTACAGCTTGTACTCTGCTGTCCTCACCATACCAGTGTGAACATATATTAGATGTTTTCCCCATCAGTGCTGTAAGTGAGGGAATGCTGTTGCCATTTTTTAGAAGCTGGGACTTAGCTGTACAGTGAATGTGTATACAGCTGTTCAATACCTAGACTTAGGATTGAATGCCTGGATCCTGATGTATGTACAGGAAAGGAAGTATGAAGCTGACTGGGATCAGGCCATCTAGCTCCCAGTGGCTGATAGGATGATTGGTAATTTTTCTTGTATGTAGGGCTGTGTTTTGTTGGTTTTCTTGGCATGGATTTTTGTCCCAGGTATATGTATACTGAACAACAGTTGGCTGAAAGTATCACACTGAAAGTTCAGTTTGGGTGGAATGAAATGTGTTAAATCTGGCTTATGTCCTGAGGCTTGACAGTAGAGCTCTGTAGACTTCAGTAGTCATTCCTAAAGGAACTTCAAACACTGCTTTAAAAGTAGTCTTTTCTTATTTGCGTTTTTAACTTACTGGCTGTTACTATAGTCTTTGAAAACATGAACTTAATCTGGAGGCCAGGCTCTGTGCTGTAGGAACAAGCACTTCTGTGCTTAGATTAGTATTGACCAGATCCTATGAGGCACAGTTCTGAAACATTACACTTCGCATAGTGGCGGGGATGTGGTAAAACCTACTTTTCTGACTTGCTGTTCAGTCTTCATAATGTTGTAATTACAGTCAGTGTATAATGGGATTATTTGAGAAATTACCTTTTTTCTTGCAGAAGAAACATGCCTTACGTTGCTACTGTCAAGCCATGCAGGTTTACAAAGGGAAAGGCTGGTCTCTTGCAGAAGACCACATTAACTTCACTATTGGTCGTCAGTCCTTCACACTTCGTCAGCTGGACAATGCTGTGTCTGCCTTCAGGCATATTTTGATCAATGACAGTAAACAACCTCCAGCTCAGCAAGGAGCTTTTTTAAGAGAATATCTTTATGTGTATAAGGTAAATGACTTCCTTGTTTCTGTTTCTTGAGTAATAAATAATTTTATTACCACCAGTTTTCTGTTAAATCATTAAACGATTTTCTGTTTCATCTGCTTTGTTCCAGGTTTTGTTTTTTTTTTTAATCTAGCTGATGTGTTCAATTTTTTACTTCAGATTTCAAAAAACCCACATACGCTGCATTTCATGTGTGTAGTACTTTCACAGATGGGTATAAATATGGGTTATTGTTACAGTAATGTATGTGTTTTTGTTACAATAAAGTCTTCTTTTTGAGGATCATGGCTGCATTGTAGTTGTGATAAGTTTCATCGTTTTTTAGAGGAAATGGATCTGTTCTGTTTTGATCAATTTATAATGATTTTTCGGTCTTTTGATAATACATGTTTAATAAAGACTGGGTAGCTCTGTTGTCATCCATATAGTGAATTTTGTTCTTTAATAAGGATGGAATTTGATGGATCAAGTGACTCATTGAGTTGTGTTTAAGTTCTTGGGTGATTCTGAATTGCAGTATGCCGTATACATTATGGGGTGTTTAGTGCTGATATTGCCACACAATATGCAGCTATGTAGATACTGTATTTTAAAGCTTATGAATAGAATTTCTGTTGTATTTAAGTAATGGCAGACCTTACCTAAAGGCTGGTGTTTGAGTCCACAGCTCAGCTTGCTGAGAGTCTTGTTTGGTGGTGGTGGGATAGTGGATGTAGTTTATAAAATTCTGAGTTAGAGAGTCAAGCTTTGTATCAGATAAAGCTTGTAACAGCAGTGCACCCATGGTAATGGTTAGATTTCAGGGTTAAAATAATTATTCTTCTTTTCTGATTAAGATTTCACAAATTTTAAACTCGTATTAAACAAAAAAAACGCCTATGTCAAAGGGTTAATTGAAGTTATTTATTCAATTTTAAAAGTACTCCCTGTTGAAACATTGAGCATTTTTAACTTGGCTTCCTTGTCATTCAGCCATTGGTAATGTACACGACACTGTTTTCTTGCTCCTTTGCTGCAGAATGCAACCCAGCTGTCACCTGATGGTCCCTTACCACAGCTTCCTTTACCATATATTAACAGCTCAGCAACTCGTGTTTTCTTTGGCCATGATCGACGACCAGCAGAAGGTTAGAAAATTTTGAGTAAACAGTTTCAAGTCCCTTTTTTAAGGAACCAAAATACATGCAGGAGTTGGTGCCATTTAAAAGAAGTCTGTCATTATGTAAAACTGAAGTGACTGGGTAACTTAAAAATATTTCGAAATAAAAGCTTGTGCTTAATACCTACTTGCTTGTTGCTTTCAGATTTCCTCTGTAAATATGAAAGCTGTGTATGTGGTTGTGTGGACTATCACTGTTTTTCACACCTGGAAAGGTTCAATGCAAGTCTGTAATGAACTTCATGAAAGGGATTATTATTGCTGTAGCAAATACTGGATGCTAGTGGCAATGCTACAGATTAGCTTTACAGTTAACTTCCTCTAGGATGAAATATTTGAAACACTCTGATTCCTGAGTGTAAAGAAAGCTGAGTGGAAATTCTATATAATCCAGGGCTGTATTGTGGGGTTATAGTCTGTTAGAAAGTAAAAATGATCTGTAGCCTGTAGTCTGTTACAAAGCAAAAATGAGTATACCATGTAGCATGCTAAAATCTTGGAATGCCATGGTATCTGAATTGAACTATACTCAAATTATTTTCAGTGTTGTCTTCCATGTGTGTATTTCAAAATGTCCTGCAATTCACTTTTTAAAATCAATTGTAGCATAAGAAAGATAGTGACTTAGAACTTAAAATATTTTAAGAGTAGATACCAAACTGCCAGTGCAACTCTCTGATGCAGCTGTTGCACATTGCTGTTCTCACCTTCTAAGACTGCCTTTCTCTCCCCAGGTGAAAAGCAGGCAGCTACACATGTAAGCTTGGATCAGGAGTATGACTCAGAATCGTCACAACAGTGGAAGGAGCTCGAGGAGCAGGTTGTGTCTGTGATAAATAAAGGAACAGTACCTCCAAACTTTCAGCCAACACAGTTCTGTTTAAATCGCTACTCAGATAACTCCAAATTTCCTCTTGCTGTGATAGAAGGTAAAGTTGAGATTTTTACACTTCAGAAATAAATGGCGTTAGATACATTTGCATTAATATTTCCTGTCTTATTAGAGATTTGAACCAACTTTCTTGTGCAAGTTTTTTTGTCTGAGCCTTCAGATTGTGATGCTGAAAGCCTGTTGTCATTATTTTCTTGCACTTTTTTGATAGAACCAATAACTGTAGAAGTGTCCTTCCGAAACCCTCTGAAAGTTCCACTTCTTCTGACTGACCTTTCATTGCTGTGGAAGTTTCAACCTAAAGACTTCAGTGCAAAGCGTGATGGAGAAACAAAAGAGCAGGTGAGGAAAGCTTCATCCTTTTCCAACCCAAACAGCTGCAGGTATGGAGAATATATTGAGTATTCAGAATTCTGTAGTATGAAAACATTTAAGTGTAAACATTAAAATGAAGATTTAAATGTAAACTAAGAAAAAAGGCAAGAAAAACAGTAGCTACTGAAAACAATTTTATGTTTATCTAGATTTTCCTAGATCTGTAGGGCACAAAGCAGCCAAGTTAGAAAAAATATTCTAATATGTATTGTAAAGTTAAATGCAAAACAAAATACTTCCAAGATTTCATTGTATATGTACTATGTCTATTTTGAGTCATACTAGCCTTAACTTACAAATATAAGTGTCGGTAGATTATCAAATACCCTTTTCTTATTTGAGCCACTGTACATAGTGAAATGTGTGTTCTGAAAAACTATGCTCACATAACAGGAACATCTTAGTATATTGAGTAAAGAGAAATGGAAATTTATTGTATTAAAAATTAGCGTCTTGAATACTTTAGATGCTAATATTGTGCTACTATAGTCACTATTGAGCGATAGTTAATGCTTCAACTAATGCTGCCAAAAGCTGTGATGGACTGTTGTCACATCCAGGTTTTAAAGGTTTTAATATGTTCTAATACTGAATAGTACAGTAAATTCCTAAATAGTCTGTTTTCCTGGACAAAACATTGGGAACACAGTGATCTCTAAAGGTGCGGTAAGTATTCACCAGAGTTAGAAACACGGTTCCACATAGTTCAAGGCTTACCATACACTTTCCCTTCTGTTCTGATCTGAACTGCTATTTCAGTGATGTGATAGATACTTCTGTGAATGTCAGTGAAACAGACTGGGAATGGTTCCAATTTATAGTGCTAAATCTTAAATTTCTCTTAAATAAATGTTTACTGAGCTCTTGAGCTGCTTTCTTAATTCATAAATGATGAGAAGCTGAACATGCAGCACTTGCTTTTCTGAACTGTTTGGAAATCTGTTATGATTTTTTTCCCTTCCACACTTTAGGAAGGGTATTGGAAATACTGTTTATGGCACTTTCTCTGCCTAGGAATAATAGTATCTAAAGAGTTGTTTCTTCTTTTCAGGGTACATGTGATGAAGATATGGTAGGAACTGAAGCAATAGCAGAATTTTTAATTAATAGTGAGGAGACAAAAGTGGTAGGTACTATACTTTGTTTTAAAAATAGTCTTTTCAGTGTTGAGCTTTAGTGTGCATTTCAGGCTTGTTATTATCTGAACTTCATGCTAAACTGACAGAAACTGAATCAGAAATTCCAGTACCTCATATATCTTGTCACTTTGTGTGGATGTGATAGGACCAGAGAAAGTGGGCACAAGAGGCTCCTCCTGAACATCAGGAAACATTTATAACTTCATTTATAATACTTATTTTGTAAATGTGATGGTGCTTGAGCACTTGGCACAAGCTGCCGAGAGAGACTGTAGAGTATCCATCTTTGGAGATGTTAAGAGCCCTTTGGATGTGGTCCTTGGCAGCTGGCTCTAGATGGCCCTGCTTGTGCAGGCAAGTTGGACACAATGACCTCCAGAAGTCCATTCCAGCTTCATGCTGTGATTCTGCCCCTGTTAATCACAGTAAAAGTTAACTTTAAGAAATTTTTCCTAATGTAATGAGCATTTCTCAGCTGTGAACTGGTTTGGTAAATTCTTTGTATATGAAATTTTGACTATAGTAAATGATCTATATTTACTGTTGCAGTTATAGCTGACACAGCTATAAAGTAAATGTAGCTGTGAGTGTGTTTAGCAATTGGACATTTAACTGTAATAATACTCCTTTCTAGTAGCAACAACAACAAAAATTTAACGTATCTCCACAGGCAAGACTAAAGCTCTTTCCCCATCAAACAGGGGAGCTACATATTCTGGGAGTCGTTTATAATCTTGGCAGTGTTCAAGGTGCTGTGTCATTAGATGGGATAGAGCCTTCTGTTGGATTACAGACAGGTAAGTGTATTACTACCTTAAATTGTGTGTTTCTGGAAGGAGGAGGCATGGCTTCTGCAGAGCAGAACTAAATTCTAGTGTTTAATGTTTGACTACCATGATAAAAGGCTTTCTATCAGGTAGGGATGTAGAAATAAGAGAAACAACTGAAATGAGAAAACAAATTGGCTCGTGTAGGAATCCTGTGAAGAAGGGATGCCAGATCCATACTTTATTACTCCTTTTAAATCTGTTGAATTTTTGAAACCAGTAAAAAATCAAAATGTAAATATTCCCTCTATGCAGTGTTGAATCTATAACACTTCCATTGACTCTTGCTGTTAATTTCTCTTCTGCATCTTTTTGCGTTGTTAACTTTCAACTTCTGTCTATATGTTGCACTGAAGTCCTTTTTATAGATTCCTAAATTTAAATTTGGCTGATAGGTTGTTTTTTTTTTAGTATCTTCAATTCTCTTTCCTTTACATTAATATATAAATTGACAATTAATTGCATGCTACTTGATCTGTTTTGTGGAATCATTCATCTGAAACTCTCTCTCACGTGGAGAATTCAGTTGTTAGATGAAATGGAGATTAAAAAATCTGAAGGTCTGAAAGGAATAGAAGCTTGTTTAGAGGCTGGAAACCTTTTGAATAAAAACCATTTGGAGAGTGGTGTCTGTCTTTAAAGGAAATAATCCTCTAAGTGACTTTTCCAGCCTCACAGAAATTGGGAAGGGAAATAAATGCATCAACTTCATGCACCATGTCTGCCGCTTCCCTTCCAGTTGTAGTCAAACTATTGAAGGGCAGAGTAAGTCCGCAGCAATGGATAACTGACTGTTGGAACTTGAAGTAGCCATGTGTTACATGACTGTAAGCTTTGAGTAGTTCTTTGCTGGTGATGATGCTTAATCAATGAACATCACATGGGCCCAATAACAAAAATTAAAATGATTGAGATTGGATTGGGAGCTTTGGATCATTTCTTGGAGACAAAGTCAGGAATTACTCAAAAAAATTCAACTTAAACAAAAGTATGAAAAATTTTTTCAGGAAAGTTTGTTTCCAATGGGTTATCTGTACGAGGACGACAAGATTTAGAAATCCAAGGACCTCGACTTAATAACACAAAAGAGGAAAAAACATCAATTAAATACGGACCTGATCGACGTTTAGATCCCATTATTACAGAAGAAATGCCTTTGTTAGAGGTATGTAGCTACTTCCTATTGGCAGTTTTGAGAAAATAGCTGAATGCAGTTTATAAATGTAATTCTAACAATGGCGGCTTGGGTTTTGTTAACACCTAAATCTTTCCAGGTAATTTCTGATCCGACAGTGACAAACTTGTGTGGGTTTAATTGAAACTTGAAGCCTCAAAATTAGTATCCTTCTTAAATTGCTATATTCCCTTTAGAATTTCAGTTGGCAACAGCTTTAGCTTTGGTAGGCAGATTTTAAGGTAAACAGAGAAGAGGCAAAGAAGCTTTTTCTATTTGCTTGCCATTCATCTAGAAAAATTAGTTCCAGATGGTTAATTAAAATATGGTGCTTTTGCTTTCTAGGGTTATTAAAATGGTCTGGGTAACTGGGGCCTATAGAGTGAGGTGAATCAGCTATAAAGGACTATAGTGATCATCCAGTCCAGCTGCCTAACCAAGATACAGTATGTTAATGGCTTTGTCTAAATGCCTCTTGAACAGTGTCAGACTTGGGGCGTCGACCACCTCTCTAGAAAACTATTCCACTGTTTGACCACCCTCTCCATACAGAAATGCATCTTAATGTCTGGTCTAAACATCCCCTGGTGCAGCTTTGAGCCGTTCCCACGTGTCTGATCACTGGATTTCAGGGTGAAGAGATCTGAACCTCCCTCTCCACTTCCCCTCAGGAAGCTCTAGGCAGCAGTATAGTTTGTGTTAATGGTTGTTTTCATGGCATTCCCAACTTGGCTCAGTGTTCAGGTTTTTATTTTCTCCTTTTCTCTCCCATACAGGTGTTCTTTATAAATTTTCCTACAGGGCTTCTCTGTGGAGAAATCAGAAAAGCGTATGTAGAATTTGTGAACGTAAGCAAGTGTCCTCTTACTGCACTGAAAGTCGTGTCCAAGCATCCAGAATTTTTCACTTTTGGTGGAAATACTGCTGTTCTAACGCCACTAAGTCCTTCAGCCTCTGAGAACTGTAGTGCTTACAAGACTGTTGTGACTGATCCTACCTCTGTGCGAACAGCACTGCTGTCTTCAGCTTCTTCTGCAGACTTTGGGGTTGGCATGGGAGGTTCACATGAAGTAATACAGGTTCCACTTCCTGATGCTGTTCTTCTTCCTGGGGCTTCAGTGCAGCTGCCAATGTGGTTACGGGGACCAGATGAAGAAGGTGTTCATGAAATTAACTTTTTGTTTTACTACGAAGGTATTAAAAAGCACTCAAAAATGTGGTAGGTTTTTCTAATCTACTTTCTCTATCATACTTATTAGACACATTAGATTCTGTGATTGTAATGCTAAAAGTAAATATTTATTACAGTCGCTGTGATGATGCCGTGTTATCTAAGCAATGTTTTTTCTACTATATGATCTAATTTCCATAGGAAATTGTATCGCCTACACTGCTTTTATTGAAGTAGTAAATACTAAATTATTAAAATAATTTAATAGAAGGAGGGTTAATGGAGTTCTGTTAAAACAAACTTTTTTTGTATTTAGTTCCTCTGGAACCACATTGTTCTGAGGCATAGGGTGAAAAATCATAACCTAATTTGTCTCTACATTTTATAAAACAAAATCTTGTCTAACTTGAATGAAAGATTTTGTTGCTAGTTAAAATTGTGTTGTGATGAAGGATGTTCTCTTTGGAGGGGTTAAATACCAAGTTTGACTTGCACGCTCTCGTATAGTTCCTTTTTGGATCATCTTGAGAGAGTCCACAGTCAAGTTTGACACAACAAGCTAAAAACAGCCCCAAGAAATTCATTCACCACTTCCTGTGGGCAGGCACGTTTTCAGAAAAGGGGGCACCATCATGTGTAATGATTATTTGAAGACATGTCATCAGGCCCGGCTTTCTCCTTCTCCCTATTTTTGTTGCTATGAGGTATTGCATACCTTATGTTCGCCATAAGGTATCCTGTTGGTCAGTTGGGGGTCAGCCATCCCAGTGTGTCCCCTCCCACCCTTTCGTGCAATCCCAGCCTGCTTGCTGCTGGGGTGGGGTGAGGAGCAGAAAAGGCCTTGATCCTGTGCAAGCCCTTCTCAGCAATAACAAAAACATTCCTGTGTCAACACTATTTCTAGCACAAATCAAAAACATGGCCGCTTATCAGCTGCTGTGAAGAAAATTAACTATCCTAGCCTAAACCGGCACGCTTGGTGTCTCTACCAGGGTTACTTCAGATGAGCTCTAGTAAGATGGACTGAA
This sequence comes from Irena cyanogastra, assembly GCA_013397155.1. NCBI lineage: Eukaryota > Metazoa > Chordata > Aves > Passeriformes > Irenidae > Irena > Irena cyanogastra. The sequence goes on along the minus strand of VWZV01006328.1, from coordinate 8,258 downwards.
TGTCTTCTTGTGGCTGAAGCTTGTTTTTGAGGCTAGTTCTGAGAGAGAAACAAAAGTCATGTGCTGTGAGACTGGTTGGTGGTATAAACCAAAGCAGAGTAAGTTGAAGATAGTTGAGAGTGTGGATCAGTACCATATTCTCAAAAGTGAAGTGCAAATGCACCATTTATTTAGATTTTTCTGTAGTTTCTGAAATATCAAAATTAGCATTTCATTTGGCTCTAAGCTAGGCTGTACAAATAGGGAATTTGTCCCCTTACACACTCATAGCAGTCAGAAACAGAGGTGCTTGAGAGATGGAAGAGGGTTGTTTGAGTAATGTACTTGTTCTGTACTGTACTGAAGTTTTGAGGGGAACTTAGGGGAACTGCTCTGCTTTAACAGTGCTCTTTGTAGACTGAGCATAGCTTTTAAAAAATTATGTAATTTGTGCCACTTGAAAGCTATACAGGTAGCTGTATATCCAAATATTAACTGCAAAACTTAAAAATTTCTTCTGTAATTGTAACATTGTGAAGTAGAGTTTAGGAAGCCACTGATTTTTCCCTCCCAAAACCAAGTGTCACATTATGTTTCAACATATTCAGTAGGTAATACATATAAAACTTTTACATGCCTCTAAAGTGTTTCTGAGTAGAAGTTATGGTAACTAAAAGCTTCAACATAGGAAAAGCTCATGTGTTTTGATGATGTTTAAGAATAGAATTGTACTCATCTTTAGAAAAGCAGAAAGATAACTTACACAAAGGGACTGCTATCCTGGAGGTTGAACATGCCTGGAAAAATGCAGGGTAGCAGTGATTTGATTCTCTGGTTTTTTTTAACACTCTTTTCAGGAGAATTTATTGAATGCAATAATATTTTAAGTACTTTTTACTAAATATTTATGGCGAGAGATGTGACTAAGTAGTGGTCTTTCTCAAGCTTATTTACTCAGAAACTGTTTTCCACAGTATTTGGTGGCATTAAGTAGCTTAATGATATCTGTGTGCCAATACACATCTGTTCGCTTTCACTCTGCCAGTTGTCTTGCATCTGAAACATTTCTGAAGTGTTTTTCCTCCTGGTAACACCTGAACCTTTTTCTCCGATATTTCACACTGGCTGAGACTGCATGTTTAAAGAGCACCTACTCATGCTGCAAGGTGGTTAAACTAGGTTTGATAGGGTATCTTCAATGAAAAGTGTAATTGTTCCAATTGTAATTACACCAGTTGGTGGTTGGAATGAACAAATTGTCTAATGGACTTAATATTGACAAACATAAAAGCTAAATTTCTTGATGTCATGTTCTGGGCAGTCCTGGTTGTTCAAAATGTTGTCTTTTCTTTCCTCCCCCTTCTTCCTTTTCCTAGTCATAGAGTATTAAGGCACACTGCAGTTATTTGTACCAGCCGGTCTCTGCACATTCGGGCTACTGTCTGCAGAAGTAATGCACTTGGGGATGAAGAAGGCAGAGGGGACAACATGTTGCTCTTTGTGGATGTAGAAAACATTAATACTGTAAGTTCTTATTGGTATTAATAATAATAATAGTACTGTCCTGAAGCTCAGCCTATACGAAACAAGACTCAAGTTTTTTTACAGTAATTTTGAAAACAAAAAAAAAAAAAAAACCCTTGCATATTTGATCATTCAGTTACTGTTGGAAAGAGTATTAATGTGAAGTTATATTCTAACTCTCTGGAAGTCTCCTATACTAATCATATTTCAAGACTATAGTTCATAGTGTTTTTAGGAAGATTTATTCCAAATTGAGTGTTCTTTATCTCAACTTCCAAGATTATCTCATTCAGAACTGTGTCCCCTGCAGCCTTTCAGCGAAAACACTGGTAGAATTAGTGGTAATGTCAAAGTCAAAATTTAAGTTCCAGTTTGAAGGAAGTTTCTCTGTTTACATTTATCACCAAACTATACAGACATTTTTACTAATATAATCCAAATACAGATACATCTATTGACTTACTAAAGCAGATGAAAATATTCAGTTTTTCAAACCATGCTAATTTAAATTTACTCATTTTTTTGGTAAAGCTGCTCCCATTTTTTCAATCACAAAGCAAGGTAACTGAATTGTCTGTTCATAGAATTCATAGACACTTAGTTGATAATGGAACTACTGAGCTGATTTGTCGTTTTCTTTTAAAGGTGTGTACGCTCTGTTTTTTTTTCTTCATTTACTGAATATTGTCCACTCCTTTAAGAAGGGAGGAATGTTTTTAAAAAGGACTTACCAAGTTAACAATGTGAGGCTTTTTTTTCCACTACCACCTCACTCTTTACAAGAAAGGAAGGCAACTCCAAAAGCTACATCTTATTGTGTACATATGCAAACCCAAAATAGATCTTGAGTTGTAGGATTTATGATATAGCAATGCACCTGAAATAATCCTGGAAACTTAAGTAGCCTTGTGGACAGTGTTCTGCATTGAAGTTAAAAGGCCCAGTTTTTGCTGAAGTTGTTCTTAATCTAAAATACTAGCTTGTGGGTCTTTTTCTGGGGGATCCTTATTTCCTCTTTGTGTGGCTTTGTTTACTGGCATTGGAAGTTGCTGTGATCTGGGACTGTTGCTTTACTATACAATGGGTCTTAAATCTCTCCTTGTCTCTAAGTACTGTGTGTTATGAGTGGTGTGAATAAAGAGTTAAATTAAGATTCTAACAGTGCCACCTTGCAGTGAACACCTGCTGTGCAATGTAGCACATCACAGTTGTGATTGGTTTTCTTTGACATAACTTTTGTCTGTTCCTTAGAGTGAAACGGGTGTTAAGGAATTTCATATAGTGCAAGTTTCAAGCAATAGCAAGCACTGGAAGCTTCAAAAATCTGTTAACATCTGTGGAGACAAAGGTATGTATCTTTATCACCAAAATGATGGCAAGTCTAGCTTCTGGCTGATAAAAACAGTTAAAAGAATCTTAACAAGGACCTGAATTCGTCTTTCAGAATAATTAGTTTCCAAAAACTTTGTCCATTTCAAACATACTAGAGCACTTCTTTTGCTGCATTTCAAGAAATATGTATTTACAGATAACTCATTCAGACTTAATTAATTTTAAAAACAGGTTTACTTTACAGGTAAATTATTTCTGTGATGTAGAGAAATCCATGTGTGGGGTGGCTGATAACTTTTCTCATGAGAAATATGGTTGTGGTGTGTGCCATTGCAATGCCTGATTAGCTGTGCTTGTTGAATGTCATCAATGTGTTTCCTGTTTGTGAATGTTCAAGACTTGTGATTTCTGTCTAAGGGCCTCTGATTATGTCGAGGGCGAGAAAAAAATCTTGCTGCCTTTTTCTTTCAGATGCTAAACTGGCTAGCAGAGAGAGAGCCAAGTTGTGTTTTAAAGCAGTGAGATGCAAAAATTCGGAAGGTAGGTTCTTTCCTGAATGTGGTAACTTTTTGAAAAAATACTCTTTTGGATACTGTATGCTGAAGTTGTGACTTCTCATGATGCTAAAACAGTGCTTTTTCTTTTTATCCCTTAGAAAATTACACATTTGCAGATATCGTCTTTGGAAATGAACAGGTAGGTGGATGGGTACAACTGCATATTTTGTCTTGTGTAAGGTGTCCCTGTCATGTGAAAGAACATGGGTAAAAAGAGATGGCAAGGTAACCTAGGCTAGCGTGTAGTCAGGAATATTAGGATCCCAGCTCCACAGCTGAACTACTTTGGAATCACATTACAATGCTGGCTTTTTTTGCCAATGCTTTTCCTTCCTTTTCAGCTCCTCGGAGTAGTTACTTTAAATGTGTCCTAGCCCTCTAGTTTTGTAGTAGAGGCTTGCAGATACCAGATTCTTGCTCTTAATTATACTTTTACTAAGACAGGTTAAAAATTCTGATTGCAGCTTATTTGAAAAACTGGAAAACTAAAGGATATCGGTCCCAGAATCCCAAAACTACTACAGGAGGATGCAGGGGGTTCAAGGAGTCTGTTTGATTTTTCTAGAAGTTTAGGATTCTGGATTACCATGTTCCTCTAATCTTTTTTAAACACACAGCTATTGAATAATCCTTTCAGTAAATGATCTTGGTACCACAAATGCTTTTCTAAAACCTGAGGAAATTAGGCCACTTGCATTAGGTCAGAAATCTGCATAGTGGATTTAGTCAGTTGAATGACAGATCGCTTGTTTTATGCTGAGCATACATTTTTCCTGTACTTATTCAGCTTTTAAAGCCAAAGAAAACCTATTCACTGCCATTTATTTCATAGGCATATACATTGAAGTTAGGACTAAAAATCTGAGGTAGATGATCTCTCTGTGCCTTTTTAGAGTTGGAATCTGAGCTATAGCAACTTTAGCTTTCCTTGAGAACATTTTATTACAGTGGGGAGATGAGGAGGGTGTCCTCCTTTCTTAGCAGTGGCTCCAAAGGTCGATTTTCTCCCTGAGTATCAGCGTTCTGCTAGTGCAATAATGAGCAGCTTTGCAACAGCATATTCTGGAAAAGCTAGCATTTTTGAAAGGGAGGGGTTGCAAAGCTGAAGTTGCTTGCTTATCTTGTTGTCTCCAATAGGACACAGTATCATTGCTGTTGCTCTTAAAAGCTAGTTTCTTTACCAGGCTTTTGGTGTTGGAAAAGCTTGGTACCCATGACAGAAGCACACTGCTTCTGTTTAAGCCATGTATCTATGAGGATCTGCTGTGCAATCTATTATCTCTGCTATTGCTAGCAAAGTGTATGTTCCTAACTTAGATAAATCTAGCTAAGCTGAGCAAAATATTAGTAAGCAAAAATTACTTTCGTGTGACTTAGTTGGATGCTTCAGCTCTCCTTGATAGACTTGATATATCACAGTAGGCTGCTTTGTGATAGTAATCAAAGCTCTTGTTTCCAAGTTTGATATTTGTAGTTCTAAACTAGCAAGTTATAATTCTGTTTTCCCTATATTACCTTTAGCAGCCCTTTTTTCCTAGGCTGATCTCTAACAGGTCAGGCACGGAAACCAAGGTATCTGGCTTCCTGTGACTTTGCAAAGGGAAGCCCACCAGGAAAATGGAACTGAAATGCTACAATGATGAGCTCTGCTAGAGCAACTTGAGTCAGCTGACATCCTGTTCTGAATGCTTTCTTCCTTTTTTTCTCTTGTAGATAATAAGTTCAGCCAGTCCTTGTGCAGACTTTTTTTTCCAAAGCTTATCCTCTGAATTTAAAAGAACACATGTGCAATCTCATACTCACGCATCTCAAAGGGCAGTGAAACAATTGTTTGATGAAACAGTCAGATTGATACAAAGATGCAGTGAAGTTGATTTGAACATTGTGGTACTGTGGAAGGTATGTATGGTTGTGGCCTTTGTGGTAATTTGGACTTGACAGTTAGGAAATAATTTAATGTGGCATCTTGAACTTTCAGGCATATATATAGGAAATTTATGGGTGAATTTTTTGTCCTGAAAGCAATCAAACACACTATAATGATGCAAGCAGCAAAGATAGTCTTAGTATCTATTACTGTGATAAGTGTCCCTAAATGGTTTTGCATTACTCTGGATTCACCTTGTTCTTTCAAGTTCTCCTTTAAAAGAGAAAATTATCAAATCTTAGACTAAGAGATTTGTTAATACTTGGTCTTACAGAACTGTAAGAATGACCCAGTCTTCTTTGAAGAAAAGAGTCTTATTTGAAGCAGTGGAAATTGGTATAAATATGTCATGCCAGCCTCGAAGTTTTGATCAGTACAGCATGTTCCACCTAAGGGAGCAGTCAGTAATGCTGTGTTATGAATCTTATGATAGTTTTTGGCCTGCAGATGTCTTTGTGTTATGTTCTGTAGGCATATGTTGTGGAAGACAGCAAGCAGCTTATATTGGAGGGTCAGCATCATGTTGCCCTTAACACAGTTGGGAAGGAGGCCTTTTCATTTCCTCAGAAGCAGGTAATCTACTGTGATGTTTTCATTTACAATTGCTTNNNNATTGCTTCTTTCTCTAAATAGACTTAATGAATTCTCTAGTATGTAAGTGGAAGCTTTTGTAGAATCTTAACATCAGATATGTGTTATTACTAAATAATTCAGGCTCACTAACTCCAGGTTTGCTTAGTCTTCTGTACTGAACTAGCCAGGCCCAGTTGAAACATGAGAAAAGCAAATATGCAGGTAAGCATGTTGATGAGCTGTTGTTGAAGTAAACTGTTCTTTGGTATTTCAGGTAGAACTAGAAACTTGTTAATGGTATGGAAGGTAATGATTATTTCATAACAAAGTTAATAGTAAAATGGTGAAGTTTATAGTTGTTTTGCTTGATGAAAAAAAACAACATCTGTAAGAAACTGGTGGCTGTCTTCTAGTACATGAATTGATGACAACTATGGAAGTTACAGATAAAGTTCTGTAAAAACATCTGTACTAAGTCCAGTTTATGTGGATGAAGAAGACTAGCATGCAGAATAAGAGGAAATAAATCTTGTGCTTGTTTAGACTTCTCCTGAGCAGCACGTTGCTGTTCCCTTTTGTTTTGGTGCCATTCTTAATGTTTTTACCAATATTGCAAACATAATATAGAGCTTTTAGTGAGCTCTTAAAGTTGTAGCAAAGAGAGTACTATGTACTAATTTTGTCAAGAAAACGATATAGGACAAATATCTTCCTATAAAAACCATGCTATAATGCAAGTAGTGAATTACTCTGAAGCCGTACGTTTGGCTTTGGTTCATAAGCCTATAAGTATGTTGCTAAGGTATTTTTTTCCATTTAGTTATTTGTGCTATGAAATAAATGGGAATTTGCACACGTGCTCTAGTTATGCTGAGCAGTTCAAGAGGCTGTATTAGTTTAATGGCATCTGCCCCCTCAGGTATTACTCTCCCTGTCTTGATGTATGTGTAGAACAGTAGATCACACCGTATGCATATAAGGTTAGGAGACAATACTGTGAGCTTCTGATCTCGTCAAGTTCTGGTTCTCACTAATGAATAGGAAGAGAAAATAGAAATTAATCACATCTGCGTCCTAAAATAAACAAATGACTGAATAGGGTATGGGTAGAAATTAAATTTCTTGTTGACTGGACCTCTCTTTGTCTGTATCACAATCAATTTCAAATTAAAGAAATTGATCCTGCCACCAGCAACAAGGAGGATCTGTATGTACTCTCATTTTTTTTGAGGAACATATGCTACTATATTAGCATTCTCTGTATAAAATCGGTTTCTTATCAGGTTTTATTACAACTATCTTCATATGGATTCAACATTGATTATTGTATTCACATCCTTGAGCATGAAGAGCATACTTCTTTTGAAGTGTTCTGTACTTCGTTTGGAAGCAAAAAGCATCTGCATTGTCATGCAGTTGAAATCTGCTATAAGAGTAATTGGTTGTTGGGTTTTTTTAATAAACATGTAAATTCTGTGTCCTCATAATAACCAAAGCCCAGAGTTAGCATGAATTTTAAGAACCTGTGATCTCAGGACTGCTAAGAATTGAGAAATTGCATATCCTCACATACTAATTTTTTTTTAATTGGCTCACAATAGTGTGAGGAGAGCAGATGGACTGCTCTGAGGTAGGAGGTGAGGCATAACAAATTAATTAAGAGACTTTGTAGCCGTTTACTTCATTCAGTCCAGATTTTAGAATTAAAAGACTCCCCAAAACAGAATTAAATTAGGCTAGATAGAGAAAATAATGTACTTACTCTCTTAAGATTTGTATATTTTCTTCGAATTATCTTGCTCTTTTAAAGTGACACAATTGATGAAAAGCTGGTGGGGAGCAATGGTAGAAAATCCCAAACTCAGACTTTACCTCAGGTTTAATATTTTTAGTGTATAATTTTGTCTTATAAGTCTGTATTTATTCTCTTAAGTCATGAACAGGGTTGGAGACTACTCTAGGCTGTTTCTGATTTGCCTTGTGCTGACAATATTGAAGTTAGTTGTTTTCTGAGGACTCGACAGCAGAGGGAGATGGAGGTGCATGCTTTTTACCAACACGTGGGTTACCAGTTCATAGATAGAGGGCTGGTCTGATCTAGGGGAAAAAAAAATAATTCCGGACTCTGAACAGGGTGTCACCTAGGATGCAAGAGTCCACTGTCTGCATTTATTGCTGAGTTTTGTTTGTTGCTTCTCTACAGTGACTTTCTTCTTGACTTCTTTTGCTTCATGCTGTTGTATCCAGCAAAGGAATTTTTTGTCTGTCTGGGAAACACAGGCAACTATCCCCAGCCCAAGAACAGTCTCAAAATGGACATTGAGGAAACATGAACAAAATTCCTCTCTGCCTCCCCCCCCACCCCC